>CM050929.1:10390118-10990118 GCA_027742785.1 Vigna reflexopilosa | reverse complement strand
AGTAAAACTGAGTCAATGTTGCTAAGAGGTCAACCAAGATTATTGAGAAATTGTCTAAAGTCAGAAACGAGTTGGACGAGATTACTGAAAAGTTGGGTAGAACAAAGAATAAAAGTCGTCCAAAGCCTTAAAGTAGTTAAGGTGAAAGACAACTCGACCAACATGAAGAAAATAAAGAATTCAAATTTGGTTGAAGGAAACAAGTTTGATGTAGGGTGATGCACTCAAAAGTCGAATAAAGGAAGGAAAAATTTAAGTTTATGAAAAAGTTTTATTAAATAAATTTAAATTAAAAGAAAGATGTTTATGTAATTTTCCTTTATTTTTATTTTAAATTAAGAGTGACAGAATAAGTTGATTTGCGGTTTTAGTTTTTATTTTGTTAGAACAAAAAAAATCTGATTTGATTCCAGCTTTTTGTTACGATTTCAATTTCTTCTAAAAGATCATGGGTTTGTGGCTATTTAATAGCCCTCTTTGTTAATGAATGCAAGTGCAATATTCATAGCAGAAAATATCTTTGTGCGTAAAATTTAATGCTCCTTTTGGAAACATTCAATTTTGTCCGGAAAATTTATTTCCAAAATTAAAAAAAATATAAATAAATAAAAAAATATAAAATTTGAGTATGCATCTTTAGATACTTATTTCAAAATAAAATAAAAAATAAAATAAAAAAGTTGTTCGTCAGTTTACGTTTTTTTACCGACTAGTTTTCTAGGTTCATTGATTTTACTATTTTTTTTATCTTTTTATTAATCATTGATCATGAAATTGGAAATCCCTCCTTAGACTTTCGTTCCTTTCTTTCTTCCTATTCCCCACACCTCGAAATGATTTCCTATCATCCCCACTTGCACAATTATTACATTTTCATTCATCACAATTTTCTCTATAAGAGGAGCTCTTGAGTCCATCACTAGAGGGGACGAGGAACTTCTTCTTTGGGATTTCTCACCTCCAACATCCTATACTCCATTTTCTGACATGCGGAAGCTGTCAGAATGAAAGTGCTGAAGCCAATTCTTTGTGCACCCCCAGTTTGAGTCTCTGCAACCTAGTTTTCATTGGTTAGACCAAACACTTCGTGCACCCCTCTTTTGATTTTTTTTTTTTTTTTAGTTTATACACCCGTAATTGTTAAACTCACATCCTTATTGTCTTGTGCTTTTTTTTTTTGGGCTTGCTTTTATTTCATCTGTTACATATTGGTCACTGCACACACATTTCTTAATTACTCACTGCATACATTTTTTACTATTCCTTCACCATACCACTTGTTCTATTATTATGCATCCTCATTAATTTTATTATTTATTCTGGATTATTATTTTATCTAATCTTGTTATGTTATAACAAATCACAAAAAGAATATATAAAATTACAAAAATAAAAAATAATTGAATAAGGTTTTTAAAAGTATGAATACTCATGTGATCGTCCGCATTATTTTAGTACTTAGTATCTTTTTTCAACATAAGTGAATAATAATTTAAAAGGTACGAGTACTCGTATCATTGTCCGCATCGGCCTAGTATTGAGTAGGAGTGGACAAATAGAATTGAACTGCACTGTACTACTAAATTTTAAACTAAACTAAAAACTAATTTGTCTAAACTGAACTGTAAAACGGTTCAGACAATGAACTTTTTTTTTGTTTTATCAAACTTGACTGAACTGAACTATACTAAATTGTACTAAACTACAATATAAACTGAACTGAACTATTAATTATACTAATTTTAAACTGAATTATACTAATTTTAAACTGGTATAACAATACACGTTCCTTTTAATTGAAATTTATTTTAATATTTATTTTATTTTATTATAAATTGACTTTTTAATTATTTGATATTGTTATTTTTTATTTTATTTATATTTTTTTTATTATTGAAAATTATTTTATTTTTATTTATTTATTTTATTTTATTTTATTGATAAAAAAATATAAAAAATAACGTCATACACTAACACACCCAAAAATTATATATATATATATATATATATATATATATATATTTATTTATTTTGTGTGAGCTAAAGAACATAATTTTATATTTTTACATTTTTACGTTACATATAATATACGTTATATGTAATTTAAAAAATATAAAAATATAAATCACGTTCTTTATTTATATACATTATATTTTATTGATAAAAAATATAAAAAATTGAGATAAAAAATTTTGTTTTAAAAAATTAATTATTAATTTTTTTATGTGAACGGTTTTTTTATTAATATTTTATTATTAAATAACGTTTTCGGCAAGACAAAGCAGTTGAACAGTAACTAGAGAGAGAGGAAAGGGTAGATACAGTTCTCACACTTAACTGAACTAAAACTGTTATAAGTGATCAGCTATTTTTGCCCAGCCCTAGTATTCAATATCCTTTTGTTGTAATAATTAAATAACGATATCAATGTTCATGTGATTGTACGCATCTTCCTAGTGCTTAATATCTTCGTTTTTTTCAACCATATCAAAAATACAAAAAAATACAAAATCATCAAAAACTAAAAACATCAACTTTTAAATAAATAATCTTTTCGCCAGAATACGTAATCATTGATTCTCCATTATTGATTCTCCATTATGTGTGGAGATAAGTAGTAGCAAGGCTAGTCTTTGTCAGGTTCACTTTCCAAAAATCTAAAATTATCCATAATTTTTCAAACATATTTTCCAAACAATTTCTACCAGGTTGCATCCGAGAAGAGGCCTTTTAGAGTGGTACCAAAAACAAATCCGTGAGAGCTTAGCCCAAAGCGGACAATATCTTATTAATGTGGAGATATGTGTATATCGAACCTCCCATCAGAGATCCTTTTCTAATACCGTTGGATAAAAAAGATGTAAGTCGTTTCTGTTTAAGAAGATTGATTAATGATTGAAATGCTAATTTGTTTTTATTATAGATTACTTACTGTCTGCTTGTATTACAATCTTATGCTAATTTATTTTTGTGTGTTGCTTGAACATTAATTGCAATTGAATTTACTTCAACCTAGATAAACTGAATTTTATCTAAACAGAGGCTCTCTGTTGTCGCATACACTTCTAGTAATTGTTTTTCATTGCTCTCATGATTTTACTCACGTTCACTTACTCGTGTTGGCCAAGAGATTTCTATGATTGCCTGCTTTTTTATACTAATCATGACAAACTTTTTCCATGTTCAATTCACGATCTTTTGTTTGCGTACGTATTTTCCTGCTTCTTGAAGAATACTTATATACACTAAAAATAATAATATTGAAATATCATGCAAATGTTGGAGAATATTTATGGTCAGATTATACAATTATAGTCTTCTAGAAGCTCAAATCATTTATAAATGAATCTAATAGGAGATTTCTGCCAACGCGTACTATTAAGAGGATGGAAGCAATTGACAACGAAATAAGAACATCATTTATGGGAATCATCAACCAAAGATTAAAAGCAATGGAAGCAGTGTAGTCTACGAAAAATTACTTGTTAGGCATATTATTGGAATCACATTATAGGGAAGGACATGAAGCAAATGCACAGTTATTGGTCTGATGTTAAACTTTTATATCTGTTAGGGATTTTGTTTAGGTCATCAACATTAGTCTCTATTTTTAAATGGTCTAGTAGTTTTTTTTTTCATGTTAGAATTTTTTAGATTTTTTTGGTCAATCTTATAATGTTATTTAAACTTTATGTATTTTTTTTATATTTACATTGTAATTGTCAATGAACATATGTTATTTTAAATCATCAATAAAATTAATTTTGAATGATGTTTGTGTATTTGATAATTTTATATTTTATTTATTTCTTATTATAACAAAACAGATTTTATTAAATTAAGAAATTATGAATGTAGGTGGATAATTATAAATAAAGGAAGCTTCAAACCTCTACAAAATAATAATAGTCACTAATAAAAAGATAAAACCCTCTACAATATAAATCTAATAGGGTCAGGTACCAGGGGTCATTAAAAACCTCCACAAATTAATAGCTACGATTCTAATTATGGAAGTTTGAAAAACCGCGGAAAATTAATTTGTGGAGGATAAAAACCTCCACAAAATAAAAAATAAACCTCTATTAAACAACAATTTTTTGTAGTGTTGCTTGATGCTTATTTTTATTGCGACAATACTTCTCTACATGACCAAAATTCTTGTAGTACTAAGTGGAAGTTTTCCATGATGCCAACAATCTGTTTCCAAGTGGCTTGTCTTTTTATAGATGCCACATGGAGGATATTTTCCTTGACGAGTCATAGAGAAGCTTTTAGAATTTTCTTTATTTATAGAAATTTTTCCTTTACTTTTATTTTCTCATATTCTTTATTCTAAGACGTAATTTTAGTTTTGATTGAAACGCATTTTTGACCGAGTCTTCTTCATGCCTTTTGAATCTTTGTTCATAAGCTTCAAGAGAGCCCATTAGTTGTGTTACTAATAATGTAGCCAAACTTTTTGTTTGTTCAGTCGTAGTTGTGATTGCATCATACTTTTGGGAATAGAAATTAAACTTTTCTCAATGATTTTTTTGTCAAGAATATTTTTTCCATAGACTCTCATCTGGCTAACTATTTCTTTTATTCTAGAATAGTAGTCTTAAATAGCCTTAGATTCTTTCATTCTTAATAATTCAAACTCTCGTCTTAGAGAATGAAGTTTAACATTGTATACCTCATCACTTCCTTGAAACTCCTCTTATATTATGTTCCAAGCTTGCTTTGCACTTGTGGAACAAATTATGCTTTCAAAAATTGTGTCATCAACTGCTTGTTGATGAGCAAATAAAGTCATTGATTCCTTCTGCATGTTTTCCTTCAACTCCTTCTAAGCTTCAGTAAGAGTGGAGGTGTCGTCTAGAATATTGAATCCCTCTTCTATGATGTTCCATAAATCTTGAGAGTGAAAGAATGTCTTCATTTTGACACTCCAAAAATCATAATTTTCTCTTGTGAAAATAGGTACTAGAATTAATGATGTTTGATTGATAGTAGTTATAGGTTGAGAAAATATTTTGAAAGTAGTATAGAATGAGTTATAGTTTTGTTTGAGGTAATTGAAATTTTTTATCTATGCCCAATAGATGATCGAATGTAGCTCTGGTACCATTTTTTAGTATTTTGAGGTTGTGAAAGAAATAGTTGATGGGGTAAAGAAAATGTAAAGATACTGGAATGTAGAGAAAATGTGGAGATAGTAGATTATGGAAGTAGTAGTTGGAAGTTGTCTTAGTTGTGGTAGATATTGCCTTACATCAAATGGTGGAGTACATGGGTATTTATAGACTCAAATTATTCTAGAAGATGCTAGTCACAACTTATGTTGAATCTTCTTGATTTTTACCTATGTAGAATGTTCTTGATTTTTTTCTTCCTATCTTAGACTTCTATATAATATTCTATAATATATATTACATTTCAATTCTTTTATCATTATTCTAGAATTTTCATTACACTTTAATACTTATATTAATATTCTAATTAAAAAACTACAAATTTAGTATATAAATTGATGTGAACTTATCTAAACAACTTAATTTTTTTTTCACTTGTTTCTTCTCCATTTAGAACAACAATTTAAGACTTTAATAATTGCAATGTGGAAGAAACAAATCAAGGAGTAAGTAACCATGGTTACTATTAGTGCCGTCAAAATGGGTTGAAACCCGTGAGCCAACCCGGCTCACCACGGGTTTGAGCCAGGTTGGGTTGGAAAAAAATGCGAAAATTTTGATGCGAACCAATTTTGACCCCGCTCACTAAGAACCCGGCTCATACGGGTTGAACTCGTGCTGGGTCGGGTTGGCTCACCAACCCACCTATTTTTTTTAATTAAATCAAATTAATTAAATTAATTATTTAAATCCTATTTTTTTTATTGAAATCAAATTAATTAAATTAATTATTCAAAATGCACAACCTTTATTTAGGTTATGTTTACAATATTTAAACATCCTATATATACAATTTTTACAATATTTAAACATATACGATATTTTTACAATATTTAAACATCCTATATATACAATATTTTTACAATATTTAAACATCCTATATATACAATATTTAAACATCCTATATATACAATATTTTTACAATACTTTTAATAATGAATACCACACAAAAATATATACAATATTTTTACAATCACTTAACCACTTCATCAAACACTTTTCATTTTTTAATATAAACAATCATAGCAATATAAAATCATATAAAATATCCTATATAAAAAAACATCCTTTATGTAACTAAGACTTTTCAGTTTCTTTATATTAATTATTTCAAAATAAACACGTTACTTATGATAACTAAGATTTTTTAATTTTTTTATATTAATAAATACAAAATAAAACACATGCTACTTAATAATTTAGATTCTTCAGTTTTTTTAGTTTCTTTTATAACAATTGATCCAATTATTACTCTTTCAATTTGATCGATCAAGTAACATGTTATAAGAAACTCAGAAGAAGAGGGTGAAAAAAAGTTAAGTAAGCCAATGAGCCAACCCGTTTAACCCACCAACCTGTGGTGGGTCGGGTCGGGTTTGAATTTTTTCGGCTCCCTAATAAATGACCGGGTTGGATTGGCTCACTAAGTAACCAACTCGTGGTGGGTCGAGTCGGGTCGGGCCGGGTTACCCGTTTTGACAGCTCTAGTTACTATTATAGACGGTGTTCAACAATATATTAAAAGATGGTTGATAACGGTCTAGAAACCGTTATATTCATGTTTAAATTTGATACTAAAACACACCCTTTATGGCTTAGAATGAGCATAAAATCAAGTAAAAACACTTAGTTGAGTCATAGGAGAGTCAAAAGCTGTTTTTAGAGATATTATGCTTGTTTTGCATTGTTTTGCAGGGTTTTGATGAGAATTGAAGATGGAAGTGAAGTAAGAAGGACTTAGAGTCAAGAAAAAAGGAGAAAAAGGAAGAAAAGAAGAGTCAAAGCCACCGCTCAGCGTCATTTTCCAATGTTGAGCGCCATATTCGAGGGAGCATCCACTGTCTCTCGCCCAAGCGGTGCCGCTGAGCGTCCAGTGCGATTGGAGGCAAACCGTCGAGCGGTGAGATGGACCGTTGAGCGGTTCTGCGATTAGAGGGAAACCGCTGAGCGGTCAACTTTGACGCTGAGCGGTGCAGTGCTGGGCTTGGGCTTAAATTCTGTTACTTTTATGCGTTATAAATAGCCCTAGTGCGACCTTTAGAGTATTCTTTTGGAAAGCAGAGAAGTCCAGAGCTATTCTACACTCCTTAGAGAAGGTTTCTTGGATGCTTAGGCTCCAATTTATCCAATCTAGGGTTTATTTTTTCATTCTTTCCTTTAATTCCATCTAGTTTCACCATGTCCATGGTGAACTAAACCCTTTGTTGTTGGGGAACAATGTAATCTTTTGAAACTCTCTTATATTGAAATTCTTGTTTTATTTATATGCTTGCATATGCTTTTATTATCAATTGTTGGGTTTCTTATCTATGCTTAAAGCTTTTATCGTTTAACTCATTCGATATAATGATGTTTGCCTTTGTCGATACGGGGACGTACGGAGAAGTCATGAATTGATAGGAAATTCCTTGATTAAGCAATACCACCTAGGGATAGGGGTAGGACGATCAATTGTATTTTGCTTCTGTTTATAATGCGTTGTTGTTAAACCCCTTGCAAGTGTACCAGATTGTATCAAGTAATAAAAATTGGTAAACCCAATATCGTTCTTCCCAAAGGACTCTTAAGGCCTCATCTTTCGTGTAAACTAATATTTTAAGACTTGAGAAAAGAAAATAATTTTAATGGTTTTAAATGCAAAACAAAAATAAACATGCAAATGCAGGAATTCAATTGACGAGAGAAACTATGAATGAATGAGGTTGTTGGGGGTTACAATTTCATCTTATCCGCCCTCATATATCTACTCTTCTTATTTACTTTGCTTATTTATCATATTGCCATGCAAACTTTCTTGGTCTACCCTTAACCCAATCCCTTGGTGAAAAGAGCCTATTACTAATTACCGGCTTGCTATCCCTAGCCTCCCCTAGTAACTAATAATGCATAATGATCAGAAGCAAAATACAATTGATCGTCCTACCCCTATCCCTAGGCAGTATTAACATAATCAAGGAATTCTCCCCAGTTCATGACATTACCGTACGTCCCCGTATCAATAAAGACAAACAACATCTACCGAATGAGTTAAACTGTAGAAGCGTTAAGTACAGGTAAAGAACCCAACAATTGATAAATCAAGCATATGCAAGCATATAAAGTAAACAAGAATTTCAATATATGAGAGTTTCAAAAGATTACATTGTTCCCCAACAACTAAGGCTTTAGTTCACCATAATCATGGTGAAACTAGATGAATTGAATGGAGGAATGGAAAAAGCAAACCCTAGAATTGATAAAGTGGAGCCTAAGCATCCAAGAAATCTCCTCCAAAGGTGTAAAGCTGTTGTGGACTTTGTTCTCTGCCAAAAGAATTACATATGAATTCGTACTAGGGCTATATATAAGCCAAAAAGATAACAGAAAAGATCTCAGAATCCAAAATATAAAAACAGACAACCGCCTTGGCGCCTAAATTGGCCGCTCAGCGGTTTGCCTCAATGCACGCCACCGCCCAGGCGCCATAAATGACCGCTGACCAATTTGCCTCTTGTCGCTCTGGACACTCAGCGTCTCCGCCTAGGCGCCAGACAACAACTTTTCCTTGCACTAGGACGCTCAGCAGTGGAATTGACCGCTGAGCTGTTCACAAACTCTTCTTTTCTTCCTTTTTCTCCTTCATTCTTGAGTCTATGACCTTCCTACTTCATTGCCATCTTCCATTTTCATCAAAAACCCTACAAAACAATGCAAAACAAGCATAATATCTCTAAAAACAACTTTTGACTCTCATGTAACACAACTTAAGAGTTTTACTTGATTCTAAGCTCATTTTAAGCTACAAAGGGTGTGTTTTAATATCAAATTTATGCATGAAAATAACGGTTTTGAGACCGTTATCACAACCCCAAACTTAAAACTTTGTTTGTCCTCAAGCAAAACAAAACAAGACTTGGCCTTCCAATTTTTCATCAAGTAGTTCTACATTCAAAACCCTTTTCTTCATGACAAGTTAATTCAGATTTTCAGTGGAATCCTACGAAAATGCAAGCATGCTTTCAACCCAATCTAGTTCACCTACTTCAATATTTCCCAATAGATGTTTTATTCATGAATGATCAATTCACTAAGCATAGATGTAAACATGGATTTCAACAATTCTTACCAAGCAAGTGTTTCACTCAATCATTCAAGTGTTATAAGGAATCACTCCACTCTTCATTATTCACATGTCATATAGAACAATATTGCCATTTATCTAAAACAATCAAAATCCTTACATGCAAATACCATCACAAGGACTTTTCCAAGGGTTATAATGAGGCTAGGCTATCAAGAAAATTTGGTTTTCTAGATTGCAAAATCCTTGAGTTAAGAGAGTTATTTCATCATTGAAAAGGTTCAAGTTTAAACTCTCTTTATCACCAAACTCCTTTATTCCCAACTTCTTCCCTTTTTATCAATTTTGCATTGAGTTCCTTTTTCATGCTTTTATTTTTTTCTTTTTCTTCTTTACTCATGCATTTTTTTCTTTTCAATACTTGAACTCAATGCTCCTCTTTTGCCTTTCAATTTTCCCCATACAACCCCAAACTTGAACCTTTTCATCACATAAGATTATTCTCAACCCTACTCAAGATAAATAATTTCAAATCAAGGGTTCTTATCCTGTTTAAGGCCAAGGTTCAAAAAGGGTATAAACTTTTAAACTTCTTGGGTAAAATTTTGGCTAGATAAAGGCTTCCAAACATGGCCTTGATCATATAACATAAGCATGCAAATCAATCAATTATCAAGACTAAGGCAATATCATTCATAATTCCCTGTGAACAATACATATATCAATAAGAACTCTGGAGCTCAAAACCTCACACACATGCTCTCTCTTACAACATTCATTTATCCTGCTTAGCATCACAATCACAATCATGAACCACAACACATCTATTCATATAAGTGAATCATTTAACTGGATATCAACACACATACATTCTCAGTCAACCACATTCAATCATTATCCAGTACTTGTCATGCATTTTTAATATTACCATCAGAACCATTGTACAAGCAAAACATAGACACAAAATAAAATTTCAACCTATTCTACAAATTCAAAGTACAAAAGAAAAAGATACCTGGGTTGCCTCCCAATAGCGCTTCTTTAACGTCACGAGCCTGACCCGAACCTCATGGATCCACCAACATCATCACCGCAGAAAATTGCTCCACCTTTCCTCCCAAGTAATGCTTAAGCCTCTGCCCATTTACCACCCAACTTCGCTGTTGACCATCATCATTTGGAATTTCCAATTCCACAGCTCCATTTGGGTATACACATTTTATTACAAACGGTCCCAACCATTTTGATTTTAACTTTCCAGGAAATAACTTCAACCTTAAATTGAATAATAACACCTGTTGCCCTAGACTGAAAACCCTCTTTATCAACTTCTTATCATGATAAAATTTTACTTTCTCTTTATAACTCCTAGAGGAGTCATATGCATGTAACCTCATCTCTTCATGTTCTAACAATTGATTTCTTCGTTTGCTTTAAACTTCATGAGGATTAAAGTTTAAAAACTTCAAAGCCCACAAAGCCTTATGTTCCATCTCAACTGGCAAGTGACATGCTTTCCCATATACCATTTGAAAAGGTGATAATCCCATGGAGGTCTTCATAGCTGTCCTATAGGCCCAAAGTGCATCATCCAATTTATGTGACCAATCTTTTCGTGAAAAAGCAACTGTCTTTTCTAATATCCTTTTGATTTCTCTATTGGAAGCTTCAGCTTGACCGTTTGTTTGTGGATGATAAGGTGCAGCTACCTTATGCTTTACCCCGTAATGTTTAAGTACCTTAGCAAGCTGAGCGTTACAAAAATGAGAGCCCTATCGCTAATAAGTACTCTAGGAGTTCCAAATCGTGAGAAAATTTGTCTTTTCAAAAATTTAATCACCGTGTTAGCATCATTCTTTGAACATGCCAAAGCTTCAACCCATTTACTCACATAATCCACAACCACCAAAATATATTCATTATTAAATGATGGTGGAAAAGGACCAACAAAATCAATCCCCCAACAATCAAAAACCTCAACTTCCAAGATACCCTGTAACGACATTTCATGTCTTCTTGATATAGTACCTGTCTGTTGACACTTGTCACAATTCCTAGCATGGTTGTGAGCATCTTTAAACAATGTAGGCCAATAAAATCCTGACTGCAAAATTTTTGCAGCCATTCGCTCTCCATTATAGTGACCTCCATAAGGAGAATTATGACAATGCCAAAGGATTCCTTCTGCTTCTTCCTTTGTCACACATCTTCTCAAAAGATTGTCTGCCCCAATCTTAAATAAATACGGATCATCCCATATAAACTGCTTAGCATCACAATAAAATTTTTTTCTCTGTTGCCAACTTAGTTCCTCAGGAATAACACCTGCAACTTTAAAATTAGCCATATCAGCAAACCATGGTCTCTCTTGAATATACAAAAGAGTTTCATCTGAAAAAGTCTCCCAGATTTCTTTCTCCTTGCTTATTACTTCAGTGTTAACCAACCGGGATAAATGATCTGCAATTAAATTCTCACTTCCCTTTTTATCACGAATCTCTACATCAAACTCTTGTAACAAAAGGACCACCTAATTAGTCGTGGCTTTGAATCTGGCTTTGTCAATAAGTACTTTATGGCTGCATGATCCGTATAAATTATCACTTTAGATCCAATAAAATAAGATCTAAATTTTTCCAGTGCATAAACTATAGCCAAAAATTCTTTTTCTGTAGTAGCATAATTCAACTGTGCTTCATTTAACACCTTGCTAACATAATAAATAGCATGAAATACCTTTTCTTGTCTTTGACCCAACACAACACCTATAGCATAATCACTGACATCACACGTAAGCTCAAAATCTTTATTCCAATCTGGAGCCACAATCATTGGAGCAGAAATCAAACTTTTCTTTAAGAAATCAAAAGCTTGCAAACACTCAGGGCTCATCTCAAATGGTGTATCCTTAACAAGCAGATTACTTAATGGCTTAGCAATCTTTGAAAAATATTTAATGAATCTCCGATAAAACCCCGCATGACCTAAGAAACTCCGAATTCCCTTCACATTTGATGGTGGTGGAAGGTTTTCAATAATCTCCACCTTGGCCTTATCAACTTCAATTCCTCTGGCTGAAATCTTGTGTCCCAACACAATTCCTTTTGTAACCATAAAATGACATTTTTCCCAATTCAAAACAAGATTCGTTTGAACACACCTTTTAAGAACTGCATCCAAGTTAATTAAGCATCTTTGAAAGGAGTCTCCAAATACTGAAAAATCATCCATGAAGACTTCTATGCTTTTTTCCATGAATTTCGCAAAGATTTCTTGCATACACCTTTGAAATGTAGCAGGTGCATTACATAATCCAAATGGCATTTTCCTATAGGCGAATATACCAAAAGGACATGTAAAGGCTATTTTTTCTTGATCTTCAGGATCCACCACAATTTGATTATATCCAGAATAGCCATCAAGGAAACAATAATATGCTTGTCCAGCCAATCTTTCTAACATCTGGTCCATAAAGGGTAAAGGAAAATGATCCTTTCTGGTAGCTGTATTTAACTTTCTGTAGTCAATACACATACGCCATCCAGTAACTGTTCGTGTAGGAATTAATTCATTTTTCTCATTATGAATCACTGTCATTCCTCCTTTCTTTGGCACCACCTGAACCGGACTCACCCATTTGCTATCAGAAATTAGGTAAATGATACCTGCTTCTAATAATTTCAACACTTCCTTTCTCACACCTTCCTTCATAACAGGATTCAATCTCCTCTATGGTTGCGCCACTGGCCTATAATCATTCTCCATAAGAATCCTGTGCATACAATATGTGGGGCTTATGCCTTTAAGATCTGTAATTGACCAGCCTATAGCACCGCTATTTGCTTTTAGAATTTCCACCAATTTCTCTTCTTCATTAGGAGATAATGAAGTACAAATAATAACTGGTTTTCCTTCATTATTTTCCAAAAATACATATTTCAGATATGGTGGTAATTCTTTCACTTTCTCTTCAAGATCAATTCTTTCAAAACTGGCTTCCTCTGTTGCCTTCGTTGCTTCTAAATCACGGATACACTCTTCAATCATTTTCTCCTCCTCTTCATGTACATCTTCATGGTCATCAATGAGAGTTCTCTGTAATACAGATGCATTTCGTATTCTCTTATCTTGCAACATACAAAGTTCTTCCATAATGTCTATTTGAAAACATGACTTATTATCCTTAGGATATGACATTTCATGGAAGACATCAAAATTTACCTCTTCATCCTGAACTCTAACTTTCACTTTACCATTCTCTACATCAATTAAAATCCTGACTGTCTTCATAAAAGGTCTTCCCAGAATCAAAGGTGCATCTCCATTTTCCTCCATCTCCATGACAACAAAATCTACTGGGAATAAAAATTTATCCACCTTTACTATCACATCTTCAGCCACTCTATATGGATATTTAAGCGACCTGTCTGCCAATTGAAGAGTCATCCTTGTTGGTTTTAACTCTAATCCTCTAACCTTTTTAAACATGGAAAGAGGCATTAGATTAATACGAGCTCCCAAATCAATCAAAGCTTTTCCCACTTCTAACTCTCCAATGGTGCATGGAATGGTAAAGCTCCCTGGATCTTGCAATTTAGGAGGTAATTTCTTTTGTATGACTGCACTATAATCTCCTTAGACTTCAATAGTCTCCTTCTCGACATACTTCTTTTTTTTAGTAAGAAGTTCCTTTAGAAATTTGGCATATGACGACATTTGCTGAAGTGCCTAAGAAAATGGTATGGTTATTTCCAGCTTCTTAAAAATCTCCATAAAACGCTCAAATTGTTTTTCCTTTTCTTTTCTTAAGTATGTCTTTGGATAAGGCAATGGTTTAACATACTCCTTTTCTTTCTCAACCTCTTTTTCCTGATTATCACCCTCATTTTTTTCTTTCTCTCTTTCTTTTTAGTCACTCTCTTTTTTTATGCTTTCCTTTTCAACTCTCCTCTCCTCCAACACTCTCCCGCTTCTGGTAATCATCTCACATGTTTCCTTTTTCTCTACTTGATCAACATAAAATGCTATATTATTCATAATTCTCTGAAAAATTTCTTCAGATTCTGCATTTCTTTATATTGCCATAAAGGTTGTTCTGAAACTCTTGATGGTGTTATCATCTCCTGTGGTAAAGTAGACAATTTCATAATGATTGTCTCCAATTGCTGAGCAATTATCTTGTTTTGCTTCCCTAGTAACAGGCCGCATCAACCATCACCCTTATGGCAGCAGGTGAACCATTTGACAGAGACTGTCAGAGGCCTTAATGATAGATTTGATAAATTTTTGAAGGTTTATGAGTCTCAACATGCAAGTGACCAAGCCAATTTCAGATCTTTGGAGATGCAAATTGGTCAACTGTCAAAGAGGATGGAAACCACAAAGAAAAACCAATTTAGGGCTAATACCGATGTTAAACCTAAAGAGGAGTGCAAAGCTGTTGTGACGAGGAGCAAAAGAAAAGCAGAAAAGGAAGTTATTGAGATAGAAAAAAGTGAGGAGGAAGATGAGGAGATGAGTGAAAATATGGTGAGTGAGGCTAGTGAAGAGGAAGAAGAGAAAGAGATTATTGAGCTAGAAAGTAGTGAGGGTGAAGAAGAAGAAGAGAGAAGAGATGGTCACACTGTGGTGCCTTTCATGATTCAGCAGATTCCTGTTTACTCCACGAGAATAAAATATTGTCTTGGAGAGGTGATAGATCGTGATGAAAAAGAACAGGAAATTTCTATCCAACCTAAAAAGAGGACATATCCGACAAAAATGAAGGATCCAGGATGTTTGACTCTTTCGTGTGTTGTTAATGATGTTGATATAGGAGGAGCTATGCTAGATTCTGGATCTAGTATTAATATGATGCCTAAGCGTTTCTTGAAAAAAATTGGAGGGCTAGTATTAAAACCATCTCATCTTACTGTGACGATGGCGGATGGTTATACTAAAAAGCCGCTTGGTATGGTGGAGGATGTGATTGTTCGAGTTGAGTAGCTAGAGTTCTTGGTTGACTTTATAGTCATGGACATTGAGACGGATGATAGGATTCCAGTGATTCTGGGAAGACCTTTCATGACAACTTCAAAAATGATTATTAGTGTCTATGATGGGAGGATCATGCTAAGAGATCAAGAACATGTGTTGTTGTACAATGGATTTAAAGAGAATAACGTGAGAATAAAGAAGAGAGCCAGACATACAAAGTCCAGAAGAGAAGCTGCAGTTGAAGAAAGTACACGTATTGATACTGATAGTTGTAATGTTTTGCAGGTACCTATTGACGAAGACATTGACAAAGGACAAACAATCCATCTTGAATTAAAAGAAGATTCACTCCGACCTGGTATGAAGGTGAAGTACAAGAAAAAGGAGTGGATGGTAAAAGAGCTCAAAGAGAAAGGAGTGGTGAAGATTGAAGGAAGCTGAGGATTTGGTGTACTCAAGACACCAACATGAATGAGAAGACATGATTTGCTGGAGGACATAATATGTGTTGTAAAACATTAGTTTTAATTTTGATTTATTTTGGACATGTAATTTTTGGATTTTTAAACAATTTTTGGGTAGCATCTACTCAGGGATGCTAAATTTTATGTATCTACTGAAGGATACATGTCACTACACCTATTGAAAGGTGTTGGGAGGCACTTACTAATGAGTGTTTGAAAGATTTGGGTCAGGCTTGTTATGAAACAGGTAGGCTTCGTTTTACACCAAGAGGAGGGGTGAATTGGTGTTAGTTCAAAAACAAATTCTTTTCGCAATCTTTATACAAAAGTATAAAGCTTTTTTATCTTTCTTGAAATGCAAGTAATGAAAATTCAATGCAGCAGAAAAACGCAATTGACTGTAAAACAAATAGAGTCGACTGGAAATAAAGAGTGCAGGGATAGAGAAAATCAAACACTGGTTTTTATACTGGTTCGGCCAATAATGCCTACATCCAGTATTCTTCCAATCTAGGAAGCAAATGCACTATAATGGTTTCGGTTTTTGAAACAAGGAATTTATAGAAGCACCACGCAAAAATATAAATCTCCTCTCTAACCCAAAACCAAAATATAGCTGCACACAAAACCAGAATTGCAGCAAAAATCCCCTCTTCTGCAATCTGAACCCACGTCGAACAATCCTCAACGTGTAACCAGCACACTTCACAGGATGTCAAGCCTATCATAGCACACTTCACAGGTTGCTAAGCCTCTCACAACAGACTTCACAGGTTTCCAAGCCTCTCACAGCAGACTTCACAGGTTGCCAAGCCTTTAGTCAAACGTTGCAGTCTTCATAGGATGCCAAGCCTTCAAGATCAATCAAGAAGCACCTTCTTTGTGCAGATAATGATCAAGCAGTGAGCGCAAATGACTCCTCTCTTTGAATCTCTCTCAAGAAAGATCACCACCGTCTTCTTGGAGAATTCTTGGAGCTTCTAAAACAGAGAATTCAATCTGAAATAGGAAAGTGAAAATGTCAGATCATCAAAAGTCTTAGAACAATTTGTGTTCTGTCTATTTATAGCTTTCTGTTATATCAGATTGGTTCTCAGTCGAATAGCCTACTAATTCAGTCAACTGTATTAAATCAATTATAACAGACAGTCAACCCAAAGGCTCCTCAGTCAACAAAATCAACACACATTTATTACAGTTGACCAAGTCACACAAGCTCAACTAACTTTTGAAAAATATAGTCGTTGGAGCGTGTAGGCTTAACAAAATTTCAAACAGATCAGTAACATAGTCGAATATGTGATCCACACTGTCGACTGACACAGTAAAAACACTTTGAAATTCTTTTCAACTCAAAATCTCACATAGCACAGTTTCACAAATTTTGTACAAAGATTTTAGCATAGTCGAATCCATTTTGAGTATATTCGACTCGACTAGAAGTTTGTTACAACAAATATAAGTTCATAAAGGTGCTTGTGTTCTTTTCTTTTTAGAAATGTGTAGTAATCAAAAAACATTTTATCTCACATTTCAAAACAAGCATGTTCCACAAAAATATCACATAATGAATCATAGGAACATACATTGCAGTACAACAAAACATGTTCAGCAGATATGTCAAACAGTTCAGAACAAGAACATGTTATACTGGAATTTATGTACTGTTATTAAGCACTGTGTTGTCATCATCAAAAACCAGTTTGACATAGAGTTTGTGTTGTCAACAATCTCAACAATCTCCCCCTTTTTTGATGATGCACAACCATGATTAATAACTCAACCATGTTTGTACAGTTCCACATATGACAGAGTAAAAACAAATATCAGAAACAATTAAAACAGTTCAGTTACTCTGTATATACAGCAAAAATATCAAGCAGATAAAGTATGAGACAACAATTATCCCCATATAGACTTGCACTCATACATTCATGAATATTTCTCCCCCTTTGTGCATTAACAAAAAAGGACTGCTTCAGATATTTATGCAGTTTTGAAAAACAGAGAAGCATCATAAAGTTATGTAGTTTGGAAAGTACAATGATGCTCTCAAAATCACAAGTTCATCACAAAACAGTATAAACTCCCCTTGAAATGTAGGTGTGTGATGAAACAATGTGTAAAACAGTGATACTCCCCCTGTCATTATGCATGAGTTTTAAAATCAATTCAAGAGCACAATGCAGAATATCACAAATTTATCAACGGTTTAAGCACAGATTTGTATCATAGACAAAATATCAAACCATATACATATGCAATGATACAAATATCAACAATCTCACAATATTATCTCAATTCAGATATTGAAACATGTAAAGAGCAGAGATAATAGTAGATCATAAATGATTTAAGAAGACAGTAAGGATGGAATCAAATTCCAGTATTGGAATTGTTAACCCGTTTTGATGCAGTCGAATGCTTTAAATCATCAGTTGAATGCATTGCTTTTGAAAATGTTGAATTCCAATTGTGAATGTCCAAAGCAATGTCCTTCTTGAATAACCTTTCAACAACCTTTTCTAGATCAAGGATAATGGTTAAGCAAGAATCAAATCATATTATAATAGAAGTCAATATGTAAAGATGCATGACAGATTAAGCATAGTTGACTTCAAACAGAGCACAGTCGAATCAATCAATCAGTATATCAGACATCATTCAAACAATTTAAGTAAATGGATTGATTCAAAAGACTAATTTCATTTCCTTGAATTAAAAGATATTACATTGATGGGATAGAAACAAGGAAATTCAGACAACAAAACAGGAACAGTAGACATATGACCAATAGAAGACTACAAGGGACGATGTCATGACATGGGAGTATTGATAAAGACACAAGAAGAATAAGAAAATTTCAGCAAAATCTTCTTCATCAGAGTCTTCAGTCACCAGTTGCAGATTTGCACTGAGCATACTTTCAAGTTTATCAAATTTTTCATGAAGAATTCTTATTTGATTTTCAACATATTTGTCAAAGTTTGTTTCAGGAAAGAAGTGTGTTCCACCAGCAGTCACTATCTCTTTCTTCTCTGTAAGATCATCCATAAAATGTTCACCCATGAATTTCCATCCTTTTACTATTTTCACCAGTCCAAGTGACATGAGTGAATCCTTGTCAAAAGTGTTTGAGGAACCCCAGATGCACTTATGCTCATTGCTAACATCAACACCAAGGAGTACTAACATTTTGCTTATCAGGCATGCGTAGGGTAGGTACAATGATCTTCTCAATGTAGAGTATTCCATATGATCTTTAATCACTTGTAACCAATTTGTGGAGATATTGTACTTGATAGCATGAAGCACAAAAATATCCTCGGTGGTCATCCAGTCCTTCTAGATTCTGCCAGGCAAAATGATTTTTGCCAAGATATGTGCAAGAATCTTTTCTTCCTTCAATAAAGCTTCATGTGCAAATATCTTTTCAACAGTGTACACACCTGGAAACCTTAGCCATTCTTGATAAACCTGTTTCTTGCACAGCAAGGTATTCACTTCAGATGTGGGTAAGTGTGAATAAGCACCCACTGAAGGTAAATTTGTCACAATGTTCCATAAGACATCATCAAGATGAATGTCCACTCCTTTAACCTTAGAAAAGATGTCACCATTCTCTACCCATAAGTTGTGGTAGAATACTTTGACCAAATCTGGATACCATGTCCCTCTCAACTATAGGAAATCAGACAATCCTGGAGCTTCTAGCCAAACTGGAAATGTGAATCCTTCACCTTTGAACAAATCAAGGTTGATGTTCATAGGAGTAATCACAGCCTTCACCGACCCATTTATGAACCTTTGTCGTTCCTCTTCATTTCTGAAGCAGTTAAATGTATTTGATTCACTGATGTTGATCTTTGACATGCAGTCATCATTCTCTGAAATTCTTGAAGACCCCATGACGAGATGATTCTTGAAACTTTCTTGCAGAATTTTTGAGATGTGTTGGAATATGACAAGACAGAGGTGGTTCAGGATTGAAAGTAAGAGTCTTATAAAGAGGGAAACAAACGCGCTTAATTACACGTGTGAAGAGAACATTTAAAATTTTAAATTTCAGGAACTTGTCAAACAGAGACCATAGTCGAATGTATTAATAGTGAGAGTCGACTGTGACTCAAGAAACAAATTTTCAATCCAAATTCAACCACTCAAACAGTTAAGCACATAACATAAACAATCATATAGCAACAAACAATTAGTATATGCATGATGAAGCAGATAGATAAAGATTTACCAGTTGAAGACACTCAAGGTTTTTGATATGTTCCATAATTGATTCATCCCTGAGAACAGTTCTGCATCAGCTGTATATCCTGCAAAACAATTAAGTTTTGGTTGCTGGTACACATTTGACTTTGGGTCCTTGATTGTTAATTCTTGTTACATGTTCCTTTGGTATCCAAACACATAATCCTTGAGGAACAACAACATTTCTATAATAACAGTTTCTAACAGTATGACCAACACCAGTAAAAACATGCATTTCTAGCAGGTTTTCTTAATTCAGTAATTTTACTAGTATTGGTTCTGTTAGAGTGAGCTTTGTATCCAATTCCTTGCCTATTTATTATTCTGCCAGATGAGTTTAAAACAACATCTAAGTTGTCTCTACCTTGAGTAAACTTAGCTAGCATGCTAGTCAAGTAATTTATCTTTTCAATGTGAGTAGGACAATTTTCACATGCTTTTTCTACTATAACAGTTTTAATTTCTACACTCTAGCAGATAACAAAGCTTCATTCAGTTCGTTCTCTAATCTTTCATTTTCTACAACAAGGTTATCAATTATATATTCATAATCTCTTTTTTCAGAGTTCAGTCGATTAACCTTGTACTCCAGTCGCATTGCTTCAGCATGTAATTCTCTGAATGTCTCAATCAGCTGCTGATATTTCTCTTCTATAGGCAACTTCTCAAATTCATCATCACTGTCACATTCATCCTTTGCAGTTCCAGCCATGTGACATATGTTGGATTTCTTCTCTTGGTCAGCATCTTCATCACTTGAGCTTTCAGAATCAGAGTTCTCCCAAGTAATGTAGGCTCCTTTTCTTTTCATATTTCTGCCTTGAGGGAATCTTTTCTTTCCTTTCTGCTTTGGCTGTAATTCAGGACAGTCAGGCTTGATGTGACCTTCTTTTCCACATTCATAGCACTGGACAGCATTTGTGCTGAAGCTCTTCTTTTTGCTTTGACCTGCATGGTTAGACAGTTAACTATCATTTTGCATAAGTTGACTAAACTTTCTTACCATCAAGGTCATAAGCTCTTTGTCATCCATCTCTATTTCTGTGATGTTCTTGCTTGTGGCTTTCAGAGCAATGGACTTCTTTTCTTCAATCTCCTCTTCATCCTTCAGTCTACCAAGTTCTAACTCATGTTCCCGTAACTTGCCAAACAAGGTAGCCATATTCATAGTTGTAAAATCTTTGGATTCAGAGATTGCAGTGACTTTTGGTTGCTAATTCCTGTTCAGGCTTTTCAAAATCTTGATATTGATCTCTTCTTTGTCAAAGACTTTGCCAATAGCCATCAAATGATTTACAATGTGAGTGAATCATTTCTGCACATCATAGATGTTTTCACCAGCCTTCATTCTGAACAATTCATATTCTTGTATCAACGAATTCTTTCTGGATCTCTTGACTTCATTCGTGCCTTCATGTGTTACCTCTAGAACATCCCACATTTCCTTTGCAGATTTGCATTGAGATATCTTGAAAAGTTCATCAATTGTTAGTGCAGAGGCAATAATGTTTCTAGCTTTAACATCATACTAAGCTTTTCTATTTTCTTCAGCAGTCCACTCAGTAAAAGGTTTTAAAATAGTTTCACTATCAACAGTTTTTGTAGGCACATATGGACCATTTAAAGTGGCATCCAAAATTCCTTTATCTTGCGATTCAAGAAAGATTTGCATGCAAATTTCCAAAAAGGGTAATTTTCACCAGCAAACAGAGGTGGTCTGTTTGTTGAAGCACCTTCACCAAAAGTTTGAAAATAGGAAGCCATCCCCAGGTTTTACAGTCGAATAGAATAAAAATAGAGTCGACTGAATTTTCAAACAGATCAGTAGCACAGTCGAATATGTTATCCACACTGTCGACTGACACAGTAAAAACATTTTGAAATTCTTTTCAACTCAAAATCTCACATAACACAATTTCATAAATTCTGTACAAAGATTTTAGCATAGTCGAATCCATTTTGAGTGTATTCGACTGGACTAGAACTTTGTTACAACAAATATAAGTTCATAAAGGTGCTTGTGATCTTTTCTTTTCAGAAATGTGTAGTAATCAAAAAACATTTTATCTCACATTTCAAAACAAGCATGTTCCACAAAAATATCACATAATCAATCATAGGAACATACATTACAGTTCAGAACAAGAACATGTTATACTGGAACTTATGTATTGTTATTAAGCACTGTGTTGTCATCATCAAAAATCAGTTTGATAAAGAGTTTTTGTTGTCAACAATCTCAACAAGGCTCGTGACGTTAAACAAGCGCTACCTGGGAGGCAACCCAGTTGATTATTTCTTGTTTTTAACTCTGTGCTAAGTGCATTATATGTTTAAATGTTGCATTTGAGAGGGGAAAGGCATGTAATTGAAAAATTGAAGGTCAAAATCAAGTGCTACAGGGTTGGATTAAACAAAAGCAAGCAAAAAAGAAGAAGAGATTTTTAACGCACACTGTTGAGCGGTGCATTTTACCGTTGAGCCGTTGCGGCGCAGACCATGCTTGGGCTTTTAAAAGCTCAGCGTTTTTGGGGGTTTTGCACTTTTGAAACTCCTCTTTGAAGCTCGCTCAAGCGTTCTCTATGAACCCTAGCACCCAATTTGCACTTTCAAAGGTTTTCTAAAGAGATTTCTGTTAGGAAACAGGTTGGCTTCGTTTTACACTAAGAGGGGGGTGAATTGGTGTTAGTTCAAAAACAAAATCTTTTCGCAATCTTGGTATGAAAATTCAAAGCTTTTGATCTTTCCTTGAAATACAAGTAATGAAAATTCAGTGCAGCGGAAAACTGTAGTTGACTGCTAAACAATTATAGTCGATTGGAAATAAAGAGTGCAGTGATAGAGAAAATCAAACACTGGTTTTTATACGGGTTCGGCCAACAATGCCTACATCCAGTGTCCTTCCAATCTAGGAAGCAAATGCACTATAATGGTTGCGGTTTTTACAGCAAGGAATTTATAGAAGCACCACGCAAAAATATAAATCTCCTCTCTAACCAAAAACCAAATATAGCTGCACACACAAAACCAGAATTGCAGGAAGAATCCCCTCTTTTGCAATCTGCACCCACGTCGAACAATCCTCAACGTGTAACCAGCACTCTTCACAGGATGCCAAGCCTATCACACCATGCTTCACAGGTTGCCAAGCCTATCACAACAAACTTCACAGGTTGCCAAGCCTATAGTAAACAGTAGCAGTCTTCACAGGATGCCAAGCCTATCAAGATCAAACCAGAAGCACCTTCTTGTGCAGATGTTGATCAATCAGTATGCGCAAAGGACTCCTCCCTTTGAATCTCTCTCAAGAAAGAACACCACCGTCTTCTTGGAGAATTCTTGGAGCTTCTAAGACATAGAATTTAATCTGAAACAAGACAATGAAAATGTTAGATCACAAAAGTCTCAGAACAATTCGTGTTCTGATTATTTATAGTTTTCTGTTATTTCATATTACATCTCAGTCGAATAGCCTACTAATATAGTCGACTGTATTAAGATAGTTATAACAGACAGTCAACATAAGGCTCCTCAGTCAACCAAATCAATACCCATTTAAGACAGTTGACCAAGTCAGTCAGACTTAACTAACTTTTGAAAAATATATCCGTTGGAGCAAGTAGGCTTAACATAATTCCAAATATAACAGCAACACAGTCGAATGTGTAATCCACACTATCGACTTACACATAAGAAAACACTTTGAAATTCTTTTCAACTCAAAATCTCACACAGCACAGTTTCACAAAGTCTATGCAAAGGTTTTAGCATAATCGAATCCATTATGAGTGTATTCGACTGAACTAGAACTTTGTCACAACAAATATAAGTGCATAAAGGTGCTTGTGATCTTTTTATTTTCTGAAATGTGCAGTAATCAAAAACATTTTATCTCACATTTCAAGACAAGAATGTTCCACAATAATATCACATAGTCAAGCATAGGAACACACATTGCAAATCATCAAAACATGTTCAGCAGATATGTCAAACAATAAAACACACGAACATGTAATACTGGAACATATGTACTGTTATAAAGCAGTGTGTTGTCATCATCAAAAACAAGTTTGATATAGAGTTTGTGTTGTCAACAATCTCAACAATTTCTCCAATTTTCCCATCACCCACTCACAAAAATCTCATTTTCTACCATTCCTTTGTCAAAAGTTTGGGGTTTTTGGTGAGAGCTTTGCATCGGGAGGCATTCATCATCAATTAGGAAGAAATATTGCAAGCATCTAAGATCTCCACTCATGTAAGTTGTGCAATTTTATTGTTAGGGTTTCTAAATTTGAATTTTGATGAAGAACATGTGTAGGAACATGATAAATTAGGGCTTTTGATTTCTATGCATGATTTAATGAAATAGAAACTGTTTGAATCGATTGAATTGCATGAATTTGGTCTGGAACTATGAAATTAGGGTTAGAAGTGGAGATTAGGGCGTTTAGACAAAGGTTTTGAAAAACCCTTGTCGCCACCGCTGAGCGGTCTGTTTGGACGCTGAGCGGTGGCACGATCAAAGGGAAACCGCTGAGCGGTTTGCTGCAGATTTGTGTGGATATTTGATTTCTTATGCAGGGACGCTGAGGGGCCCTATTTTTCCCTCAAGTGTTTGCTGTGATTGGTTTGAAATATGATTGATGATGTACTAACCTCTAATGATGAATTTCTGTGATTTTATGGATTTTATTTGATGCAGAGATGTCGTCATCATCAAGAAGGGTGAAAAATCCTAGGAATAAGTGGAAGGAGCCAGAGAGACAAAGAAGGTTTTATTCTCCTAGGTTCCTCTCTAGGAAACATGAGGAACACTATGTGACTGTGCAGGTGATAACGGTCTAAAAACCGTTATTTTCATGCTTGAATTTGATATTAAAACACACCCTTTGTAGCTTAAAATGAGCTTAGAATCAAGTAAAAATCTTAAGTTGTGTCACATGAGAGTCAAAAGCTGTTTTTAGAGATATTATGCTTGTTTTGCATTATTTTGCAGGGTTTTTTTGATGAGAATTGAAGATGGAAATGAAGTAGGAAGGTCATAGACTCAAGAATGAAGGAGAAAAAGGAAGAAAAGAAGAGTCTGTGGACCGATCAAGCGTCAAATTCCAACGCTGAGCGTCCTAATTTGAGATGAAGCTACTGTTTGGCGCCCAAGCGATGACGCTGAGCGTCCAGAACGACAAGAGGCAAACCGCTCAGCGGTCATTTGAGACGCCTGGGCGGTGGCGTGGATTAAGGCAAACCGCTGAGCGGCCAACTTTGGCGCCTGGGCGGTTGTCTGTTTTTATATTTTGGATTCTGAGATCTTTCTGTTATATTTTTGGCTTATATATAGCCCCAGTGCGAATCCAAATGTAATTCTATTGGTAGAGAGAAATGTC
This sequence comes from Vigna reflexopilosa, assembly GCA_027742785.1. Taxonomy (NCBI): domain Eukaryota; kingdom Viridiplantae; phylum Streptophyta; class Magnoliopsida; order Fabales; family Fabaceae; genus Vigna; species Vigna reflexopilosa. The sequence continues at coordinate 10,964,794 of CM050929.1, read as the reverse complement.
CAGAGCTGTTCTACACACCTTGGAGGAGATTTCTTGGATGCTTAGGCTCCACTTTATCAAACCTAAGGTTTGCTTTTCCATTCTTCCATTATATTTCATCTAGTTTCACCATGATTATGGTGAACTAAACCCTAGGTTGTTGGGGAACAATGTAATCTTTTGAAACTCTCATATATCCAAATTCTTATTTACTTTATATGCTTGTATATGCTTGATTTATCAATTGTTGGGTTCTTTACCTATATTTAATGCTTTTACCGTTTAACTCATTCGGTAGATGTTGTTTGTCTTTATTGATACGGGGACGTACAGTAATGTCATGAACTGGAAAAATTTCCTTGATTATGCTAATACCGCCTAGAGATAGGGGTAGGACGATCAATTGTATTTTGCTTCTGTTTATCATGCATTATTAATTACTAGGGGAGGCTAGGGATAGCAAGCCGGTAATTAGTAATAGGCTCTTTTCACCAAGGGATTTGGTTAAGGGTAGACCAAGAAAGTTTGCATGGCAATATGATAAATAAGCAAAGTGAATAAGGAGAGTAGATATATGAGGGTGGATAAGATGAAATTGTAAACCCCAACAACTCCATTCATCCATATTTTCTTGAAGCCAATTGAATCACTGCATTTGCATGTTTACTTTTGTTTTGCATTTCAATCATTCAAATTAATTTCTTTTCTCAAGTCTTAAACGATTAGTTTACACGAAAGATGAGGCCTTAAGAGTCCTTTGGGAAGAACGATATTGGGTTTACCAATTATATTACTTGATACGATCTAGTACACTTGCCAGGGTCTTAACAGCAGGAGAGAAGACTGTTAATGGAGAGGAAAGCTACCTTTATCCCAGACTTGGCTCCTGAGTTTGGATTGGAAATAGTGAGGAGAAACTGGGAGAGGCTGACCACATATCCTGCACCAGCCAACATTGAACTGATAAAGGAGTTCTATACGAACGCTTTGACCAAAGGAGATAGGTCGGCTAGGAGGTACATGAGCTATGTGAGGGGGCAGACCGTCCGGTATGACCCCGACACCATCAATAGCTTCTTAGGCACTCAGTGGCTAGGTGTGCAGTGCTAGTATGCAGCACATGTAGGGAGGTTCAGAGACATTGCTGATATTGAGAGGGTTATGTGCCTTCCTAGAAGACATTTTCAGAACAACCCAAATGGAGTGCCCGTCAACATCAAGAGGGCAGATCTGACGCCCCTGACCAAATACTGGATGGAATTTACTCATGCCAATATTCAGCCGTGCTCACATGTGTCCTACATTACCATGCACAGGATCATCTTCATCTACTACATGCTGAGGCAGATGGATGTGAATGTCGGCAAGGTCATTGATGATGAGATCCAGAGCTGCGCTACTACTGTGAGTAGCAGGACGCCGTTGGGACATCCGTCCCTAATTACTTATTGGTGCCAGCAAGCTGGGGTGGACACTTCTGTTCCACCATACGAGAGGCTTAGGAAAGCCATAGATGCTTCCAACTATCAACAGTTTTGTGTAGATGAGGAGGCAGCTGGAGCAGCACTTAGGAGACGTCCTAGGAGAGGAGCAGCCCAGCAGGATGATGAGCCTGCACAGCATGCAGAGCCTTTTCAGATGGGGACATGTATATGTCCATGGTGGAGGCTAAGCTGGAGTCTCTTCGCAGAGGGCAGGTCACTACTGCTGAGATGATAGTAAGACTGTATGATTAACCACCAGTGCACAGGTGGACCATGGATGAGTTCCATGGTGCTATGGCTTGGCCGCAGGAGCAGGCGCAGGGCAGCGGGTCTGGAGCAGTTGGAGCAACAGGCATGGATGAGGACGATGAGGAGGATAACTTGGAGGATGCTGATGATGGAGACCAGGAGGACTCATATGAGGACATGGGTTGAGGGCATCTACTGATGGATGCCCATGCTTAGGACAGGGGTTTTATCTTGCACTTTTGTACTTTTGATTTTTTTTAGAATAGGTTGAATTTTTATTGTCGGTGTCGATGCTTGGCTTGAACCCTATTTCTGAAAATGGTTTGATTGAATGAAATTGCATGATGAGTTTATTTAATGATGATTTGATGTGGATAATGATTGAGACTGTTTTGCATGCTGATATACAGGTGAATGGTTCACTAGCTATGTGAACAGATGTGTGATGATTTATGATTGTGGTTATGATACTAAGCAGGGTGTAGATGTGTGAGAAAGCATAGTGTGTGAGGTTTTGAGCTCTAGAGTGTTCATTGATATGTGTGTTGTTCATATGGAAGCATGAATGATATTGCCTGAATCTCTAGAATTGATTGAATTACATGTTGATGTCATATGATCAAGGTCATTCTTGGAAGCCCTTACTTAGCCAAATTTTCGCCCAAAGTGATTAAAATTATATGTTATACCCTTTTTGAACCTTAGCCTTAAACAAGATGAAAACCCTTGATTTGAAAATATTTACCTTGAGTGGGGTTGAGAATAATTGTATGGTAGTGAAAAGGTTCAAGTTTGGGGTTTTTTGGGGAAATTTAAAAGGCAAAAAGAAAGGCATTGAGCTCAAGTGTTGAAAGAAAAAGGCATGAGAAAAGAATGAAGAAAAGAATAAGCATGAAAGATGAGCTCAATGTAAAAATAAAAAGGGAAGAAGTTGGGAATGAGTGAGATTAGTTAAAAAGAGAGTTTGTGCTTGAACTTTGAATGTTAAAATAGCTCTCTTGACTCAAGGATTTTGTGATCCAAAAAAACCAATTTTTCTTGTTAACCCAACCTCATTATAAGCCTTGGAAAAGTCCTTGTGATGGCATTGGTATGTGAAAATGTTGATTGTATTAGATGAAGGGCAATTTTGTTTCAGGTGACATGTGAATAAGTAGGGAGATGGAGTACCCTCTTAAACACTTGAGTGATTGAGTGAAACACTTGCTTGGAGAGAATTGATAAATTCCATGTTTTCATCTATGCTTAGTTGATTGATTATTCATAAGTAAAACGTCTGTTGGAAAATATGTGATCATGTGAACTGAATTGAATTGAAAGGATGCATGCATCTTGATGAGATTCCACTGAAAATTTGAATTGAATAAGTCTTGTTGGGAGAAAAATGAATGTTGAACTATTTAGATGAAAAAGTGGAAAGCTAAGTTTTGTCTTGTTTGCTTGAGGACAAGCAAAGTTCTAAGTTTGGGGTTGTGATAACGGTCTAAAAACCGTTATTTTCATGTTTAAATTTGATACTAAAACACACCCTTTATGGCTTAGAATGAGCTTAGAATCAAGTAAAAACACTTAGTTGAGTCAAAGGAGAGTCAAAAGCTGTTTTTAGAGATATTATGCTTGTTTTGCATTGTTTTGCGGGGTTTTAATGAGAATTGAAGATGGAAGTGAAGTAGGAAGGACTTAGAGTCAAGAAAGAAGGAGAAAAAGTAAGAAAAGAAGAGTCAAAGCCATCGCTCAGCGTCATTTTCCAACGCTGAGCGCCATATTCGAGGGAGCATCCACTGTCTCTCGCCCAAGCGGTGCCGCTGAGCGTCCAGTGCGATTGGAGGCAAACCGCTGAGCGATGAGATGGCCCGCTGAGCGGTTCTACGATTAGAGGGAAACCGCTGAGCGGTCAACTTTGACGTTGAGCGGTGCAGTGCTGGGCTTGGGCTTAAATTCTGTTACTTTTACGCGTTATAAATAGCCCTAGTGCGACCTTCAGAGTATTCTTTTGGCAAGCAGAGAAGTCTAGAGCTATTCTACACTCCTTGGAGAAGGTTTCTTGGATGCTTAGGCTCCAATTTATCCAATCTAGGGTTTATTTTTTCATTCTTTCATTTAATTCCATCTAGTTTCACCATGTCCATGGTGAACTAAACCCTTTGTTGTTGGGGAACAATGTAATCTTTTGAAACTCTCTTATATTGAAATTCTTGTTTTATTTATATTCTTGCATATGCTTTTATTATCAATTGTTGGATTTCTTATCTATGCTTAAAGCTTTTATCATTTAACTCATTCGATATAATGATGTTTGCCTTTGTCGATACGGGGACGTATGGGGAAGTCATGAACTAATAGGAAATTCCTTGATTAAGCAATACCACCTAGGGATAGGGGTAGGACGATCAATTGTATTTTGCTTCTATTTATAATGCGTTGCTAGTTACTAGGGGAGACTAGGGATAGTAAGCTAGTAGCTAGTAATAGGCTCTTTTTGCCGAGGGATCGGGTTTAGGGTAGACTAATAAAGTTTGCATGACAATTAGATAATAAAACGAATTAAATAAGAAGAGTAGATATAAGAGGGTTGATAAGATGAAATTTTAAACCCCAACAACTCTATTCATCCATATCTTTTCCTTGCTAATTGAAACACTTGCATGTGCATATTTAATTTCGTTCTTTGCATTCAACCAAAAATTTATTTCTTTACAAGTCTTACAAGATTAATTTACATGAAAGTTAAGGCCTAAGAGTCCTTTGGGAGACGATACTCTAACTTACCGTTTATATATTACTTGATAACGATCTGGTACACTTGCCAGGGACTTAACAATGGTACACCATCACAGATACACTGTACATTAATTTCAGTCCTTCAGTTCAATTTTTCTTGGAATAACTAATATGTGTATATAAAAAAAATAACTCTTGGGTTGCTCTTAATTAACAAAACTTTTGTGATATGTTGGTTTTATGAACTTTTTTAATAAAAGACTTTTTAGTTTTATAAATTTTTCTTATCTTAACCTATTTAGGTTAGATCAAATTATACTAATGGAGCCAAACTGACAGTGTCATACATGATTTATGATTTTTTTTTTAACTTTTGGTTTTAAGGGGTCTCATCATTGCTTTATCAATTAACCATTTTAATTTGTTACCAACAATCAAACCAAATGTTTTATGACTATCGGTGTAGAATGTTGGTCAAACCAAAAATATAATTAAAGAATCGCTCAGATTTCACAAAAGCCATCCAAAGTGCTTTTGGTGTAGAATGTTTGTGCTTACGGTGTAGAAGCACTAGTCCAAAAATATTGTTTAACATCACACGTTAGACGTCGGTTAAGGGTAAGGTCGACGTATATTGATGACCGATGGAATTTCTGTAAATAAGTTGGCAATATAGGCGTTAGTTAGATGGATCCCCGACGTCTATAATGTTTTAGACGTCGGGCATTCCAATCTGACGTCTATATTTATGACAGTTAGGTGAAAAATCATTTCTTTCAGCATTATATACGTCAGTTCGGCGTGGGCCCCAACGTCTATATGGCGAAAATTAATGCTACTCATCTACCTATCGACATATAGACGTCGGGGCCCCTTCTTACTGATGCCTATATGTCTGCCAGGTATGTGAATAGTCACTCTTTTCCGCGTTATAGACGTCGGATCCCGCCACATTGACGTCTATATACAATTCTAGACGTCTGTTACCTTAGTAACCGACGACTATAATATTACCAGGTATGTGAAAAGTCATTCGTTTTCGCCAACTAGAGGTCTCATCCCACCAAGCCAACGTCTATATCTACCAGAAATATTAATTTTTAAATCGAATGAATGTCTTATTAGTCAGGCGACCGACGTATATGCTATTATAGACGAAGGGTTTGTGTCCAACTGACATCATATTTCTTGTTAAATGATCCTACGAACCAGCGGTTTGCGAACCAACAATTTCATCGTCTTCGCCTTTTCTCTCTGTTGCACTGCATTTCCAGGTAAGTTTGCTCTCCTTTTAACCATTTAAAGTTGTTTTTACTCTAATTAAAGTGATCTTTTATGTATTATAATACATTTGAACCGATTAAAATGAGTTTTCGTTGTTTTTTTGGTGCGGTTTTTGTTGTGTCTTTGGGTAGCGTAGTGCACCTTTTCCCTTTGCTAGTTTCCTCGTAAGGAAAACTTGCATGTTTTGGATTTCTTATGGCATTTCAACCTAAAGACGAACATGGGTTGTTGCTTATGTCCATTCCGACCGCCAACGAAAAAGAATACGGTGAGAATACTTCATAGACATCGGTTAATGTACTGCCCGACGTCTATGGTGCCCATAGACGTCGGTTAATGCAAGTTTGACGGCTTTATAGACGTCGAACGTGTGACTGACCAACGTCTAAGGGCACCTTAGATGTGGGTTAATGCAATGTCTGATGTCTTTATAGACGTCGTTCTTTGTACTAAATCGACGTCTATATCGACGTTGCATCTGCAGAAATCCGACGTCCCATTAACATCACCCGTAAAAACATCTGTTCGGGAAGTGACGTTAAAAGCCCAAAATAACTGACGTTTAAAGCCCTTTCTGCACTAGTGAAGGTTTGTCAAACCAGAATATTTTTAATTTATGTTTATTTTTATTTTACCTATAAATTAAATAATGTTATTTATGGATTGTTGTTTTCACATTACTCTTCAATCAGTAGGTAAGGCTTTGATGGGTTCTTCTTCATTATCTGTAAATAATACTATATGTTTTGGTTTTCTTTAAATATAATATAGTCTATTATCTTTTCACCAACTATTCTTCGCTCTTAAAAAACATTGCACGATATTTTTCTATAAAAGAGTCTTTTGAATTAAATTCTGAAATCCAATTCATCAATGCACTCCTTAAAGTGTCGTTCTAAAGTCAAGGTCAAAGAAAAAAAGTATGCACACTGAGCTGGGTTCACCAGAAAAATATAAAACATATATGGGTCTATCTGTCATAACCGACTTCGAGATTACATATAAAACATACACGTGTATATATTTTATCCTGAAATTTGTTCAGACTCTTCTATGAGATGATAAGTCTATAAAACACTGTAATTTTATCATCTTTTGTCATTATTGTTTTACCTTCGAAGACTTAATTTCAATTCCTTTGATGGAGTTGTGTTCTTCTTCATCATCATCTTCATCCTTCTTAGAACCTCATTTCATATACGATGTGTTCATCAACTTTTGGGGAAAAGACATGCAGAGAAAATTCGTTTCTCATCTCCATTCTGTCCTTTTACAAGCTCAAGTCAAAACATTTATTAAGATGGAGAATCTGGAGGAGGGAATGCAACTGGAAGAGCACATGCGAGCAATAGCATGCTCAAAGATCGCAATAATCATTTTCTCCAAAACATACACTGAATCTATCTGCTGTCTTCGTAAGCTTGAAAAAATCATTGAATGCCGCGAAACTTTTGGCCAAATAGTTCTGCCAGTATTTTACGAGATTGACCCATTCGATGTACGTGATCAGAAAGATGATTTTAGAAAAGCGTTAGAAGAATCTGCGCACAAAAGCTATTCAGGAGATGGTTGGGATGTTACAGATTTTAGGTATCAATGGTTGGGATGTTACAGATTTTAGGTAAACAAATGAACTTCCTACTTTCTTATGTTTGAAATTGAATGAAGCATATGTTAAGTTTGTGATTTATATTTCGAAATACATTACCATTTATCATGAAGGCATGATGCTGAACTTGTGGAGGTAGCTGTTAGTCGCGTTCAAACATTACTGGGTTATGAAGACTTGTCTCATGCCGAATTTCCTGTTGGATTAGAGTCCCAAGTGGAAAAGGTGCTTTGAAGTATTGAAAATCATTCCGCCAAAGTTTGTATGGTAGGGATATGGGGAATGGGAGGATCAGGTAAAACTACCATAGCCAAATCCATTTATAATCGAATATATCGTCAATTCATTGGTAAGAGTTTTATTGAAAATGTTAGACAACAAAAAAGGCATGTTGATTTGCAAAGAAAAGTTATTTATCAGGCCCTTAAATTCATGAAGGTGAAAAGCGATTGGATGGGAAGTATGATCGAGAATAAACTTTCTAGAAAGAAGTTGCTCATTGTTCTTGATGATGTGAATGAGTTTTTTCAATTAGCAAACGTATGCGGGAATCGTGAATGGTTCGGTCAAGGAACTATAATAATCATTACAACTAGCGATGTTCGACTACTGAACAAACTCAGAGTTGATTTTGTTTATAAAGTGGATTTGGTGAACCAAAATGATTCCCTTGAGCTTTTTTACTGGCATGATTTTGGAAATGCAAAACCAAGAGAAGAGTTCAATGAACTTGCAAGAAAGATAGTTACTTGCAAGAAAGATGGCCCATGGAACCAGAGAAAAGGAGTCGGTTATGGTTTCATGAGGATGTAAAACATGTACTGCAAAATAAAACTGTAAGAACACTCTTTACATGACTTTGAAACTTCATTTGAAATTCTTTTCTTTTTTAGTGCAATAATTGTGTTGTTAACTTATTAGACTCAGCACTAAGTATCATTGATCAACAGATATTGAGAGATTTCCCAATTGTATCTCTTTGTTATATACATCACAGGGGACACAAGCTACTCAGGGACTGTCCCTGAAATTGCATTCAACCAAGAGAGATTGCTTTAAAGCTGATGCATTCAAGGAAATGAAGAGATTGAGACTGCTACAATTGGATCATGTGCAACTTGTAGGAGATTATGGGTACCTTTCTAAAGAACTGAGATGGATTTCTTGGAATGTAAAAGAATAGGGATAGAGAATTCAAATGCAGGTTTTAATACTGGTTCGGCCTCAATGCATACATCCAGTGTCCTTCCAATCCCAGGGAGCAAATGCACTATAATGGTCAAGGTTTTTACAACAAGGCTTCTATAGAGACCTCCACGTCAAAAATATAAAACACCTCTCTAACGCTCTAACCAAAATATAAGCAATACACACAACAAAGATCTGCAGCAAGATATCCCCTCTTCTGCAATCTTCAACCCACTTTGAACAATCCTTAAAGTGTCCAGACTCCACGAGTCAACCCCTTGTATCACAACAGGAACAACAGCAACAATCTTTACAAAGATTGATAGAAATCTTGATCAGCAGATGAGCACCACAATGTGAAGGGTATGATCAGCCAGTAAGCACAAAAATCTTCCTCCTTCAAAGAACCTCTTCAAAGATAGATCACCACGGTGTCCTTGATGAGTTCTTGGAGCAAATTCTCAGAGATCACAATCTGTAAATCACAAATGAAAATGTTAGAACATCCAAAGTCTTTGTGATCAACTGAGGCACGTCTATTTATAGTTTTCTATATATCAGACGCTCTTGTAGTCGACTAGGCTACTAATAGAGTCGACTGTCCTTGGACAGTTATCACAGTTAAGTCAAACTAGTAGCAGTCAAGTTAAACAATTTATTTCAGAATTAATATTGTTGACTTTCAATCAATGTTATAACAGACTTTTGAAAATATAGTTGTTCCTCTTCACAAACATAACAGAATCTCAAATCAAACAGCTAACTAAGTCGAATGCACATTGCACATAGTCGACTTAGACACTTCAGCACATATTGAAATTCTTTTCAATGTAGAATATCACACAGCACTGTATTTGAAAATTTGTGCAAAGTCTTTAGTCTTAATCGACTCTATTAATAATGGAGTCGACTTAGAACATGCAGATTTGCCACACAATATAAGTTCATCAAAGTGCATGTGGTTTTCCATTTCCAGAACATATGTAATTCAATCACAACAGATGTAACATTTATCAGAACAGTGAATATGCATTCATATATCAAGATCAACACAAAACATGTTCAATAAGATATCAACCAATAAGTAACAGAACACGTAACACATAACAAGACATGTGTTATTAATAATGTGTTGTCATCATCGAAAACCATAGTGATTAAAGCACTGTGAGATTAAGGTTAGCTAAACCAGTGCTTCCCTTATCAAAAATCTCAACAATCTCCCCCTTTTTTGATGATGCACAACCATGATTAATAAACAACCATGTTTGTGTTGAGATTATTGATAAGGGAAGCACTGGTTTAGCTAACCTTAATCTCACAGTGCTTTAATCACTCTAGTTTTCTATGATGACAACACATTATTAATAACACATGTCTTGCTATGTGTTACATGTTCTGTTACTAATTGGTTGATATCTTATTGAACATGTTTTGTGTTGATCTTGATATATGAATGCATATTCACTGTTCTGATACATGTTACATCTATTGTGATTGCATTACATATATTTTGGAAAAGGAAAACCAAATGCACTTTGATGAACTTATATTGTGTGGCAAATCTGCAAGTCCTAAGTCGACTCCATTATTAATAGAGTTGATTAAGACTAAAGACTTTGCACAAATTTTCAAATACAGTGCTATGTGAGATTTTACATTGAAAAGAATTTCAATATGTGCATATGTGTCAAAGTCGACTGTGTGCGTTATGCATTTGACTTTGTTAGTTGTTTTATTTGAAATTTTGTTATGTTTGTGGATAGCAACGGCTATATTTTCAAATGTTAGTTAAGCATTGAATGAGAGTCAACTGTATTGAATGTGGAATTAATTTGTTTGACTTGACAGCTCCTACTTTGACCTAACTGTTATAATTGTCTAAGGACAGTCGGCTCTATTATTAGCTTAGTCGACTACAGGAGCGTCTGATTTATGGAAATCTATAAATATACGAGACTTGAGTTATTTAGAGAACTTTTGGAAGAACTGACATTTTCATATTCTGTTTCAGATTGATTCTTTGTGATTAAGAGCTCCAAGAACTCATGAAGAAGACCGTGGTTATCATTCTTTGAAGAAGTTTTGAAGGAGGAGTTTTTGTGCTTACTGGTTGATCATAATCCCACATTGTGGTGCTTGCTTGCTGATCAAGATTTCTCTCAATCTTTGGAAAGATTTTGGCTGTTGTTCCTGTTGTGATACACGGGGTTGACTCGTGGAGTCTGGACACTTTGAGGATTGTTCAAAGTGGGTTGAAGATTGCAAAAGAGGGGATATCTTGCTGCAAATCTTTGTTGTGTGTTTTGCCTATATTTTGGTTAGAGGGTTAGAGAGGTGTTTTATATTTTTGACGTAGAGGTCTTTATAAAAGCCTTGTTGTAAAAACCTTGATCATTATAGTGCATTTGCTTCCTGGGATTGGAAGGACACTGGATGTAGGCATTGAGGCCGAACCAGTATAAAAACCTGCGTTTGAATTCTCTATCCCTACTCTTTTACATTCAGTCGACTCTGTAATCTGCGTAGTCTACTTTGATATTCTGTTGCACTTAAATTTTTATTACTTGCGATTCAAGAAATTCTCTATCCTGCACTTTTATTTTCAAAGTCGACTTTACTTTTTATGTAATCAACTATTTTTTGCTGCATTTGAAAAATCTTATTCCTTACAATTCAAGAAACTTTTGAAAGAACATCCATTTACAAAAAAGATTTTTAAAAGACTCTGATTTTACATTTCACCAATTCACCCACCCCCCCCCCTCTTGGTGTGAGAAATCGAGCCATATCATTTTCAACACAATGGATTATGGATGTAACTCAGAACGGATTCCCATGTCAGCCAAGTCTTATCGTGCTTTCACTTCATCTTTTGTCTTTCCTTTTATGTTTAGTAAAGTGCCAACAACACTATCACATACATTTTTTTCAACATGCATCACGTTTATGCAATGACACACATCAAGTTTACACCAATATGGAAGATTAAAGAATATTGATCGTTTTTTTCAAATGTTTTTCTCAATGGTCTTCTTTTTATGTTTTCCAAACACAACATCAATGTTCTTCACCTAGTTGTATACTTCTTCCCCATTCTGAGGTCTAGACACTACATCATCTTCAGGACTGTGAATGTATTAATTAATGTTCTTGGAAAATTGTATGAAGTATGTTTCTATATATTTGTTTCTTATAAAAAGTGTAGAATAATGTAAAGTGGAATTTTTTCATCCATTTTTTTTGTTGTTGTTGAACACAACTTTTGAAGAAGTGATCAATTTTTATTAGAGAATTTGGCACGTGAGTTGATAATAAGCTAAAGGTAACAAAGAGTAATGTCTTTATGAATATACGACAATCATTTTGGAAAATCTTTTATTCTTCTTCAAACTTGTGAGGTCAGCCTATGAGGTGGCATATCTGTTTCAACTTCCCATGTCTTTTTGTTTCTCCTAAACAGATGATCAGTGGACAAGAACTTGCTATGGCAATCAAACGAACAACTTTTCTGACCAGAATCCAATGTGAATGTCTTAGTGTGCTCAATGAAATGCGGACAAACTAATCTACCATGTGTGGTCCAACCGAATCACATGTTTTGAATGAAAAAATAAAATTCATTTGTCCCTACGTTAAAACCTCGTATTTTTTAATAAGTGGAGACAAGTAAGTAAGATGAAGAGTCGTATAACAATAACATCATCTAATTAATAGGAAAATTAAAATGTAGAGACATAATTAAAAAGTATAAAAAATTTGACAACAAATAAATTTAGGGTTAAATATTTTTTTAGTTCCTAAACTTTGATAAGAAATTCAAATTCGTCCTTGACCCAAACTTTGATATAGTTTGGTTTTCAAACTATAAAAATAAATTGATATAGTCCTTTTAATCAATTTTGTTAATTTTGTTTTATGTATCAAATATATTTTAAGATAACGTTGTTTATACTATTTTTACATGTTCATGCTCAAATGTAAGTCAGGAATATCATCAGGCCCAAAAAATAAACGATATTAGGTTAAAAAGCTTTTATCCATTCATTTTTGTTTAAAAACTAAAATATATCAACCTTTGAAATAGGAATAAATTCTAATTTTGAAATCTAAGTTTAGAGATTAAAAACATCTTCAACCAAAAAATTTAATAAAGACCCAATCCAAAAATATCTAATTTGTGAGAATCAAGGTTATATTTTATTTATAAAAGTGTAACAATATTTGTTAGTAACATATCAATAAGAAAATAGTAATTTGTATGATTTCTAAATATATTTTGTTGAAAAGTGTTACTGTTTCGAAAGATAGAAATTATATTTTAGGGGGTTTTCTATTTTTTTTTTATCTTAGGTATATAAACGTTTTGATTGGACACATTTATTTTACTAATATATTTTTTATCGTGGATAAAAATGAGAATGCTGCTAGCATATAAAAAATCTCAATGAAAATTTTCTGTTTATATTAGTTATTTAAAATGGTAGGTAATATGATATAATAACATTCATTTAAAATTAACTTTTTACATTTGATCAAATTAAATTATCTAATTTATTAATCAAATATTAATTATTTAACATATTTAAAATCACTTGTTTGTGACTTTCTATGTTCAAAACTAAGTTGATAATGTAATAATCAAACAAGTAGTTAGATCACAATTCAAAAGATTTTGTTTGATATTGATTTTATGCTTAAACAACAAAATCTAAAACAAAATTTACGAGCACTAGATTTTTCATACATTGTCCAGTTTAGCCTAATGGAAACTATTTGTGTGGCTGATCAAAGGGTTTGATGTGTGCTTCATTTGATAGATGCAAGAGTTATTTATATGTGTCTTATCTGATGGATGCAAACGCTATACTTATGTTCTTCATCTAATAAAGTTTTGCTTGAACAAAAATAAATGTGTATACTTCGTCACATAAGATTTTGCTAGAACAGATAATAAATATACTTTGTTTGACAAATATAAGTCTTCTTTAGAATTTTATGATATACATCAAACTTATAAATGTAGGAATGTCAATGACTTTAAATAAGAAAACATAAAATTTCCAAATAATTCTTAGGGACAGGGGAATCAAAGAATGTGAAAAGTTTTAGTCCACCTTCGTAGCATGTCATTCAAATTACAATGACTTCCTTTAATAGAACCCATATTATATATACATAAGGATTCTGAGTGAAGTTTAATTTTTGCTTGTCAATGAACTTCATGAGCTTAGATGAAACCACCCCTCCACTTTGATATTAAGCGTCACAAGCTGTGTGTTTAATGTAAAGAAAAATAAGAAACAATAAAGCAGATCGAAGGAGGATAAGAAATAACAACCAGCTGTTTGATTAATTTTATATACAACATTTATAAACATATGTGTTTAGAAAACATGAATGGATAATTAATTCAATTTACCCTCTAAATGAAATTTCAGTGGAAATTATCTCTCCCATATTCACCACAATACTCAGCAGAATCTTGACACCGACCACACAGAAAAAAACTGTTAAGAAAAATAAAAGACCATTACTCACTTCTGCAGTGACTACGTTTAATCGAGAATGACATGAATGCTCACGCTAAATAACATATATACAAAATGTTAGGTTTCCTTCAAACTTTCAATTCCAGTCAAAGTATGAAACTGAACAGTTAACTTATATTTAAGAGTTGTTGAATGCAATATTAATTAAGTTAAATTTGAAAGGAGAAAAACAATAAATGAAAGATAACACAGACAAAAATAACTTTTCATGGTTATAAGTTAATGGTGTGAGTGAAAGAAGGAGAATTACCTTCTCATTATCCATGCTCGTTAAATCCATCTACCGTCAATCTTTATCCCACGGACATGACAAATTTTAGGCCAAATTTGACGATCCTTTTTGTGGCATCGTTTTTTCAGCAAGGGACATTCATATATCGTTAATTTGATTAGAGAGAGAGGCAGCTTTTCTCCCGCAATATTATCGAGCTTTTGACACCATTGAATGATTAATTGTTGGAGTGATGTGAGATGGAGAAGGCCCTTGCAATCCAACGTTTCCAGACTAGACAAATCACCTAGTTTCAGAGACACAAGGGATGGAGGCAGCAAACACTCCTTCGGGAAGGATTTGATGCCATCACATGGACCCCACACACTGAGAGAGGTAACCATGGCCATCGATTTCCATCCTAGGCCCCTTAATATTTTCTCACAATTTCTGATCTCAACTGTTCTCAAGTTAGGTGGCATACCTCCTCCAGGGAATGACTCAATTTGTTGACAGTTTGATATGTCAAGATATTCCATCTTTGGGACAAGAGTTCCCATCTGATCGGGCAACCACTTCAACTTGTCACAATTATAAACACTGAAGCTAGTCAAATTGGGCATACACAATCCTTCTCCCGGGAATGATACAAAGTTAGGACAGTGGCCAATCGTAAAAGAGTGCAGTCCCTTCGACGTCTCTGACCCTGAGACCAAAAGTGATTCCATATTTTCACAGTAGCTGATATCAAGATGAGTGAGATTTGGGAAGATAGCCAATGGAAGAGACGTGAGGGAATCACAACTATTATTTATTGAAAGTGATTCCAGTAATTCGTATTTGTGTTGCAACGGGAATTTCAGTTTCTTTATACCTCTGATATCAAGAGTTTTCAAAGACGCAGGAAGACAACCACCTCTAAAAGATATGGCTGACGAACAATTTTGTAATTTCAAATATTGCAGGCAAGCAGGTTGGATGTTAGACATGGCATCCATCATGGACTCCACCATTGGGCCTCCTTCTACTTCTATACTTTCCAACAAAAGAGGAAACTCATGAAACGCTACTTTCTTGCATTTACCTATCTCTAGTTTTCGAAGGTTGAGAGACCCTGGAACAGAAGAGTCAAGAAGCTCGCAATTTCTAATCTTGAGTGTTTGCAGAGCGGGAAGGTGATTTGGCAGATCTCCCTTTAGTTTGGGACAATCTTGTATAAAAAGATTCTTAAGCACAGGAAAAGCTTCTGAATCAAATGCATTCCACACCTCCCAACAAGGCATATAAGAAATGCTTAGAGATTCAAGGGATGGAAAGGGCGTCACAGATGAACAATCATCCTTCTTATAAAAGCCTGCATCAATAGTCTTCACCGAATTCATGTTTGAAATATAAAGGTTACGGAGAGACGGTAGTTGCCCAAGTGAAGGAAGCATGCAACAGTTGTTACAATGTTGTAAATGAAGTATAGTTATATTTTGATAAGAAAAATTCCCCACCCATTCCGGAAATCTGGTTCCTTTATAACCGTTTATTGACAACGATTTCAGGTCTTCGTGAGGTTCTAACTTGCAGAGTACATCTAACTCAACTTGGAAGTCGATGCTATTGTCGTTAGCTATAGACCATTCCAAGGATAGATGGCTAATATGATTCTTATCCATTATCCTGGCCTCTAATGCTTCTTCGCCTTTGGTAACATTTTCTAATTTCTTAATATAAAACCAACCATGGAGATTTGGAAGTCCTCCCAATTCTTTGATGCTATTCTCTATATGCTTGCCCACAACATAAAAATCCAAGTTGCGTAATTGATTTAGTTTCCCCATTCTTTTAGGCATCTCTTTTATGAGAGTACCAAGAATTTCAAGATGACGCAAGTTTACAAGATTTTGCATGGCACGAGGCAACTTAGTCAGCCGTGAGCATTGATACAACTTCAAAGTTTGTAGATTGCACAAATTACACAGTGACTCCGGCAGAGTTTCTATACTTGTATAAGAGAGATTTAAATAACGCAAATGTATCAATTCACCAACTGAATCAGGCAGAGCAAGTTGACTTTGGAAGTTGCAAAGCGATAAAACTCTCAAGTACTTAAGCCTTGACACTATAATATGCGGTGCCTTTTCGTTGTTGAATGGGGAATCTTTATAATTGATTAGCAAGAAAGTTCTTGGAAATTTTACTGTGTCAAAAGCTTCAATATCCGAGATTGGATCACTGAATCTTGTAAATGACAAATGACGAGTCTTTCTGTCGATATTGGTTTCTTTCTCAAGTTCATCTGTTCTGAAATAGAAGTCCCCACCAAGGAATGTTGCTAGATCATGAATGAGGTCGTGCATTACAAAGTAATCACCCCAACTCCGACTTGCAGATTGAAAAAAGCACCTCGAAACCAAATCATCAAAATACTCTTGACCAACTTCTTCTAAAGTCTTTCCTTTTTTCATTGCTTTTACAAGATCTTCAGCCATCCACAGCTGGATCAGTTCATCTTTTTTAAATTCATAATCTTTGGGATACAATGAGCAATAAACGAAACAACGTTTTAAATGTGGAGGGAGATAATTATAACTAATTCTGAGTGCTGGAATAATTTTACACTGACTTTCAGGAAGTTCCCAAATGTCACTTTCAAGTACACTATTCCAATCCCTAATAGTCTGCTTTCTTCTCAACATTCCTCCAAGTGACTGTGCAGCTAACGGCAACCCATTGCACTTTTTAACAATCTGTTTTCCAATCTTTTCTAAAGTTCCTCTAGTCTCACTGGCTTCTGAGAGAGGAAATGAATGGTTTGCAAATACCAACCAACAATCTTCATTTGACAATTTGTTTAGATGATATACTTCAACAGTATGAAAAGGCACTGCAGCCACTACATTTTTATTACGGGTTGTGATCAGAACTTTACTGCCGCTATTCCCGCTTAGAAATGGTTTGGTAAGACTACTCCAATTGTCACAATCCTCGATCCAAACATCATCCAAGACAATCAATAATCTTTTACCTTTTAGTTTGTCCATCAACTCAAGTTGAAGAGCATTTAGATCACTCAATTTACAAGGCTTTCGAGTAATTTCCTCAATCATAGTTCTTGTGACCTTCACAATATCAAACATATCAGAAACACAAACCCATGCCTTTAAATCAAATATCTGCTGCTTCAATTTGCCATCGTTGAACACAGATCTTGCCAAAGTGGTTTTTCCAACCCCACCCATGCCTACAATAGGGATCACAGACACTGTTTCACCATTGGTGCTATCCTCTAACACCATCTTCATTATGGCCTCCTTATCTTTATCTCTACCATACATAGCATATCCATCTTCCAAAGATGTTGGCTGAGCTTTCCATGGCTGGTAGCTCTCCACAGGAATCTCCTTCAAATCAAGACTCTCTTTTTGTTTTAAAAGGTCATCTAATCTTTCAACTATGTCTTCCAACTTAGTAATACTAACAATCTTCTTCGTTTTGAAAAGGTGAGAAAATGAATTGCTTACCTCCTTTTGAGTAGAAGCTTTAGTAGAAATTTCATCAAGTAAGTCATCAACCTCATAGACAAGATCTCTGAGAAGATCGAGCCAGTCTTTGACATTGGAGTCTGTGATTTGTCTCTTCTCAGCATCAGCAAGCACAACTCTAACAACTATGAGCTGGGTTTTCACCTTTTGAAGCAACTTGTGAGGCTTCTTTCCTCGGATAAAGTTGAGAACCTCAGGGGAGGCCAGCCTGTCGAAAAGAACGTCAAAGAAAGCAGAAAGGAGCGCACCACCTACCACAGCTAATGTCATGATCTCAACAGAAAACAAGTGATGATCAGAGTAACAAGCAAAAACGCAAAGGAAAGGAATTGGCTGCAAGAAACATGAGCAGAACTGATGGGAGGAGACTTCACTTAACTCTCTTCGTTTCAAGTTTCTACGCTCCGTCCGTACCTCCCATCAAAATAAACCGTTGGATATATATTAAAAGTTTTAATGGTTGAGATTGAAGATGCTTAGCTGAAAAGTCTACTGGTTTGTCGTTTTCAAAGATAAGGTTCATGGTCGGACGCCTATTGAAAATTCACCATAGATATATTAATAAAAATTCAACGGTTGAGAATCAAGACATGTTAAATGAAATAGATTTTCATTTTGTAGAAATATTTCTAATCTAATTTGATTTTACCTAGCTTTTTTCTTATTTGCTTTCCCATAAGTATATAAGAAAAATAATTATAAAATTTAATCAGTTGAGTATTTAATTTTTTTTATATACATAGTATTTGAAGTTAAATTGGAACTTTTTGATTGTAGATACATGATGGTTGTGGCAATTTTATCTAGTTTATACACGGGTTCAAGTATTTTGTAAAGTTCACGAACTTTCCACAGGGATAAACATGATTCAGCCGGGTTGATTGATTTTGTAGGATATCAGGTTTGGCATTCTTTCTTCTTTCATCACATTCATTTCATTCTTGTTCATTTTCTAAACCCAACATCTGTTCTCTGAATCAAATTCAGTGTTGAAATCAAACTGCAGTGAGCAGTTTCACAACACTGATCATAAAAAAAATGAATGTTTTCATAGAATACTAAGTATTTGAAGTTAATTTTGTTATAATTTCATAATCAAATTATCATATTTTGTTATAATTTTATAATCAAATTATGACATTAGATAAATAAATTTGTTTGTTCTTTTGATTTTTATTGTGATTTAACTTTTTTTATGTCTTTTGTCACTTAATAAATTAAAAGTAATAATTTTTATATTGTAACAAATTAAGATATTGTAAACTTTACATAAGATAACAACTAGGGATGGCAACGGGTCGGGTTTGGACCGGATAATGCGATAGCCGAACCCGACCCACATGTAAAAAGTGTACCCGCTATCCGTTGGGTATCCGAAAAAAAAAGCCCACGGATTTTTTTCTACCCGCGGGTATCCGTTGGATACCCGTTAACCGTGTATGTATTATTATACAAGCCTAAGTTCTGATCCAAACTCTATTTTCCTTTCTTTTTCAAAACTTATAAACCCTAGATCTTCCCTTCAAAACTCCCATCTACACCAAAATATTTTAGATCTGCATCAAAACATTTCAGATATGCACTTAAGGATGTCAGATCTGAATCAAAGGATCTCAGATCTACGCTAAAGGACCACAGATATACACCAAAGAGTATCAGATCTACCTCTCGTCGTCGCTCCCGATGCGTTTCAGCCTCTCAAGCTCTGCGAATAGGATCACCTGTTGTTGGAAGAAGAAGTTGTCGCGGATGAAGCCGTGAATGGTGGAAGAAGAAGCTGCCACGGACAGAGCCGTGAATGGTGGAAGAAGAAGCTGTCGCGGACGGAGCCGTGAATGGTGGAAGAAGAAGCTACAAATGTTGCGACGGCGTCGTTGAAGACGGTGGTTCTTGCGGTTGGTAGGTGGCGGAGATTCTCGTGGTTGGTAGGTGGCGGAAAGAAGAAGGGAAAGGAATATTAAGAAAGAAGAAGAAAGAAGAAGTGAAGGAGGTTTGAGAGAGAAGTTTGAGAGAGAAGAAGAAAAATGAAAAAGTGACCTTTCACTTCCTGCAACGTTAGAAGCAAATGTTTTAATTTTATTTTGTAATTTCATATTTTCATTTATTTTGTAATTTCATAAAAAGGTAATGGGTAAAATTGGAATTTCGTTTTTTAAACGGGTAGCGGGTACCCGCGAGTGCGGATAGTGTGATATCCGTACCCGACCCGTTAACGAGCGGGTATTAAATTACCCGCTACCCGCAGGTACCTTTTTTCAGCGGATATTACATACCCGCAACAGGTTTTGCCTGCGGATACCCGTGGGTACGGGTATTATTGCCATCCCTAATAACAACCATATGGGTGTCCAATGATTTTTAATATTAATTGAGAAGTTAATTTGATTAAAGTTATAAAATTTTCATAAAGAAGACAAATAAAAGAAATTTTGTCTTGTGTATAATTGAATGGAAATATCATAAATATATACATGAGAGAATCTATAATTGTGCTATTTTATCTCTATAATTAAGCTAGTCTTTTATTATAATTGTGCAATATTCTTCCTATTTTGTTACTATAACAGTGCAAGATTATTCCTTTAAATAAGTTCTTTTAATATGGACAATTATGAAAAAAATTTATCTCAATAATCTCGGACTATGATTTATTTTCTTAAACTTTCCCTTAAGTTGGAGAGTGAATATCAAGAACTTCCAACTAGCGCTTCATGGTAGAGAAAACTTCTTTTCCTAGTGGCTTAGTGAACACATCGACAAGTTGTTTAACTGAAGATACATATTTAGTTGCGACCGAACCATCTTGGATCTTATCACGAATGAAGTGACAATCCACTCTACGTGTCTAGTTTTTCCATGAAGTTCCAGGTTGGCTGCAATGTGTAAGGCTGCTTTATTGTCACAATACAATAATGTCGGTTTAGGATGCAATATCCGTAAATCTTTCAACAATGATCGTCACCAAGTCAACTTATAACAAGTATCATTCAATGCTCTATATTTAGCTTCTGCTGAGGATAGAGAAATTGTCTTCTACCTCTTTGGTCACCGAGAGATGAGGGAAGATCCCAAAAAAACACAATAACCTATAGTTGATTTTTTGGATATTGGGCAATCTCCCTAATCTGAATAACACAAAGATAAATCATTTTGTGAAGGAAAAAACAGACCTGGACTTGGGTTATTCTTTAAATATCATAGCACACACATTGTAGCCTTTATATGAGGCTTGCATGGAGTATGCATGAATTTGCTCAATATATGTACCACATAGATGATATTTGGACGAGTAATTATCAACTAAATTAAGCGATCAACAAATCGCCTATATGTTAATGGGTCCTTTAATAATTTCCTTCATAAGAAAACTTTATATTTTGTTCCATGGGAAAATCCACTGGCTTAGTTCTTAGATACCCATTATCCTTTGTGATATGAAAATACCTTTCTTAGAATGAGAGACATCAATGAAGTTGGAAGAAACACTAGAAGGGGGTTGGAGGGAGAGGGGTTTAATAGTGCTTCTCTAATTCTTTTTGAGGTTGATATATTGATCATGATTTAGATGATCCTCGTGAGCTAATTGAAACATACTTTATAAACGTCATTTTGATGATCGCATTTATAGTTCCGGTTTTAGCTTATCCTCCTAGTGTTTAGGAAGGAGTGAATCATACCATAGGTGGCATGTGTTGAAGATGTGTATGTCGTGAAGTTGCTTTCCACATAGGATTATTGGTTTCAAACTAAAGTATAATACACAAACGTTTTATACTAGTTCACTCAATTGAGCTACATCCAGTTCTCCTCTAAGATAACATAGAGTGTTTCATTAGATTTTCAATGAAGTACATATGAGTATTCAAACCACTCCTAGTATTCCTAGATGTTTCCAGTGTCCTTCAAATACATCGTCTAGTTAAGTTTAACCCACTCTTGTGCAACATTCTTCACCATTCCTGGTATCCCTAGACGCTCTTGGTATACTCCTGATACACCATCTAGTTGAGTTTAACCCACTCTTGATTGTCGTTGTCAACCCAGTAACCTTCGTTACTGTGACCTTGAATAAGTTTCACCCATTGTTGGTTATGTAATATTCTTCACAACTCCTGGTATCCCTAAATACTCCTGACACTACAAAAAACCTATTATTTAGTGGAGGTTTATTTTTCATTTTGCGGAGGTTTTTACCCTCCATAAATTAATTTTTGGGGGGATTTTCAAACCTCCACAATTTGAGTTATAATTATTAATTTGCGAAGGTTTTTAATGACCCCTGGTATCCAACCCATGCTATCAGATTTATATTGTGGAGGTTTCTCTACGAAGGGTTTTAACCTCTTCTATTATTAACTATTATTTTGTAGAGGTTTAAAACTTCTTTTATTTACAATTTCCCACATACATTCATAATTTCTTAGTTTAATGAAATATGTTTTTTTATAATAAAAAATAAATAGAATATATAAAATTGTAAAATACACAAAAATAATTCAAAATTAATTTTATTGATGATTTAAAGTAACATTAATTAATTCATTGACAATTACAATGTAAATATAAAAGAAATACATAATGTTTAAATAACATTACAATATTGACCAAAAAAATCTAGCATGGTCTAAAACTGACAGACCAATTAAAAACATATAGACTAATGTTGATGACTTAAACAAAATCCCTAGCACAAATAAAAGTTTAACATGAGACCAATAACTCTACATTTACTTCCTACCCCCGAAATAAAACACCTTCACTTCATCAACTACTTCCCTTAAACTTATTCTTTCACCACTATTTTTTTAAAATTTAACAATATGTATATGCCTAACAAGTCATTGTTTGTAGACTCCCCTGCTTCCATTGCTTCTAATCTTTGGTTGATGATATACATATGAAGTTTTGTGAGATTGTAGGCATGATAAACAAGATGAACAATGGATTCATCATCCATTTCCAAACCTGCAAAGCTGAGATTCTCCATACCAAATGTTTTGACAATATGCAAACTGGAAAAAATAAGAAGATAAATATATAAAAAGGGATTTATCTGCCTTTGATGCTGGCACTAGGTTGCATCATCTCTTGCTTGAAAACAACATATGTTCCACATCTTTCAGTGAATTTGCTCCACATATCGTTGTCACACAAACTTATCATTGTCACACAGACTTATCGTTGTCCCTCTATTCACACAGAAAAGACCCAAATAATTAAAGGTATGAAACTTTTAATCTCAACCACTACTTGAACACATCAAGATTATTCCATTCCCATTTGCATATCACGGACACATCTATTCATATTGCATAATAATAACAACCACTAACAAAAATAATATTTCAGCTATATCATATTTACAACAACATAGCCCTTTTCCCTTCACATAGTCTATATAAATAACCAATTTCCCATAATCCAAAGATTCAACAGGGCAATCAACCAGATCTTCTTCTCTGAACGGTTGGGACGTGACTGAAATGATGATGTAATGCAGTGGAATGAGTTTAATTATGATGATGATGACCGGATGAAGCATAAACGCTGGAAGCCACTCTTCAAACGGTGTTCGGTGGCTGGATTGAAGCAAAATAGATGACTCGGTGATGAAGGTAGGGTTGAGGCAGAGAAGGATTGAATCAAACAGTGATTCGGTGAAGACAGCTGATGAAACGATGATGGAAAAAATGGAATGAGGGAAGTGGTTTAAATGTTGTATTGTGATGCGAATGGTGTAGAGGAATGCTAGGAATAGAGCCTAGCTAGGGAGAGAGGCTAGAGGAAACTCTCAAGCTCTCTCTCTCTGTGACCTTCAATAAGAAGAAAGTTCTGGATGGAATCAACAGAAAACAATTCTTCATTCAAATCAAAGGTGCCCGTTATAACCAATAGAGCAAGCTATTTAAAGGAGAAACAAAGCTCCTGGTTCACACCTATTTAGCTAACATTTATCTATGATGCAATGGAGCAAGTTCCAGCTGTACAAGTGGGAAGAAAACGTGAAGAGCCACACATTTGAAATTGCTGAAGCATTTTTGAAGTTGCTGGATGCACATGGATTGTGCTAGATGCACATGACGCTTTAATGCTCACGCTGAGTGCAAGTTGGAGGGCGCTGAGCGATGCAAGCCCTTTTTTTCTTCAACTAAGCTACTGAATGTGTCTCATGTGGGCTTCCAAAGTAGCTTGTTGGACAACTGGAGAGTGCCTTTATGCATCCAAGTGAAAATTCCAACATTCTTCCAAGTGAAGATTTGGCTTGCTTCTTCATTTTTGATGTATCGAGCTTATTGGCTAGTTGACCCATGATCTCCTAGCTTTATTAGACCCTACAAAACACATATAAACATATTAAAGAGAATCCTTCTAAGACTTAGAGAAAGAAAATCAAGAAAAAGTTTTTCTTCACTTTCCTTTCTTAGTCTTAGCTTTAGTTAGTGCTCCTTTGAATGGAATGCCTAAATGGGTTTCCATCAATCCGTTTCACCTTCAACGAATGTTGATATCCATGAACGAATTTTCACATCCGTAAAAAGTTACGTCTTTTAATTTTTTTTTTTTGTTATTTTAGTTTCTTATTTTTATTTTAGATTTTTTTAATATTTTTTTAATTTGTATATATAAAAAAATTTAAATACTCTATAAATTTAATATAATTAATGGATGTGGCATATCCATTTAATATAATTAATTAAAAAACAATTTAATTTAATTAAATTAATAATAATTATTTCATTAAATAAAAGAAAATTAATTTACAAATAATTATTTAATATATTATAAAAAAAATTAAATACTCTATAAATTAATTTAAAATATAATATTTTAATAAATTAAAAACTAAAAAAAAAAACTTGAACGGATGTGACCACACATCCGTAACAGATGTGGCATATCCTTTTAATATAATTAATTAAAAAATAATATAATTTAATTAAATCAATAATAATTATTTTATTAAATAAAATAAAATTAATTTATGTATAATTACATAACAAATTTAAATAAAATTAAATAATATTTATATATTAAATTAAAATATAATAAATTAATAAACTAAAAACTAAAAAAAAAATAAAAAAAACATAACGGATGTGGCATATTCGTTGAAGAATTTTTTCTTCAACGGATGTCGCATCTATTGAAGAAAAGAAGTGGGGCTGTAGGATTTTTCTAAAAAAATAAAGGTTAATTTTGGAATTTTTTAAAAATGTGGTGGTGCAGGGAGCAATGTGGGGTGGTGTAAGGAGTAACCCTCTGCTCACACCAATCAAGTATTCATTGCAAAAAAAAAAAAAACAAACATACAAAAAAGATCAGACAAAGAAACACAAAAAATGTAAGCTAATGTTAAAAGAAAGGTTTAATCATTCGGATAATCCCTATTTTTGGTGAGTTTTCTCAAATAGGTCCCTCACTTCTTCTTTTTTTTGTCGAAATTGGGTCCTTATTTTTAAAGAATTATTGAAATTAAGTCCTTGTAGTTAGTTCCGTATAACACGATTAAAGAGGTATCACGTGTCAGCTTGTGATTTGTTTTTGAATTTTTTAAATACTTTTTTAATTATTTTTATTTTCATTTTATATTTTCTTATTTTTTTAAAATAAAAAAATTTGTCATGTGTCAAGCTTACATTGTGCCACATGGCAATAACAATGTGACATGGCACTAGTGCCATGTGTCATTGTTAGGCCACATGTCATTACATTTGTCTCAATTTGGTCTCTATATTTTTATTTTGTTTCAATTTGGTCCTTGTATTTTTATTTTGTTTTAATTTGGTTCTTGCATTAAATGATTAAAATATTAAATTAAATATATTTTTTTCGCTCGAAAGGGTTTCGAGAAAGTTGACGCACGAATAATTTTAGAAGATTTAACTAAATGAAATAACAATATTTACATTTTCCAAATTCTTGTTTTTAAATTTGTTATTGTTAAGTAAATTTTTAGTGATGTTGTATTCCAAGTCTTAATGTTTAACTTCAAAAACTTTTTATGAATTGTGGAGAAAATATTCAGATTATTTTTGTGTAGATTACGTTCACAAAAATATTATTATTAAAATGTTAATTTTTATAGTTTATTCAATCATATTATTTAGGTTAAATGATTTCATTTGTTGTTTAATTTTGTAGAAAAATTTTAAATGAGTTTCTTTATTTTTTTTTCTTTCAATTTAGTTTTTGTTTTGAAAACTTTAATACAGTTAAGTTATTTTCGTTAATACTACATAAATAAAAATGTGTCATATGTTAGTTCGCAATTTTTTTTTATTTTTCTAATAAAAAAATATCCATTTGTATAAAAAAATTTGTAAAGATTTATATACAAATTAAATTTTATTTGAATTTGAAAAGAAACAAAATTGGTTAATTTTTAAAAAAATAGGACTAAATTAAGACAAAATAAAAATACAGGGACCAAATTGAGACAAAATAAAAATATAAAAATCAAATTGAGATAAATAAAATGACAGGTGGCACTTTTAGTGTCACGTTACACTGTCATTGCCACATGACACAATGTCAGTTTGAGAGATGGCAAATTTTTTTTATTTTTCAAAAAATAAAAATAAAAAAATAAAAAATAAATAGAAAAATATTTTAAAAATTCAAAAAAACCACGAGTTGACACGTGGTACACTCTTTAAGGTGTTAGTACGAAACTAACAACAAGAACCTAATTGCTTCAATTTTTCAAAAATAGAGACACAGTTGAGACAAAAAAAAAGGTGAGGAACCTAATTGAGAAAAGTTACTGAAAATAGGGACTATCCGAATAATTAAACCTAAAAGAAACAAACATAAGATGAACCTAACCATATATTACATTCCATACAAAGTTAAAACAAACATCCAAAGCATACTATGAACCTAACGATCCAGATACAAGTATAAATGTCGAGTTATGATAGGTCATGCACTTGTGGTAGCCTCTACTACTCTAGAGCGTCATTGCTAATGAGTTTCACTCTACCACACACAAGGTTAGTCCGTTTCGTGTCTTAGGCCAAGATAGAGTACCTAGACTACGACCTCCTCCTACTCTCCTCACATGCATCACCATTCTCTAATTGAGAATGGATGACTATTAGAGTGTCAAGATAACCCCTAAGATTGAGTTTTTTACATTCCTACATACAATACTTGAAGAAACCATTAAGAATTTCCTCCTTGAAATTTCTTTCCAAAATCATTCATACACACACTTATCAACTCTAATATTCTATTTTCTTGGTTCTCACATATAAATTTAATATATCTAATTATTATAAATTTTAATTAAATCAACTTTTTAAACACAAAAATTTAATTAAAAATTTTAAAATTAAACATTAAATGATATAATAAATATGCATTCATTACCTTGATCTTATAAATCACCGTGTTCTTATAACAAACTTCAATGTGTCCATTTCTACCATAACATTGAATTTGCAATAGTTGGTATTCATGAAAGATTTTATTATAACCTTAGAATTTGTTTGCATATTATTACCAAGATGTCATTTTTGTTAAAATAGATGTGAAAAGATCTTTGATACAGGAGGAGTGACATCCATTCACAAAATTAATACTGGAGTTCATTACACTTACTCAAGAATTGCATAGCTTGATCCTCCCATTTTTTTAGATATAATAAAATGAACACAACAAGAGCATTTTGTATGGCAATAAAACAAGCTCAAGCCTAAAATTATGTAGTTCATCCAATAAAAAGTTTAGTGATAGAGTGATCTCCCTGTTTGAGAAGTGAAGAATTCATCTATAACTTTGAAATTCAAAAGAGATATCCTACCAAATTGGTGTTGAAAAAAAGGGAACGATCCAAGAAACTCAGTATAGCTATTTAAAAAAACCTTAAATCTCACACCAAACACTATACTGAACATAGAAATTATTAGAAAAAGTAGGGGCAGAAGCGTAACCACACACCAAATAATATCTCATGATATTAAAGAAAAGAGAGTGCACGTGATAGAGAGAGAAAACAACACACTGATGTTTTTAGAGAGAGGTCAGAGCTCTGGAGCTCTGCTAGGGTTCCTCCATATGCAACCTCAGGCCACCACACTCACCACTCACCGGAGCACAAACACACACACAAGGATCAAAGGTAAAACACGCACAGAGACACACAGGTACTGTGTAATACTCTCAGAAATTTTTCATTAGCTCAAATGTATGTTTACAGCTTTATTTATACACAAAAAATGTACTGGATGTAACTGAATAACTCTGTTTTTGTTTATTTCAACACTCCTCCTAAACAAAAACTGTAAAAGAACATGATTTGATGAAAAACCCCTCTTTTTCACCGATTGAATCGGTGAAAGCTCCATCTCCGGCGAAACTACGCCACTTCCACCGATTAATAATCGGTAAAAACACTTCCTTTTACTTTGAAAAAATGTTTTTCACTGACTAAAAACGTGAAAACTCCTTTCTCTGAGCCGATCTCCACCCTGAGACGAAAGCCCTAGGTTTTCGCAACCTCTTTTTGTCGATCTGCCCCGATCTCCGCCTTTTTCACTCCGATCTGCTTTCTAAGAGTTAGAAAGTGTTCACCTTTCAGTGCCTTAGTGAGTATATCTGCAATCTGGTCTTCAGATCTGTAGTATACCACTTCAATCTTCCCTTTGCTGACTTGTTCCCTGATGTAGTGGAACTGAGTCTCAATATGTTTGCTCCTACCATGAGATGTAGGATGCTTGGTCAGGTCTGTGGCTGACTTGTTGTCCATAAGCAGTTTGACCTTCTCTTTTACTTCAATCTTCAATTCCCTCATCAATGAACACAACCAAACTGTTTGACACGAGGCTTCACAGGCAGCAATATATTCTGCCTCACAAGATGAAAGAGCCACAACTAGTTCCTTAGTAGAGCTCCACGAAATTGGTGCTCCCCCTAAGAAAAACACATACCCAGCAGTGCTCTTCCTATCACCCTTATCTCCACACCAATCTGAGTCTGAGTAAGCATTAATCTGTACCACTCCACCTGATTCTCCTTTTGGCAACAATATTCCAAAGGTATTTGTACCTTTTAGATATCTTAAGATTCGTTTTATAGCATTTAAGTGAGAGACTCTAGGATTCTGCATAAATCTGCTAATCAAGCCCACACTGTAGCTGATGTCTGGCCTAGTATTACACAAACACCTTAGGCTTCCAACCATTCTTCTATATTCGGTAGGATCAACAACCTCTTCCTCAGAATCTTTATCAAGCTTTAAACCCACCTCTGCTGGAGTATTAGTAGGGTTGCAATGAAGCATGTTAAACTTAGTTAACATGTCCAAAGCATATCTGGACTGATGCATCAACATACCCTCATCAGTCTTGGTGAATTTAATCCCATGAAAGTAACTAAGTTGACCCATATCACTCATTTCAAACTCCTGTAACATTTGGACTTTGAAATTAGCAATTTTCTCACCACTACTTCTTGTAATCAGCAGATCATCCACATACAAGCACGCGATCACCATATCTTCTCTCCCATTCTGCTTATAACACTGAACATACACTCCATGTTCAGAAACACAATTCTCAAACCCAATACTACTCATGAACCCGTCTATCCTCTGGTTCCAAGCTCTTGGAGCTTGTTTGAGCCCATATAGAGCCTTCTTCAACCTGTACGTACACCTTGTCAAGATGCCTCTTGACTTCAAATCTTTGAGGCTGGACAACATACACTTCTTCCTCCAAGTTCCCATTCAAAAAAGCAGACTTTACATCTAACTGATGTAAGGTCCCCATCTAATTGATGTAAGGTCCAGTTGTTCTGCACAGCCAAGGAAACCACCAGTCTCACTGTCTCCATTCTGACCACAGGTGCAAACACCTCTCCATAGTCAATTTCATCCTGCTACAAAAATCCTTTGGCCACTAATCTGGCCTTGTACCTAGTCATCACACCTTGAGGATTTATTTTGGACTTATAAATCCACTTTAGTGCTATCGGTTTCTTGTTAGGAGGAAACTCTGTTAACTCCCAGGTCTGGTTCTTCTCAATTGAACCAAGTTCTTCTTGCATAGCCTTATACCACCTCTCATCCTTCACTGCCTGTTCAAATTCAACTCGCTCAGCTTCTGCTATCAATGCAAAATGAACAAAATTTCCCTCTGATGAGATGGTTGCATCATAGGCTAGGTCATAGTCTCTCAGATGTGTTGGCAACTGAGTGATTCTAGAGGACCTGCTAACACTCTCCTCCCTCCTACATGCCTCTAATTCTGCTGCAGATTCACTTTCCAACTCAATGGTTGGTCCTTCTTTCTTTTTTAATTCCCACTGCCATTCTCCAGCTTCATCAACTTTCACATCCTTGCTGATTGAAGTTGCACCTGTTTTAGGGTCATATAACTTGTACCCACCTGTAACATGATACCCTATCAGAATTAATGGAATTCCCCTATCATCCAGCTTCTTTCTCAACTGTTCTGGAACATGTTTGTATCATAGGGAACCAAAACCTTTCAGATGCTTAACATCTAGCTTTACTCTTGCCAAGCCTCCTCTGGTGTGACACCATTCAGTCTCTTTGTTGGATACAAATTCAAAACAAAGGTGGTTGTCATCACAGCCTCACCCCATAAGAAACTAGGCAGCCCCTTACTCTTTAACATTCACCTTACCATATTTAGAATTGTTCTGTTTTTCCTCTCTACTGCCCCATTGTGTTGAGGCGTGTAGGGAGGAGTGACTTCATGAACAATTCCCTCCTTTTCACAATAATCTCTTAAATCAGTGGAGATATACTCTCCTCCTTCATCTGTTCTCAGGATTTCCAGCTTCTTTTCACTCTGCCTTTCAACCGAATTTTTGAATTTCTGAAACTGTTGCAGCACCTTCCCTTTTCTCTTCAATAGATAGACCCAACATTTTCTGGTCTAGTCATCTATGAATAGTAGAAAAGACCTGCTGCCACTAGGTGTTTCTACTTGCATAGGGCCACACACATCTGAATACACCACTCCAAGCTTCTCTACAGATTTCTGAGGTAAAATCCTTTGAAAACTGCCTCGGGTCTATTTGCATTGAACACATTCCTTGCAAACTGTTCCTGGAATGTATACCTTTGGTAAGCCAATCACTATTTTCTTCTGACTTAACATTGATAGATCCTGGAAATTCAGGTGTCCAAATCTGAGATGCCACAACCATTCCTCTTCCCTTTCTGTTACAGTAAAACAGTGATGATTTACTGCCTCCATCACTACCTTGAATGTCTTGTTCTGTGACAACTATGCCTGCACAACAACCTTCCCATTCTGATTGAAGATGCTAAGGCGATTGTTCTCCATCTTTATCATGTACTTCTTCTGCAAAAGCTGTCTAAGACTAAGCAAATTAGTCTTCAACCCAGGTACATACAATACCTCTTCTATGATTACTTCTCTGCCATCTTCACCTCTCAAAACCACTTTGCCAGAACCCTCTGCTTCCAAGCTACTTTTATCAGCAAATCTGATCTTCCCATGCTCAATTCCCTACATCAAACCAGTCTTTTCTCCCGGTCATATGAGTTGAGCACCCAGAATCAAGATACCAAACAGTGCTTTCTGGTTGTTCCTCATCAACATGGGCCATCAAAATCACTACTTTAGAGTCTGAATCTTCCTCTTGGGCCAGATTAGCCCTCTTCTTGGGTTTATTTTTAGCCCCTTCTCCATTCCAGCACTCCTTAACATAGTAACCATATTTTTGGCAGTTGTATCATTTCACCTTTCTCTTATCAAACTTCCATTCTCCATCAATATTCTTTGATTTCTTTTCTTTTCCAGACTCACTCGACTCTTCTCCTTGCTGGTCCTGAGAGCTTTTCCCTTTCTTGCCTCCTTTTCCTCCTTTCTTGGAACCCTTTTTCCCCTTCCACTGTGATTTGGCTTGCAGGGCCTGTTCCTGACACTGTCTGCGTTCATTGAGACGTAACTCATGGGCTTCTAATGAGTGCAGCAGTTCCTCAATATCAATGTCCTCCTTCCTTCGAGTTTCTTCAATGGCAGCCACCACATAGTAAAATCTGGGGGTTAGAGTCCTCAGAATTTTATCTACAATATACTCATCTGTAATCTTATCACCACAAGCCCTCATTTTGTTCACCAATTCTTGTACATTATCAAAGTACTCAGCCACGGTTTCACTCTCCTCCATGATTAGAGTTTCAAACTGTCTCCTCAGTGCCTGCAGTTTCACCTTTGCGTTTTAGTCTCCATCACCATAGGTCTTCACAAGAATGCCCCAAATCTCCTTTTCAGTACTAGCATTTGAGATTTTGTTGAAAATCTTCTTACTTACACATTGATGCATCAAGAATTTGGCCTTACTATCCAGTTTCACCAGCATCTTGTGTTCTTTCTTCTGTTCTTGGGTTGCCTTTTCACTCAATTCAGGCACTCCTTCCTCAATAATTTCCAAGACATCTTGAAAACCAAACACAGCCTGCATCTTGATGCGCCAATCATCAAATTACTTGCCATCAAACATGGGTAATGGTCCCTGTATTCCTCCAATTTCACACACACACACACGCACACACACACACACAAGGAAAACATCTTGATACCATATTAGAAAAAGTAAGGGCAAAAGCGTAACCACACACCAAATAATATCTCCTGATATTAAAGAAAAGAGAGTGCACGTGATAGAAAGAGAAAACAACACACTGATGTTTTTAGAGAGAAGTGAGAGCTCTGGAGCTCTGCTAGGGTTCCTCCATATGCAACCTCAGGCCACCACACTCACCACTCACCGGAGCACAAACACACACACAAGGATCAAAGGTAAAACACACACAGAGACACACAAGTACTGTGTAATACTCTCAGAAATTTTTTATTAGCTCAAATGTATGTTTACAGCTTTATTTATACACAAACAATGCACTTAACTCTGTTTTTGTTTATTTCAACATAAATTATCCCAGATTCTTTCCAAATGATATTAGAAATTAAAATTAGGACCTTATAATCTTCCGTAACATACCTGAGCATGTTGATAGTCCAACTTACTAGATTAATTTTGGCAGCAACCAGATGTAAAATTTACACGGCATCCACAACTTGCAGACTTCAATTTATATTACTTTTATTGCTCCTTGACACATACATACCGGAGGCAGAGTACACAACCAATTACATATCAAACAGAACATCATAAAGCATAAGAACATAACAACAACAGAGTCAATAGATGAATACAAAGTTTGATACAAAAACTGATAGTAAGCACACCTTTGTAGAAGCATATTTCCATGCCTTTTATACCCTCTAAATTCCTATGTCCTCTCAGAAAACCCTTTGTATTACCTCATAGATTTTATGCATTATTGGATTAAGACAGCAATCTAAGTGTAGGAAAAATGTTCTTTAGGGAATTTTTAAATTGCGATATATTGACATATATTGAAATTTTATTAATAACTTAAAATTTTTACTTTTTCATAATATAAAAAATAAAACTAGTACCCAAATAAAATATTAAAATAAAAAGTAGTGTACTAGTAGAAAAATACCTATAAACTTTAATTTGAAATTATGATATCTTGTAAGCTAGCTGGGATCAAAGCTAAAGAGACAAATATAAAAAGTAAATTATAAATTTAGTAAAAATTATATTAATCTGTATCATAAATTACTACTTAGTGTTATTTAATTTAATTAATATTCTAGATTGACGAAGCGAGACATATGAAGTAGAAAGAGTAAAAATATCAATTTAAACTTAGTCCATCGATCACTTCTACCAACATGATCATGTTCGAATGGTCATTTGTGTCCCACACTCGTAGAATATAACTAATATTCTTCATTTAAAAATTTTGTCCATAAACACATTGAATATTAAACAAATACCAACAAGGTATATCCTCAAATACAAAACCACGTCATTATCACCAATTATTTTTCTCATAGTATTCTATCACATCAAATCTTTAATATTAGCAACTTTCGGAAAACCGAAAACAACGTTTTTAAAAGATTGAACGAAACTTTGGACAAAGAAATGGACGTAGAATCATTCATTGAACATGAATTCGGTAGTTGGCTGCACTGTCACGTGCTTAAACTTTTAGAACCGTGTCTTTTTTGACGATAAAAGAGAGACTTATCAGATAACTCAGCGCACATCACATTTGACCATTCTACTTTCTCATTTTATTTATTAATTATTAATATTTTCTAACAGTATCTATTTACGAACACAACAATAAATTAAAAAGAAGTAATTATTTTGGTCTTTAAAATTTAGAAAAAATTTCTTTTAAGAACTCTTTTTTGATAATTTTTTTACAACGGTAACATTTATAATTGATTCATTTCAAATAAATTCAAACAAAACGAATGAAATAATTATTAAAAGATTGTCAAAAAAATGTTAATCCTACAATTTATTATATTTTCATATTAGTTTTTAATATTAAAAATATCAAATAAATCTCTAAACAGTTGTTAAATTAACAACTCATAAAATACAATTTCATTCAAACTTTTGGAAGACAATATAAACTCTCAACACAAATTTCTTATATAGGACTTCAAATCAACTACTTAAGTTAACATAATTGTGTACCAATCACCACGTATTCAAGTAAATTCTTATTCATGAATGTAAATACAATCTCATCTTTTCCTTTAACTTGTATCGAATTATTGCATTCTCTCACAACAACATCAGAACACTCCTTCCAGATTCAATCATCGTATCTAGTAACAGAACATAAACAGAAATTTGACAGCTACAAAACATTATAAGCACATTTCCTACGAATTCATCAGTAATGAGAAACATAGATGTTGTACTCAATTGTAGACCTATCTGCATCAAGGTACAGAGTGCTGGTTTTTGCATAACCTCTGGCAAATTTGAAAACTCCACTTCCTCCGATCACAGGTAGCTCTCTCACCTTAAGGGAGATACGGTTCCTCCCCAACACAGCAATGCTGCTGCCGTTGTACTTTCCTTCGGTCAGCACAAAGTTCACAACCAGCAACAGATTGAACTCAGTCTGCGATGTGCCAGCGTACAACCCCTCAATTCTTCCGACCACCTTGGTGTTTGGGTCGGATCCCACAGTGAGCGCGTTGTCTGTGATACCCACAAGGCCGAAAGAAGTTGCGTTGTATTTGGGAATTGGAGGAACAATAGCCACTGAGGTAGCGTTGCTGCCGGTAAACCTCTCATGGAAGAAGAACTTGAAATGGCTAAACTTACGGGTTTTATGTAAACCTAATTCCTTAGGGTTTACGGTACCCACAAAACCAGTTTCATCTGCTAAAGTGGAAGTAAGAACTTGAAAAGAGACAAGTAGGGAGAAGATGAGAAATTTGGAAGCCATTTTTGCTGGTGAGAGAGAAGTTGGTGATGTGTTGTGTAACAAGTTGGAATGAAGAGAAAGAGGGTGTGGATGGGAGAATTTATAGGAGTGTGGAGTGAGAAAACATGGGCCATTTTTGAAACAGTGTGAAGTAGGTTTCAATTCTATACTTGTGTTTTCTTAGGGAGTGTAGAATAGTGAGTAAAATGAATAAAGATTATTGCTTTAACAAATTATAAGCAAATAAACATTTCCAATAGAAACCAGTATTGAACATAGTGTAAAAGATGTAAGTTCAATCATTATTATTTATCTTATTTGGAAAATAAAGTTTACTTATAATTTTTATTTAGTCATTAACTTTTAATGGTTTTTAATTGAACCTTATTTAACATAGTAAAAAATATGAGTTAATTGATTAAAATGTAAAAAATATAAGAAATAAATATGAACAGATGTCTTCGTATTATAATAGAAAAAAAAATTACGGATTTAATAAAAAAAAGAGGAAACACAATTATATTTATAAAACGTGGAGTGTTCAGTGAGGAAAAAATTAAATTAATGGTCAAACATCACATTCAATGTGAGGTAAACAATCACATTTTGGCTTGTGACAACTTTTTATGTTTCTTATTAGCTCCTTTCTGGGGGAAAATAACACCTTCAAATTTGTTATTGTTTCTAGATCAAATTAAAAAGTGGTTTACAAAAATAAAATGTACAATAAAAAAAACATAGGCTTAAAACTACTTAAACCTATTGTTAAATGGAGATAGTTATAAATAGTATAAAAACATGTTTATTATTAGAGCTGGGTATAAGATACTGAACTATATTAAATTATAATTAACTATATTTTTAATAAATTAAAAAAAAAACTGAATTACTTAATATAATATTTGAATTGTACTGTTTAAGAGTTTAGATTTTAAAAACTGAATTTATATTAATTAACTAATAACTGAACTGAATTTTTGTATTGAAAGGTTAAACATGCTATCACCTACATAAATAATTATTTTCCATACTGTGTTGGTTGTTATACATTTTATAAACTTATTGTAAGTATTGAAAGGTTATGAACTTAAATAATTGTTTACAATAGTAACCATATTAATAAAGATCAAGACACTACAGCTTCAATTGGCAATTCGGATTTAAATTATAGACTAATTCACCTAATGAATTCAGTTGGTGCTTAAATTCAAATGTGTTTTATATTAATTTTTTTTATAATCTTAATTATTCACCAATTAAGACAGTGAATCAATTAGACTAGATATTCTTATTCAAATACTATTTATTTTATTATTTTAAATATAAAAAAATATCTTTAAATATACCATTATTAAATATAAAATAATATCTTTAAATATACCATTTTATTATTTTAAATATAAAATAAATAGTATTTTAAATAATATTTTCTTCAATTCCACAATTTAAAGTTTATAATTATATATATTTTATTTATCCCTTTTTGAAATTAAATTAACAGTATGCTTATGTTTGAATATTAATATGTTTATGTTTGAATGCATAGTTTAATTTAGATATATATTTTAGTTACCGGCTTTTAAAACATAGTATGTTTATGTTTGAATGCATAGTTTAGTTATTAGTTAATTGATATAAATTCAGTTTTTTAAAATTGAATTCTAAAACAATACAATCTGAATATTATATTAATTAGTTCAATTTTATTTTAGTTTATTATAATACAGTTAACTATATATAGTTTAATATAATTTAGTTAATTTTACCTAGCCTATTTGTTATATGAACAAAATACTTTAATCTAGTTGTGTCTTTTAAGCTCAGATTCCGAGTTTGATGAGCAAACTATTGATACCGATAATATAAGTATGAAAGTAGATTTTTATTTTTGAGTGGATTCCAACAATGAAATAATTAACTAAGAGTTGTGCTTCCGATTTATATTTGAGCCATCCTTTAAGTAATGTTTTGAGTTTGTGTATTGTGAATTAACAATCCTAATTAAAAAGGAAAATATAATTGAGGATGATTGATTAGATTTCATAATACAAATTATTCATTAATAAAATGGATGAATATTTTATATAAATAAAAAATTAAAATTATTAAATGTATGATTGTTGAATTGATTCACTAATACTAGTCTCTACAAAATCATCAACAATTGTATTTTAATGAGAAGACGTATTTATGTTATAATGAGGCTAATGAATTTAACTATGTTATCTATTTTAAAATATCTGTATGAATTGAAAATATATAGGAGTATTATAACCCGTATTTCACTCCAACAATTTACTAAATTTTCATTTTAAATTTTCAAATAAATAACTATTTTTTATCCTAAAATGTTCTTTTGTATTTCTAAGCTACATTCATCGTCTTCATTTATGTATATTTGAAATGCATTAAAACAATGAAAAGTGACTAGAAGAATATTGAACTTATTAGGATGAAAATCTATTAAAAAAAAAAATAGAACCCACAGTTCCGAGTTTCATTTCCAATTCCAAGCGGAAAGAAAAAGAAAAATTATTATTCATTAACATTCTTCGTTGATGTCCTAAAGGATCTTACAAAACTTTATGAGTGTGTAGATTAATTATATTGTAAATACAATTTATTATATAAAATTAACTGTGAAAAAATTAATTACAAATTAATTATCACAATCAATTATATAAAAGTGTGAATGCATGTCAAATAC
This sequence comes from Vigna reflexopilosa, assembly GCA_027742785.1. Classification (NCBI taxonomy): domain Eukaryota; kingdom Viridiplantae; phylum Streptophyta; class Magnoliopsida; order Fabales; family Fabaceae; genus Vigna; species Vigna reflexopilosa. The sequence continues at coordinate 10,926,942 of CM050929.1, read as the reverse complement.
ACAATAAAAAAGAACTTAAATTGTATATTAAAAGATTTTGCAATATTTTAACGAGAACAAATACCCTAAATTAATTACAGATCAAAAAGGAAAATTTAACGAAACAACATTATATATGATAAAAAGGAGATTTTAAGTCCAACGTTTATCAGAAGTTGATTTCATTGACAGACCTACGTACTGTCAAAAAAATTTCCATAAACCTTATAAAAAGAATTTCTTTCTTTCTTTGACATGTTAAGCAACTAGTCAATAATATACAAATTGAAAGAGTTAAAGCATGGAAAAGATTGACGTTTTTTTATTTTTTATACGGATTTATTCGTAAAGGTGACTAAGTCTAGTTTTATACCAACTTTATTAATCAATTTTTATTGAACAAACTTATAATACATACATATTTAGTAGCTTTTTAATTTCAACCATCTTTTTTTACTAATAATGGAGTATTATTTCAAATAATAACTACTCCTAACTAAAATATTGGATATTATAATTTTAAATAAATACCACTTGTGATCAAAACAAGTTTACCAAAAAAATTAATTAAAAAATCAATAAAATGCCAACCGAAGAAGATTTCGCCCTTAAACGAATACAAGATTACATTCACTTTTCTTACTAAAAGATTATTATATGTGGTCAACCTATATTGAGAAAAAAAGTGTTGCAAATCCTTTATTTTTGTTGAGTAATCTTGAATGATTCTTCCTTCTTAAAATTTTAATATTTAATAAATATTATGCATCCGACGTTAATTATAATGTTAAAATTTCTATATTGATTAAAGATAATGATTTCATGGATACAAAGTTCTATATTTATTTATTAACATGGTATTAGATGTGTTAAATCTTATTTTAGCAAAATTTTTTGTTTGTTTGGTCTATTGTGTTATTTGCTACCAAGATATTTGCTATTTATTAAACATATTATTTCATCAGTTATTGGATCATGAGGAGGATATGTTGAAAGTTTCACATCGATTAAATATAAGAGAATTTCATACTATATAATTTTGTATAAACTATACTTTACAAATTAGTTTTGTGAGATTAAGTTATGTTTAAAATCCACTTCTTAATATAATAAATTTCTTCTTAAAAGTATATTTAATACTCTACATTATTGTAATTAAATCACATAATTTCATTTTAATTTTGATTTTGTAAGTAAAGTTCCGGACATACAATACTCTATACACATGTCTGAGATAGTATTTTTACAGGAGTTCTTTACAAAATATAATGTACTTACCTATTTAGCTATGATCTACATATAAATCAATTAGCTACAATAAATCAAAGAGTTTACCTTAAATTTGTTGCGTTTTTTCATAATGGATTAAAATGGTTATTAATGTATTATGAAGAAGAATTAATTGATTACAGTAACAACAGTTTCAAGACTACTTTGTTAATTATTGATTATAGTACAAAGTCCCTGCTGACGAATGAACCTAACATGTTTGACTTTTAAGATGATCAGGATTCTACGCAACGCCAAGTGGCTAAAATCAAAAGCTTACTAACAAAGTAAAACTAATTATTCTTAGCAATTTCTTGTTCTTTCTCTTTTTCTTTTCCTTCTGGATATTATTAAATTGTAAGTACTTAACTTGTGTAGTTAGGATGATTCGCTGTAAGCTTAATAGAATGGGATGAAATTAAAACTAGTAATATCTTCAAATAGAGTTGACATGTGTTTTATGCAACCATTAAGGCAAAAACACCACGCAAACAATATCATTTTAAAAATAATTCTCATAGCAAAAAATAATCCTGAAATTGTAGTAAACAAGTAATTTTTTAAACATTTGACTAAGAAGTATATTCAATGTAAATAATATTAGTTATCTATACAATCCACGTAATATATATTATCTATATATGCGATATTTCAGCAATGTTGCAAGATTCCAATGAACAAATGTATAAATATCTCTCCTATATGAATTTAAACATAATCAAATTCAACTCAAGTTCAACTATATTTTAAAAATAAACATAACTTAGAGACAATAAATATAAAAAATAAATACAATTTAATATGATATATTTAGTATGACGTCCATTAGTTTAGGTTGCACATTCGAGTTTAATGAAATACGCTTAATGACTTTGATTAATGTTTAAGTATATATCAGATGACTTAGATGCAAGCTTTAATGGAATACGTTGAATGATATTAATTTAATGTTTAAGTAAATATCTGATGACTTTAACCACTACAAAAACAATAGAGGTTTATTTTCAACGGTTTTAAAAATCGCTCTAGAAATTTCTGACGGTTTTATTAAAAATAGTAGATTAATTAGAAATATTTTTTATTAAAAAAAATTTCAGCGGTTCAAATAGGAAATCTTTGGTAAGGTAAAAAACTTTTTATTTCTTCCTCATTTTTGCAACTTATATTTTCGATCTGATCTAAAAATGGTTTTTTCCTTCTTTCCAGTATTTGCTACATTGCTTTTTGTCTAACCATCTCCTCGTCTTCTCCAAAAAAGGAGTCATTTTATCTTCTTCTCCTGTACGATCCTGTAACCAACAAAGAAGGTCAACTATCACATCTCCTCCAAGAAGAATCACTATCAGCAAGCATGGTGTTCGACGACGTCACTGGTGTGGCCAACTCCACTCTTATCTCCTTCTTATTCACTCATGAAACAGAGAGTCAGGGCCTTGCTTCACCTCCATCTGTGACAACTCTTTTCTTCATCATGCCCAACATCGTCGTACCTGTTCATAATCGGCCACCACATCTCCTTCATCCACGGATGCACCTTCGTCAAATGGTTGAAGTCGTCGCTGTCCAGATCTCGCTAATTCAAAACGACGTCATCAAAAGAATTAGGTTCTTATGACCTCACCAGTATCGTTGTGAGTTCCCTCCCTTTCTTCCTTCGATTTTTCCATCTGGTGAGAAGGGTTTTGCTCCTTCTTCTTCATTCTTCCCAAATTTGGTTCCCATGGAGGATCTAACGAGACTATGTGTCACTCCCATTCGATACCGGTCATAGTAGTTGTCATGCAAAGCAACATACTGGTTTCATCTTCCCTTTCTTCTCCTATTTTTTATTTCCCATTTTTTATTAATTGTTATTTGGGTTTTTTTGTTTTGAATTTATGATGAAGAAGGTAGTAATGGTCTTTTTGGTGTGATGTAGATTTGTTGTTTATTGTCTATTCTAATTGCAGGGGAATGAAAGATTGTTTGTTTGGTGTGCCATAATCTGCTTTATAAAACAAATTATGGCACACCAAACAAACAATCTTCCATTCACATACAATTACAATAGACAATAAACAACATATCTGCATCACACCAAAAAGACCTTTATTACCTTCTTCATCATAAATCCAAAACGAAAAAACCAAATAACAATTAATCGAAAATGGGAAATAAAAAATAGTAGAAGAAAGAGAAGATGAAACTCCTATGTTGTTTAACACGATGACTACTCTAACCAGTACCGAATGAGAGTGACACAAAGCCTTGCTAGATCATCCATGGGGAACCAGATTTGGGAAGAAGGAAGAAGGAGGAGCAAAACACCTCTCACTAGATGGAAAAATCGAAGAAAGAAAGGGAAGGAACTCACAACGGTTCTGGTGAGGTCATAAGAACCTAGTTCCATCGATGACGTGGTTTCAAATTAATGAGATCTGGGTGGCGACAACTTCAACCGTTTAACGAAGGTGCATCGTGGATGAAGGAGATGCGGCAGCTGACCATGAACAAGTGCGATGGTGTTGGGCATGATGAAGAAAAGAGTTTTCGCGGATGAAGGTGAAACAAGGCCATGACTCTTTGTTTCACGAGTGAAGAAGAAGGAGATGGAAATGGAGCTAGCCGCACTAGAGTCGTCGTCGAACACCATGCTCGCAGACAATGATTCTTATTGGAGGAGATGTGATGGTTGACCTTCTCTGTTAGTTACAGGGTCGTGAAGGAGAAGAAGATGAATCAACTCTTTTTTGGAGAAGACGAAGAGATGGTTAGTCTAATACGCAGTGTAACATATACTGGAAGGGAGAAACCATTTTTAGGTTAGATCGAAAATATAAACAACAAAAATAGGAGAAAAAGAGTTTTTTCACCTTACTGAAAATTTCCTATTTGAACTGTCAAAAATTGTTTTAATAAAAAAATATTTCTAATTTATCTGTTGTTTCTAATAAAACTGTTGGAAATTTCTAAAGGATTTTAATACCGTCGGGAATAAACCCCTATTATAATACATTACTTTTGTAGTGGCTTTAATAGATTTTATAATATAAGTAGCTTGCAAATATTCGGTGACCTGAGCTTTGCTGAGTAGCTTGCGGATGTCCAGTGATCCAAGATTAAATGGAATAGTTTAATAATAATCATCATATATCTTAAATCCATATTAAAAAAAGAGGAATTTTATTCAATGAACGAACCTTATTAAAACCTTATCCAACAAACTAAACTTCGGGAAAAAAAAATTCGAAGTTAAGGAAATTGAGTACACATTTTCTCATAATGTTTCAGTTTCTTCTTTTTTAACAAAGTGGACTAGGCTGATGAAACGGGTTAGCCCTTCGATAAGGTCTTTCCTCTTATAACATTCCTACTTTTGATGGTAACTACATTGCTTGTTGGGATAAGCAAAAGTGGAGTGTTTGTTTATGATGAAGAAGTCATATAAGCTTAATAAGGCTACTAGCTTTTTGAAAGATGACATCTCAGCTAGCATTCAAGAAGTATAAATGTCATATTTGTTTACATGTCCTCGTTTCAAAGCACTAGTATCAGTGAAGGGGGCAAAACTTTCCTTGCTTGCATTCTTCCACTAGACTTTTCCTCCATACTAATGTAAGAGTAGTTCATCTATATTTTCAAGATCATCAATAAAGTATCTAAAAACACTAGAAGAGAAGTTGTATAGTGTTTTTGGAAAACATTTTTCGCAACCCTTCTGATATAGTACTTTATCGAGCATGTGAAATATTTTTTTGAAAGCTTAGACGTTCGACTTGAAATATATATATATATATGCATTGATAAGATCGCCGTGCTATTCAGAATGTTTCTACTGTAGTGTTTGTAAGAACTTCCTTAAAAGGAAATGATCGTTTATATTGGATGTTCTTATATTTGGAAATATAAAACTCAACAGCAGGTTTTTCAAGAGGATCGTTTAGTAAAGAGAGGAGAGAATAACATAAGAGATTTTATACTGGTTCGCTCCAACTGAGCTACGTCCAGTCTCCTCCATAGAGGGTTCAACTATAATCTTCACGGTTACAAATGAGTATTAGCACCACTCTTGGTACTCAGCTACCTCGCCGAGATTTTCTTTGAGTATTTGCACCACTCTTGGTACTCAGCACCCCGCCAAGATTATAGTTCAGTTGAAAGTATTTTAATTCTCTTCAGAAATGGAATCAAAGATTGCTTATAAGCAATTTAGACTAAATCTCTCCATGATAGGGTATGAATACAATATAATATAGTCTAAACACTCGTAGGTGTTTCTCTCTATGATCTTACAAAAGTAAGATATTTGACGCTTAAGCTCGAGAGCATCTCTTTCTCTTTTCTCTTTTCTTATCTTTTCTTCAGCTCAGATATAATCTTTTCTTTGAGCTCTTTTCTCTCTTCTTTTCTTTAGGATGGATATGGCGTTGTAAGCTTTGCACACTTTTGATATCCTCTACTCTATCCTCTTGATTTTCTTCGTGAGAGATCTTCTATTTATAGGCTTTATGAATATTTGTCTGTTAGACAGTGTTTGAAGTTCGTAGCCTTGATGCTTGTATTTTCTCTTTCTTCTTTTTACAATAGTCATTGTGTAAGTCAACTTTGTCAAAACTGACATGCTTTTCCAGTCCTTTGCTTGATATAGGTTGTACGATCTTTTTAGACTTTGCTTCAAGAGAGGAACATTGCATGATTATCTCTTTTGTCTTTAACGTCCACATTTGATTTTTGATCTGTAGCATTATGGATGCGTGTAGAATAGCTTATCTGCAAAATTAGATTAAACTGTGCATGCAACATATATGACTTTTCTTATCACTTTTGTTGTTTTTGAAAGTTGGCATGTAATGTCATTTAATGCGTGCTCAGAATAATAAAGTATTTTTTGATTTCCTACCGTTAAGTAGAATTTTGCAATTAAGCTCTTTTTATTTGAAGATACCAAACGTATAGATACTTCATTGTAAGATGACGTGTCTGTTTCGTTTGTGGTATCATCTGGATTCAAGTAAACGCTTCTTTTGTATATGTCTCTTTGTAGATAGATAACATTTAGCTTTCTCCGACTTTCTTATATCTTTTAGTTAAGTCTTTTAGTCGAAGACATTATCTTGACCTATTTTCGTTTTCGAGAGAAGTCAAATACCTAGTTCATGTATTTTGATCATTGAGCGTTTAACTCAAATCTATCTCAGACACTTTTAGACAAGACATCGTCTAGTCAAGCGTTTGGTTTTTCTAGCCTAAATTTTTGTCTATTTCTTAGGACCTAAGTGTTTTCCTATGTCTTCTATGTTTGGGTTTCGGTTCTAGTTTTGTTTGTTTTGAGTTTTTTGCTCTACGTTTTTATCCTAGGTTGCTTTCTGATATTTTAACTCGTTTTAATATTATTTGATTAAACTTCAAAACATATATCGTTTTTTCATATAGACGATTTTGTCTTTAACATGATACTTGTGTTTTGAGAGACTGGACTCGTGTGGTCTAAAGAGATACTTGTAATACCTAAAGAAGTTGATACTCATGTGGTATATGTAGAGGTTGTACTTGTTGTAATCAAATTAACATATTTGATTAGTGAAGCATCTTAAATTTGGTGAATGTAACGATGTTATTTAGGATAAATAAGTTTTGTTCTTTAAAGTCTTTTTTATGATTGCTTAATTCCTTGTCGAGTATTTTTGACTAATTGTTTGAAATAATTTTATACTATAATCATTATAGAGTCACTTGCACCTTCATAAATATCTTAGTATGATAATTTTTTAAAGTGTAACAAGTATTTTATTCCTTAATTTTGTGAATGAGTGAGTAAAAACTATAATAAAAAAACATTTTATTTAGGATGAATTTTTGAAGAATTATGTCACATAGACATATAACATATTTAATTGATTCATAAGTTAGAATGTACTTTTCACTCATTATAAATCTTGATTTGTAACTAAACATATTTTTTAAAATATTTTAAAAACAAAAATAATTTATTATGACTAAATATAATTATATTGTCACAAGTTCTATAATAAATTATCTTCAATATTAATATATTATCTTTCATGTTTAAAAACACTAATGCACATTTAACGGATTATCCTTAAAATAATTGATTAAGTTGTTATTGTTGAATTATCAAAATCAATTACAAGAAAAGTAATCGATTAAATGAAGAAAAAAAAATTGATCGTCTCGAAAGCACTTTTCTCGTTTAATAAATTACAATTTAGAAAAATGAATTAAGTTGTTTGTGTTAAAATACAATGAAAAATAATATAATTATTATCATTATATCTAATGAATCAAGTCTTCTTAAAAATATTTTTCTATAAATCGTTTTTTGTTCTTCCTTGATTTTAACAATTACACTTGCTATCAACTGTTCTATTTATCAAGAAATCTATGACAACCTTAAAGTCATCTATTACTAAATCTTTTGGGAAAGGTCTCATCTCAAAGCACTTTTGGAAACTTAGTTGCATTTTTTGTATAATTTTTTTGGATATTAGGTGATTTCTTTCCAAACACTATTGTGATTCTTTCTACACCCAAGTTTGTTTTTCTTGTTCAATAAGTTTTTCATTGGGTTATATATCTCTACAAAAATTTTCAACAAGTTTAAGTAATTAAATGTTTGGAATGTGAAGTATGGTTGTAATATAATTTATAAAGATATTGAAAACAATGTCACTTAAATTTAGATGATTGTAACTAGATAAGAAAATTCAAACCAAAATATCTTGTGTAATCTTTCTATCTATTAATTAATTATAGCTAATTTTTACATTCTTGCTATGTTAACTCATGAATGCTTATTTTATTTCATTTGTTAGTTTAAAAAGAATCTATTGTTAAAATTATTATTAGACGTAGAAATAAGGAATTGCAAATGTTATATTCTCCTGTAGGAAAAGAAAAAAGAGATGAAAAAAAAAAAGACTAAATCGATATCATCGAGTCAACTTAATAACCTTATACTTTAAATTAACTCATTTAGTCTTTAAAGTCCATCTTTCAACAATATGTCTACCAATTAATTAATATTATTCGTATGAAACTAAAATGATCCGTTTTCTAGAAGCATTGCTTTGAACATGGACCCAAATGAATCCATAATTCAACAATAAATTCTTAAACTAATCCTTAAAAATAAATATATAAACTTTTTTATTAATATTTGTAACTACCGATGTTAAAATAAGTGTTTCGTGTACGTATTTTTTTAGGTTTTTTAACCTTCCGGTCCTTATCTTTACTGAGTAACCTATTTACATTATTTAGTAGAAAGTGTTTATAATAAAAAATGGTGATAAAATATTGAAGTATTAAAACCCATTTGTAAAAAATTGTAATTAAAAGTATATTAATGAGCATATTCATCTTTGAAAGATGAATTTAATATTTGTTCAAGAAAAGAAGATACTATAAGACTGAAAAGTGAAAGCAACTTGCCCCAAACAGTAATGCTAAATAAATTTAAAAGTCAATCCTGTACTGCGAATAACAGCACAGCCATCAGCACGTCGTTGCCTTTCAGAAATCTGAAAGTCTAAATTAATATTTATTATCAATAACTTAGTTTTTCAATTTATAATCAATATTGTTCTCTTCAAGTTTCAGACTTCCCACTAATTCACGGCCATTAGTAAGTTAATAAAACGAAACCTGTAATGAAATCAGCCTTTTATTTGAACAGACTTACACAAAATTAAAATTAATTTATTCATATAAAATTAAATAGTTTATATATAATTTAATATATTGAAACTTTGTTATTAAATTTCTATATATTTTTATTTTTTGTTTACATTTCAACTGACTTTTACTAATGAAATGTGTGAGTAAATAAATCTAAGAAGAAACTTTGGCTAGTTAGGTGGCAAGTTTGTTAGCTTTTGCTAGTTAGGTGGCAAGTTTGCTTATCTAGACCACGAGTTTGATAGCATTGTTAATAGTTCTTCATGCTCAAATAGAGTTCTATTTTTATTAATAGCTATAATACAATAAAATTATTATTACAAAAAAAAATTATACAATATAAAACTGAAAAGAATAATTATTTTATATTTTCTTGACTGAATTTTAGTGAAGAAATCTCAATTGTGTATATCTATCTAGTGGTCGAAAAAATAAAAATAGTTAAGCAATTTTCTAAACTCTAAGTTCTTTTAATTTTCGTCTTATTTCTTGAATAAATTGACTCGTAGTGATCAAGTTTGGTTGCAATTTGATTACTTGGCATTGTTATAGAGTGTACTCCAATAATTGTTAATTCATAGCACTTCGTTACATCATTGAGAGACATTTTGCATCAGTTTGTGTCAATAGCTTCAAAGGAAGTTTCGTACAAAGACCATTTGGGAAGTGAGAATCAAAGTATTTGAACTAGTTTTCAAAACACTTTAATGATAAACTTTATTATTATATTATATATATATATAATAATAATAATAATAATAATAATAATGATGATAATGTTTTTATATCCAAATAAAAAGGGGAAGAAATTGAAACTTGCGTCAAAGAGTTGAAATGTCAAAGTGATTCTCAAGTAATAATAATTGAGCAAGTGAATGGCGAATACATGGCAAAATAATCATTGTTGTCCAAATACTATAACATACTCGAAATTTTCGTCACTGATTTCGATAAAATTCACTATTAGCTACCTATGATGAGAACAAAACAGTTGAGTTAGTATACTTTCAAATCTCACTAGTACAAATGACAATACAAGAGATTCAAAGAACAATTAATTGGGATTACGATGACGTCTTACAAATAAATTTGGGGAGATCTACTTGAATGATATTTATTGTACGATAGAAAATAACTTTCAAACCTATTAGACCATTTACCAACACAAACGAGTAATAAACGATAACAAGAAAGAAATTCAAAAACGACGTTAAATAAGAAACAGTAGCAAGGAAAACAAATAGGGAAATTTAATGTTGTTCAGTTAAGTATGATTTAATCTACATTCACATTTATAAAATTTATTTAATAACAAATATTACAACTCAATATTTATTTTATGGTGAACTCTAACTCTAGATTGGCTGTAACCATTTTCATACTAGATCTTATTTTTATGCAAAATAATAACTATCAAAACTAACTTTTAAAAATCACACCAAAACTGTTTAAGAAGACACAGGAACAATGTTTCACCATCTAAGATCAAAAGATCAAATTAGAGAACTCTAGTAACATACAAATTTATAAAGGATGTGGAGTAGATAGTCAGATACCCTCTTGTCCTTTGAATATAGACACACAAAGAAGAAAAATGACCTTTTCAAAATAAACAATCTTATAGCACCATTATCTCTTCAAATATCAAACAATCTATTGTATTAGATAGTTTAGGACCCTTAATCAAAATTTTATTAAATCAATATTCACAAATCTCACCCTTGGTTCAACATAAATATTGAAAGTGATAAAACACTCATCTCACTCATCCCACTAAGTCCATCACAAGTTTCATATCACAGATTAGTTGGATTATATTAAGAAGTGGACTTTAAGCTTAACTTAACCTTACAAAACCGATTTTGTGGGATTGATTTAGGTTTAAAGTCCACTTCTTAACATGATATCAGAGTTAGGTTAAAGTCTATCTTGGCGAGATTTTTTGTTTGTTGGACATATTGTTCCACTTATTATCGAGTCGCTATCAAACCACCTATTAATGTCTAGTTTCACGCACAAGATGTATATATCTCAGCGTGAGGGGAGTGTGTTGGAAGTCTCATATCAACTAGAGATAAAACAAATTTAGAGTATATAAGTGGGTGTATAAATCTTATTTTACAAACTAGTTTTGTAGGATTCAGTTAGGTTTAAAGTACACTTCTTAACAAAATCCACGCAATGAAAGAACTTAATGATAGGCAAAACTTTTGTAATCATGTTGAAGGATTATGATTTGTTGAGACCTTAATCGCCTTCATAGATTATTATGCAATCTCCTCTCTTAAGAAGTACATTTTGACATGAATGTGTTTAGTTCTTTCAATGGTAGACTTTGCTTATTAATAATTGTATAGCATTGTTATTTTCATATTAGACTATGACAACTTAGTCTTGCACTTTTGTTATAAAAGGAGTGTATGGCTTTGTTAAGCCAAGAGTGGATGCATATTAGTTTTAAAAATAATTGTAAAAAGAATCCCTTTCTCTGAGTTGATCTTGTTAAAATAATTTTAGTTTGAAAACAAAAATGAAATTAATTTTAGAATCTAATTGATAAAAAATTGAAAAGCAATACAAAAGGAAAGATAAATTAAGAGAAAAATCAGTCAACAAATTTAACTAGTTTAGATCTAACTGATCCTATCCAGAATTTTTCTCCCTTGAAAAAATTGTTAAATAAAGTTTATACAATGTCAATAACAATTGCAAACACAAATAACAATTTAACTCTTAAGCACTCAAGAGGATATGAAGTTTCAAAAGGATATTATACCTTCATGCACTATTGAGATATGTGCTTTATGAAATCTTAATCAAACACAATAAGACAACACTAAAACATTTTAGTAGAAATAACATGTTCGAAAAGAGTTTACTAAAAAATAGCAAAGGCAACCTCAAGGTTTTAAGAACTCAATATAGCCTTTGGTGCTGAAACCTTAAAAGCACTTAGAAAGTTTTTTTTTTAATATATAAACAACTCTTTTGATCTCAATGTAAATTGCTCAAAATGATTTGCAAAAGTTATTTGGAATATTTAGATTTATTTTCTATTTATAGAGTTTTAAGTTTTGAAAATAATGATTTAAAACAAGAATTATTGCATTTAATCGATTATATCCAGTACCTATTTGATTATCCTAACATTGTTTTGGAAAACAATTACAATTTCTATTTTCTATAGTCGACTAAGGGGTGCCTTTAATTGATTAAATACACTTTTTATTTAGTGCATTAAGTTCATTTAATTAATTATGAAAGATAATAATTGGTTATAATTTTGAGAACTCGAAAACATTTAAATCATTATACTGATATGAAACTTCTAAGGAGCAGTTTCATTGATTACATGTAAACTCAAGTTAAAAATGTTAAATCTTAGTTTTAGCTTTATAAAAATGTTTTGTTTCAATTTCTTTTCTTTTATTTTTATGTTTATGTTGAATTAGAAAAACCATGTAAATTCTTCGTGTAAAGGGCCCAATCAACATTTAAAGAAAGTTAAACTCTAAGACACATAATCGATCCTCTTTAATAACCATCAAAACATCTCCATTTCCATCTTCACTTCTTGGAATTGCTCATGAAGTTCAACAATTATCTTTTCGGCTAGACCATTCAATCATAAAGGTTCTTTTACTATCTTTTTCATAACAATAAGTTGACATAAACCTCTTAAAACCTATCTTTCAACTTAATACCAGTATGATAAGCATTTAAAACATAGTTCATGAGAGAGTATAAGTGTCCAAACACCCAACAATGAGTCAACAAATCCTTCTACTGAACCATCTTTGGTAGACCGTTTGACCTCATCATAAACTAAAGCTCTTCCAAAAAAAACCCATTTAAATAATAAAAAATTCACTTAAAAGATTCACAATGAACTCGTTATATTAGGTTCTAAAACACCATTTATATAGTTATGCTTTATCATCATATTTTAATTCATTTTTAGATCATTTAATCTTAGCTTTTCGAGATTATGATTGAGACAAAATTTATTATTTAACTAGAATTTGCCCAATTGGATTTAACTAAGTTTCAACTAATATTATTGATAAAAATAAGTTTTTAAGCCCTGATAGACAACAGACAGCCTAGGACCTTTAGATGCACCAATAGTTTATTTGATTTGTCTATTTAAATTGAACGATTTTATTAGGAAGTATGGACAATCTGTTGGAACAATCGGTATCAATGACACAACGGAAATAAAAGAGTTATTATTGTTAAGAGCGGAAAAACGTGTTACGATCAATAGTCAAATTAAAATGATTTTTTTTTAAATCCTAATTTTTTTTTAAAACTTTTATCAAACAGTTTATATGCTAAAGAGTCAGACATCAAACACTTTTATTTCAAAACTTAACATAAAATAAGTTAGGATCGAAGTTTAAGTGAATTTGGCAAACAAATATATATATATATATATATATATATATATATATATAATTATAAATTAATTCTTAAATATTTTATATTAATTATAAATTAGTAATTAATTAATTTCTATTCATTGAAATTTAGTCTCCAAAGCTTTTAATAATTATAATTTAGTTTTTACATAAATTCTAGAATTTTAAGTTTAATTTTTAACATGTTAAACAGTTTGTAAGAGACGCTGATTTAAAATTTTAGGTATTATTATGTGTATACGCATTTTACTTGAGAGAATAAATCTAGTCTAGATAAATTTAGTGTTGTTAAAGTGATTGCAATGTTGACATTCGGTCATTTTATAACAAATTCCTAAAGCAAACTTGCTTGTAAAGATTTGAATAAGAATAGTTGCACTTAAACGTGTTTCACATTGGTAACTTGCAAAGGATGCTAGACTAAGTTGAAATGTAACTTAGAATAAGTTGATTTGGTAACCTAGAATAGGAAGTGAAGAACTCCACTAGACAGTTTGGAGTAACTTGCACTAGCTTGTGAGGAGAATTGGAGTTGGCCTGAATAATTTGCTTCCTAAAGATGTTATAGACATTGTTACACCAGCTAGGATGGATTACACATGAATCTAACTTGAAATTGGTTGTTACCATGACTTGCTTTAGGAGGTTTTATAGGCTTTACCAGTTTTAATTCGCATAAGCCTATAAGGTTTAGTCTCAACAAAGTAAAAAAAAAATGTAGGGGTTTGTGACAAAAATGTAGGGCTTTCACTCAGAATGACAGCGACAACGACTTGTAGAAGAGAGAATGATGGTAACAAAGAATGGCGACAACCTCTTCAACAGTCAACTGAGTGACAACAATAAAGAGTAAGTGGAGGCAACTAAAAGAAATGCAATTAAAAACTACGACACAAAATGTGAAAGCTATGTAAAAGTGAAAATTATGAACACATATAATGACAGTTATACACTTAATCATCACTGTAGCTCCCATGTTTAAAAAATAATAGCAGTTTTTACCCTAAATCACCGTTATATATTTCATGTTTGAAAAATAACGATAATTTTACCTTTAATCGTTATTAAAGTTTAAAATATTATACTTCTGCAATCATGTTGTGTTAAACTACAGTGGTGTTTTATTCGTCGTTATTTAGTGAAATATCTAAGATAAATTTTAATAAAATCTAGTTTTACCTAGATTATTAAAAAATAATTTTAATCTTGATTGAAAAAATATTTAAGATTATTTTATGAATCAATTGAATAATTCAAAAGGTATTACTATGATATCTTATACAATGAGAATATGACAAGTGTTAGCAAAAAAATGAGGCATAGAAGTCTTGATGATGTTCAAATAAGTCTTCAATACTCACTTGGCAAGAAGACCTTTATGAAGACTTATATTTTGTGTTAAAACTTTTGTAATAAGTGTATAAGACTTAGTGTTTTGTTTGATTCCATGTAATTTATGCTTTAAATTTCATTTTGGGGTCAAAAAGCTCTATAATAATCGATTAGTTACTTAAGATAATAGATTATCACAAAAAGGTCTTGAAAGGTTGCTAAAAACTCAATATTGGCTCTAGAATAATCAATTACCAGATTATAATAATCGATTATTACGACTAGTCGTTGGAGTTTTTTTAGGCATGTTTTTGGCCGTTGTACATTCATTAAATGCATAATTGATTACCAAAAGTGGATAATCGGTTACCATGCGAGAAAAAGATGACAACTGATTTTCGGAGGTGTCCTTGAGTGATGTCTTTATAAAGGTGTTTTAGACACTCGTTCTATAAACACAAAAGCACACATCTATTTGTTTAAACTGTGAAAAGTGTGATCTAGGGTTTGTGTAACTCTTGTGCTTTGACTTTGAGAACTTGGTGTTGGCAAAAGCGAGAACTTTCACTGGGAGTGTGATTGAGTGTTGTTGTTGTTGCTAAGTGGAGTTTGTCATCCTTTTTGAAGATTCAAAGGAAGTGTTCATCCTTCATGAAGCATTCGAAGGATGTGTTCATCCCTTGTGACCTTTAGGGGTAGTGAGTTTCATCTCTTGTAGTAACAAGAGAGGTTTTTTCTAAACCCTTAAACTTGTCTTTTTGTGTGATTGTAATAGTTTATTGATTTTGTAATCGTGGATAATTAATCTCTGTTTGGAATTAGCAATTGAACGTAGGATCCTTGTGATATGAACCATTACAAAACTACTTGTGCAATTATCTCTTTCTCGACACCCTTTATTGTTGTTGATATTATCTATTAAGTAAGTTCATAAAGAGAGAAGAAAAATTATTTTAAAACACAAGAAATCAATTCACCCCGTAATCTTGATTTTTGTCCAAACATGCAAACATTCCATTACACTACTCTGATAACAAGAACAAAGAGGAAAATATGTTAATAAATCAAGTATGTATTATAAGGATTAGAAATAATTTAAGAGTATAAATGATTTTTAAAAAGTGAAACTTGATTATTTTATTAATAAAATATTCAACTTATAAATAAATAAATTAATTAATTAAATTTATGACCGATTTCTTATTCGTTTGATTATTGGAGCATGTTGTTGTTACCAATATGGAGCATTGATGTCTTGAAGCTACTGTTAAAGTTTTGATGATGTTAATGGTGAAGAATTGAAGACTCTTGTTGTATCAATGTTAAAAGCATTTTTGTAGAAACAATTGTATAGGATTCATTTTGCATGTGTAAAAGCACTTAGAAGTTTTCATGTCTAGTGATTCTTTACGGCAATAATCGATTATCACAGTAGATAATCGATTATCTCAAGCCAAAACAGAAAGGGATTGCTCGCGCAAATAATCGATTATCATAACAAATAATCGATTATCATAACAAATAATCGATTATCACTACTTGGTTTAGTATTGTCAAAGGTGCGTAAGTAATCGATTATCACTCAGGATAATCGATTATCACTTTTTCTAAAACCCCATAATGACCTCAAATAATCGATTATCACTTATGATAATCGATTATCATTGGCAGTTGGGAGCAGTGATAACGATAATTCTTACCATTATATGAGGTTCATTTTAGAGACAAAATCAGCTCCCATTTAGCTTTTTACTTGTTTAAATAATCTCTTTTATCTTGTTTTAATGTTATTTATATTTTGGGCTACATTGATATAAATTCATCACTAATCCCTTTATTTTGTAGCTAATACTATGCTTGGAAGAACCTCCATAACTGTAGAGAACTGAACGAACCATAAGAACCAAGCAGATCTGTAGAAAAAGAGAAAAAAATGCAGTGCAGAAAAATCAGGCTGAGCCCCCCTAGTCCAAGGGGACTGAGCGCCACCAGAACAAACTGCACAAAAGTTGATTTCTAGTGTGCTCGCGCTGAGCGCTCCTTAACAGAGGGCGCTAAGTGCCATTTTGCTGTCAGAATTTCTCCTTGGGTGCCCCTTTAGGGGCGTTGATCCCCATTTGGTTTGCATTCCAGAAAGGGGGCTGAGTGCCAATCTTCACGCAACTCTCGCGCCTGGGCGCCCTAGAAAGGGGGCTGAGTGCTGACGGTGCTGATGTGCCAGATCTGTTCTATTTAAACCTAAAACACGAAGGGGTTTAGGTCTTTGGTGGTTTGGAGGCGCGACTTCACTGTTTGGAGCTCTTGGAGGCTGTATGGAGCAAGTGAGAATATCTCCTTCTCCCTCCTTGGGTCTCCTGCTTCTTCCATCTTTCATTGTTGTAAGCTTGGAGGCTTTGCATGGAAATGGAGAGCCAAACTCATCTTGTTAGGGTTAGATGTAGCCTATGAATTCTTGTGTAATGGATGATTGATTCGAATATATATATGCCTTTTCTTTCAATTGCTAGTATTCTTGTTTACGATCTTAAAGCTTGCATGTAATGAGGACATTCATAACTTGATTTTGGGGTTTCATGGGTTATGGGGACGTAAGATGGATGCTAGAACTGAAACAAGAGTCCTTGTGGTTCATTGATTCTAGGGATGGAAGATGATTCACATGTTGTCTAAGATCCTAGTTCTTAATGCGAGTTTTTCTTGTTATAATTAATCAAGGGATTGATAGTTAATAGGTAAAAGCTAGGCTTTTTCACCTAAGGGATTAGGGCTAGAGTAATTTTGTGGATTGACTTTAGTAATTTGATGGAGAGGAGATGAAATTTTGTATGCGCAAGAGTGAATAGGTGAAAACTAACCTTAACAATTTCATTTCATACCATTTCTAGTCTAGTCCATGTCTTCGTGTCTTTAAATACCAAAGTCCAACCTTGTAATTATTTGTGAAGTTATCTTCTTACACATGCTTGTAAATGAATGTTGTTCTATTGAGTCTATATGAGTTGTTAATCGCACAATTCTCTAGTATTACGAGTCTCTTGGGAAAACGATACATGGTCTTACCATGGTTTATTACTTGAAACGATTTGGTGCACTTGTTGAGGTCTTAACAAGTTTTTTATGCCGTTGCCGGGGACTCGTGTCAATACTAGACTTTTGTGAGGTTTATAACTTGTTTAGACTTGATTTTGTATATAAAACTAACTCTTTTATTGCAAATAATTTTTCACTTTTATTTGGGCTAATTTTTGGCTTTAGCCTAGTTGTGTCTAAGTGTATGCAGGGGGATGTTCATACAAAGAGGACTGCAGCCTCAAAAGCATCATGTAGAACCTGAGATTGAACGAATTATAGGAAACAAGGAGACAAATAGCTTGAGCACCACAAGCTGCCCCGAATTCTCCCTTCCTTGAAGATGCTCCAAGTGCTAAGTGAAAGAAGAAGAAGAAAGGGATAAGCAAAAGAGATACACTAGTCACCACCACCCTTTAATGAGAGACAAAGAACTCAAGCCTTGCAAGCCAAAGTTGATCAAGAGGATTGCGTGTTTGAAGATGTCAAGGTAGCGGAAGGGCTAAAATGAAGATTCTTATGCTTGAAGAGTGGATTTGGTGGCAAGAAAGTGATTCAAGAAAAGTTGGTGAAAGGAGCATACCAACAAGCGCTTTTGGGAGGCAACCTAGTTTCCTTACCATTTTTACTTGTGTATGTGTGATTTTTGTGTCATTTTCATTAGTAACTTATGTTTTGCATGTTTGTGTTGTGTTGCATTTTTGTGATTTTTGAGTTGTAATGTTGTTTTTATGGTTTTCACAAGTGTATTAAGTTAGTTTTAGCTTGTTTGGTGTCTGAGTGCATTGAATGAAAGTTTGGAACCAAAAATCACATGCTAAATGGCCAATTTCACAAAAATCCGCATGTTGCAGAAATCTGGTGTGGCGCTCAGCACCTTTGCACCAGGGGCGCTGAGCGTGAGCTGACCAATGGCCCTTCTGCACCTAATTGACTGGGTGGCGCTCAGCCCCCTTGCACCAAGGGCGTTTAGCCCCACAAGACTTGTTCTACACATAGTTTTTGTTTGTTGATTCTGAGCTTTCCCTTGCTTTGCACTCTTTCAGACACTTCTTTTGATGTGTTTTTAAACCTTTTTTTATGTTGTTGTACCTTTGGGAGGATAATTTCTAAAGCTTCCTTTTATGTGATTTTAGTTTGATGTTTGTGTTTTGAGTGATTAGGTGAGTTTTGAGGTTGTGTGTGTAATTTGATTAGTTTAAGAGTGTTCAAGTTTGTTTTGTATCTGTTTATTTGTGTTTAGTCTCGTGTTAGAGTGATTGATGTATGTTCATGTGTCTTTGTTTATCTTTGTATATTTTAGTGTGTTTTGGGACCTTTCTCTTCAGTTGTTGACTATGACATACTACTTTTCCTTTGAGCTTTCTTGTTGCAGTATAAAATCTTCATGAGGACTTAACAAGTTCAAAACCACCATTGGTCAACCTTTGAGGCATGCGTAAGATGAGAAACCTATGATTTGAAGATTTTGATGCTCGCGTAGCATGGCCTGGGGGCCAAGCCCCTACTGATGGGGGAGGTGGGGCAGTTGTGGAGTATAAGCTGTTGTGAGGAGGAAGATACTTTAGATGAAAAGTGAGGCTAATGTTCTATTGGAGCAGCTGGAGCTGAAGTGTCCAACTTGATTGGTTTTTCATTTTTAAATTCTAGTTTTATTTGCTTTTTGTTTTCTTCCTTTTTTTTAATTCTAGTTAGTTGTTGATTTTAATTTTGAACTTGGCTAGCTAGATAGTTCTTTTGCAATGGTTTGGTCTCAAGTAATTATACTTTGTGCTTTGTTTGAATTAAAATCTCTTGTGTTTGCTCTTATTCTTTGTGATTGATTTTGAAAATTTGTTGAGTTGATGTTGGTTGAGCTTTTAAGCATAAATGGTGGTTGCTCATATTTGTTTTGAATAGATGATTGGTTTTGATTGTGGTCAATATTCTTGGCATGTTGTTTGATAAATTTTGGAACCCTGAGTTAACCTGTGTAATGTTGTGTCCCAGATTTCTTGTTGAATGCTATCACTTTGGTACGATTTTTCTTGAATTTCTCTGTTTGAATCATTTACTTGCTTGTTACATATGATCAAGGCCATCTTATTCTTCTACCTGTTCTACATTTTTTAGCCCAAAAGCCAATGCAAAACCTTTGAACCTAAAAGAAAAACTTTCTCATTCCTTGAACCTTGAGCTTGATGTGAAAAATCATTAACCTCCTTACCTTGAGTTGAGTAGAGCTTTCATTTCCGGTATAGGAGAATGATTTAAGTTTGGGGTAGTTTGGGAAATCATGTTAAAAGGAAGCATTGAGAAAAACAAAAAGAAACAAGAAAGAAAAGAAAAAAAGGAAAGAAGAACAAGATCAATTCAATGAATGAAAGTTGGAAAATTAGTTGGGAATTGGTTCCATTTGTTTTGAAGCAAAAGAGAATTATGTTATCATGTTTTGATTTGCCTGCTCTCTTGACTCAAGGTGTTTTGTATCTAAAAAAACCAATTTTTCTTCTTAGCCCAACCACAATACAAGCCTCAAAAAGTCCTTGTGATGATAACTTTCTTGTGAATGTGTTTGATATTGGTTGAAATGGAGGACAAAGTTGATTCGTGTGACATTGTGATGTTAGAGTGAAGACACACATCCTTATACACCATTGAACTTGAGTGAAACACTTTCTTTGGTGAGGAAAGGTTCCATGCATTTAAGGAAAACATTTTGCCATGTTTGTTGATCCCTTATAAAGCCTTTGCATCTGTCTTGTAATCTTTTTCCTGTGAGCACCATAGTTGAAGCTTGTTTTGCAATAGCCTCATTATCTCTTAATTGGTCTTTCCACGTTGAGCAAGCATGATTGATTTGCTTTTGTTAATTGAAATTGTTTTATTGAGTTGCTAGACCATTGTAGTTGGGCTGTTTTGTCTAAGCCAAGTTATCTTTTGCTTGAGGACAAACAAAGTTCTACGTTTAGGGTAATTTGATAACAGTAATTCTTACCATTGTCTGAGATTCATTTTAGAGACAAAATCAGCTCCCCTTTAGCTTTTCAGTTGCTTAAATCCTCTCTTTTATCTTGTTTTAATGTTATTTATATTTTGGCCTACATTGATATAAATTCATCACTAATCCCTTTATTTTGTAGCTAATACTATGCTTAAGCTTGGAGGCTCTCCATGGAAATGGAGAGCTAAACTCATCTTGTTAAGGTTAGATGTAGCCTATGAATTCTTGTGTAATGGATGATTGATTTGAATATATATATATATATATATGCCTTTTCTTTCAATTGTTAATATTCTTGTTTACGATCTTAAAGCTTGCATGTAATAGGGACATTCATGACTTGATTTTGGGGTTTCATGGGTTATGGGGACGTAAGATGGATGCTAGAACTGAAACAAGAGTCCTTGTGGTTCATTGATTCTAGGGATAGAAGATGATTCACATGTTGTCTTAGATCCTAGTTCTTAATGCGGGTTTTGCTTGTTAATTAATCAAAGGATTGATAGTTAATAGTTAAAAGCTAGGCTCTTTCACCTAAGGGATTAGAGTTAAAGTAATTTTGTGGATTGACTTTAGTAATTTGATTGAGATGAGATGAAATTGTGTATGCACAAGAGTGAATAGGTGAAAACTAACCTTAACAATGTCCTTTCATACCATGTCTAGTCTAGTCCATGTCTACATGTCTTCAAATACTAAAGTCTAACCTTGTAATTATTTGTGAAGTTATCTTCTTGCACATGCTTGTAAATGAATGTTGTTCTATTGAGTCTATATGAGTTCTTAATCGCACAATTCTCTAATATTACGAGTCTCTTGGAAAAACGATACATGGTCTTATAGTGGTTTATTACTGGAAACGATTTGGTGCACTTGCCGAGGTCTTAACAAGCAGGTTTTTTAGTTTTTGACCCCTGGCCTATAAATACCCTTTGCTAAAGCCTTAGAAATATAACTAAGCCATTTTGAGAATACAAATTTGTTCTGAGGAAGTTCTTAAATCTTAGAGTGCTCAAATCAAGTCTTGTGAATAAGAGAAGCTTACGTTTAGTGTGTCTAAGGTCGAAGCGGTTTTCTTCAAGTTGATTGAGCAAGGTTCTTCTATCGTGTGTCGAAGGAAGGTGTCTTATTATTTGTATAATCTGTTTGTAATATGAAACGATATTTTAGTTGAAAAGGTTGATCACTCTTTATAGTGATCAACGACTGGACATAAAATCTTTTGATTCGAACCAGGATAAAATCCTTTGTGTTGATTTTCTTTTACTCTATAACTTTAGCACTTAAATTGTTTGATAAAAGTCCTTAAAGAAAATCATAATTTTTAAAAGAACCAATTCACCCCTCCCCTCTTGGTTATTGACCGTTATCACGCTCTTTAAAATGTTTCGTTGCATGATACCAATATCAACAGTTGTAAGAGTCTAAGTGTAGAATGCTATAATTTAAACCACTACTTGACGTTTCAATTTAAACCAGTGTGCCACTATTTTATTCTTATTTTTTTTTAAACCACCAATAGTACGTTGTTTCTTAAGCTACTGGACATATTATTGTCAGCCAGAATCCGAAAAGCCAAGAGATGAACATCGAACTATGGGGTTGTTCGATGTATTATTTCTCAACCACATAGTAAGATGTCGTCCCTTTAGAAATTCGACGTTGATATTAATTGGGCCTGAAAATGAAAAGATTTGATTTTTTTGGCTTTATAAATACTAGAATTGAAAACCTATTGTGCACTCAGTGTTTTCTAAACTGAAGAGTTACAAATCCTAGACTATGAATGACGTTCCAAAATCTGATTAGAAATGACTTCTTCATCATCAAGAAGAAAAGGGAAGGTTGCCCGGATTGCATGGATTGCTAATCCTACAAGGAGGATTAGTGATGAAGACATTCGAGGGAAGCTTTTAAGTCTAAGGAAGATTAAAACCGTGGTTTCTCATAGATATCTGAAACTTGTGAGAGTGTTCTACTCCAACTTAAAGATGAGTGATGAAACAATTTGTTCCACAGTCAAGGGGGTTGATATAAAGGTTTGGATTGGGATTGTTGTTTTTCAACCAATCAGGAAAGAAGGCTTTGTCTTGCAGAAATGGATTGGTCATCAAGGACTTATTGGATTCACCATGATAAACAATGATGATCATCAGCAAGTCTATCCCATCTCTGAATCTTGGAGTGCAAACAAAATAGGTTTGAAAAAAAATGAAGATGAGTGGGCTAGATGGTATGTGGTAACAATAGATTGTATGTTAGAATCGCTGAAAAAGATACTTGGAATTTAGGTAATTGGAAAGCTGACACAATCATTGACAAAAGACTCTAAGGATTGAAAAATCACCGATCAAAATGGAAAGGAATGTCAGAATCGCTCAAAAAGATACTTTGAACTTAGGTAATTGGAAAACTTGACACAATCATTGACAAAAGACTCTAAGGATTGAAAAATCACCAATCAAAATGGAAAGGAAGGTGATGTGAACAACCAGAAAGGGATCAACAATAATTCTGCAACAGAAGAATATGGATTTTCGTTGTTTGATTTTAGTTTTGTAATCAGTGACTTCTTAAGCCATCTTTTGTTTTGCTGGTTGTAATCATCTTTTGAATATTAATGAAATTCTGTTTTAGCAACATTAGTGAATGGTGATTGAATTGTTTAAATTTATTAAGTATGATAAAATCACTTTTATGATTGCAAATGTCCATTTTAATGTTACATGATTACATTGCATGCAGTATACTCAATCTGGGATAACGGTTATTGCACAATATACCATAGCTCCCTTTTTTTTCTCTTTTTTTTAACACAGAAATAATACGTCATTTGATAAAGCCACTAGACGTAGTAATAATATATGAACATCAAACAAAGGAAAGTTCGACATTTTACTGGTAACCAGAGTATTAATATTACGTCAATTTACTAGTGACATGATGTTTTATTGTTCTTGTAGAAGCCAAATCGCTCCATTTTTTTCATTTTTTCTTTTTTTCTTTTTCCTTTTTAACCTTCAATAACACGTCAGTTATTAAAATGTTCGACGTCATCTGTATATTCGAAATCCAAATCTATCAACCTTTTTCTTTTATTTTATGTACTCCTTCAAGCGTTTTTATGTCCTTGAAGGAGATAACAGAAAACACAAAGAAAAAAAATTAACAGATGGAGTTCATAGGAGAAATTTTATGAATGGAAGATGTAGCGTTTTGAAAGGATCCGAAATCCAAATTGTATTAACCTTTTCCTTTATGTTACTAACATTCCTTCAAACTTTTCATCATGATAGAATCAAACCACAAAGATATGACTCCTTTTTGTGACCTAGAAGGACTACTAGTAACACAAAGCAAAAAAGTTAACACAAAGAAACCTTGGAGTTGTTACAAGAAATTTTATAAATGGATGTCTACTTAAATAGTTACTATTGGGAAAGGCCTAATATGGGCTTCAATAATAAAAGGCAGTCTACTTAAATGATATATAGGAAAAGACATTACTGTTAGAAACAAAGAGGTTGACATCAATTTCTCCAGACTTCCAAAGTGTCTTTTTGGTTTAATTCTTTTTTCTTTTAATCCAACAATAAACGTCAAATTCCTTGAGCATCTGACGTATTATTCGTTATCCGAAGGCAAAGGTCGCTCTTTTTTTTCTTTTTCCTTTTTAAATTCCCATAGGACGTCTAACTCTATGGGGCTTCGACGTGAAAGGCATTGGAGTGGTTGTGAGCATTAATTTTGTGTTGTTACCAGAGGTTTTAAATTGACTCTATAAATATAATGCTTAACTCTATAAAATTGCACAATTTGATCATTTTTGAATGATTCATTTTTTTAAGTTTCATTAAGTTGTTTTCTCCAAAATCAGATCCACTAATTTTGTAGAAAACAACTTCATGAAACTTAAAAATTGAATCATATAGTCAAGAAATTTCAAGTTATAAAAGTAGTTCTGCCTCTCCAAGGGTTCTATAGATTTTGAAAAAGCACTTATCTTCTTAATATTTTTCTTTCCTTCAGATTTCTGTTGTTCACATTCTTCTTCCCATCAAATATGTGCTCTATTAGAAGGAGATTAATAACAATCCAGAAATAGAGGATTCTGATGAAGAGTCTATTGAAGAAAATTCTAGGAAGACGTCTGAATCAGAATAGGGTCTTAGAGTCAATACTAAGTTGTGATGTCCTTGTTTTGTTCTGTTTTATTATGTGTTCTTCTTTTTGTGGCGTTATATTCGTTTGTTTTAAAAAAAATTATTTCTGGAAAAAACATCGAATTGATAAAACAGTTCGACGTTCTTTGGTTGGTTTAAAAGAAAAAAGAAAAAAAGAATAATAAAGGGACTGAGGCTTTGCCAACATGTCATTGTTTTACATCATGTTGTTTATAGTTGGACGTTATTTCCTTTAAGTTGTTGACGTGTTGGCAAATACAACATCGATTAGTAAAAGTGTTCGACGTTCAATGTTTGGTTTAAAAGAAAAAAGAAAAAGATAATACAAAAGGAACTAAATAATAAAACGTCCAAACCAGTATAAAAATGACATTTTATGGGTTGATTTAAATGAAAAATAAAAGTAACTGCTAGCTGTAATATACAACGTCCTTCTTTTGTTACGGTTGACATCATATTAATTAAATGAATATTTAGTATTTATTTATTTTGTATTGGACGTCAGTTGTTTCCATAGGGACGTTATGTGATTACAACCATCACGTCCAGCCCCAAATTGTGCGACGTTGTATATTGGTTTAAACGTCGACCCTATAAAGTTGTGACGTTCTGTTTGGTTTATAAGAGAAAAGAAATAAAGAATAAAAAAGGGATTCACTTTATGGCTTCTTGCTGGAATATAAAACGTCGAATATTTGTCATGGTTGACGTCAAATGTGGGTAGGAGTAATACTGCTAGAAGAAAACCAATATTTCGTTATTTTTTTATTTTAAATTGAACGTTAGATGTTTCTTAAGTTGACGTTATGTGATTCTAGGGTCATTGTTTTACGTCGATCTGAGCCTTGTTTGACGTTAATGCATTTTAGATTACATCGATATGGGCCTTGTTTGACATTAATACATTTTAGACGGTGAACTGTTTTAGTAAAGGACGTGGAGTTATTGAATTTATTTACGAAAATGTCACCGGTCATTTTTAACGTTGGATATTGCGTGCTTCGACGTTGACCGCGTGACGTTATACGCTGTTTTTGCACTAGTGAATCTTACACTATTAGAATTTTAAATAGAGTGTTATAAGTATATATAAGTTTAAATCCTCTTGATGATATGAATTTTATATTTTCAAAAATTCATTCAAGTAGGATTGAAAACATATATATACATATGGTCTGGAATCTTTAATAAATGTTTAGTATAAATGTAACTATAAAGCAGGACGTTCCATCAAGCATAATAACAACACCACGTCTCCAAGAACCAAAATTGTTGTCATTCAAAAGTGTGAAAATGAAGCTTTGACTTGGTTTATCAACGTAATTTTATAACATACTCGTTTAGTTAACTATTAGTCGGACGGACAAACACTACAGAGACCAAATGGTCGAGTTGAAGCAGATTAACTAAAAAATCATTCTACTTAAAAGTTAAATCATCATTAGCCATGTCTGGACCGTAATTAGGTCGACGTTAATAAAAAAATCACCAAAAAGTCTATAAATAGTGGTTTAAAGAAAGGAGGTAAGTTATACATTAATTACGCATTTATTATCTTTACAGTCTCGCCACAATGGAAGTGAGTTATGTGCTCACGAACTTGGAAGGACGTCCAATCATAGCGTAGGATGATAGAGACATTTAACTAACCCCCATCATTTGAAGTATCAACCTTAATTTTTACAATTGAATCCTCCTCAACAACTTTAGGAGGGTTACACTTATTCTCCTATATATGTACATCGGTTGTCATGCTACTAACCGAGTCTAGACTCCGCTCTGTTGATCCTTGGACATCGTATCAAGACGCCAACAATGATATCGATGACGACGACACATCATTTGTGCTAGAAGACTCCTTAGAAGAAGAAAGATGAACGATAGACATTATTACCTTGTGTAAGAAAACGATTAGTTGAGCGACAAAGAGATGAGGAAAAGGTGAAAATGATATGCCAGGCCCACCCATATTTATAGGAGCGTGCATCTCAACTGTCTTCAATCCTCCATTGTAAAATATGCTAGCATATAATGGTATAGGAAGTTCCAACATTTCAAATTCTGATAGGCACGAAGATCAATGTATCATATCTCTCCCCCAACGGTCATAAATATAAACCCCTGTGCAAATTATTTAATATTCGGGCTTAGGGGGACCTATGTATAGTGTATTAGTTTGGTCAACTATTAACTAGACACTCAACCTTATCCGATCGGACGGTCTAAACAATATAGAGACCGATCGATCGAGCTGAAGCATATTGACTCCAAAACCATTCCACTTAATATTTAAATCACGATTAGTCATGTTTGAACCGTAATTTGGTTGACCTTTATCAAAAGTCCATCATAAAGTCTATAAGTAGTGGTTCAAGGTAAAGAGGTAATGTATGCATTAATTATGCATTTATTGTCCTTACAATTTGAATCGATCTAATTTTGGCATTAGAGGACCATTAACAGATACCCCAAACCAGTGTTTGACAAACACTACAACAAAAACAGGTATGACCGACGACCAAAATTTGTCAAAAACAGCAAAAATCCGGCAGAAATAACTTTTACCGATGAAGTTTGTAACTGTAGGTAATTATCGAAGAAAAAAAAATTGCCGATAATTACCGAAGGAAAAATCCTTCGGTATACATCACGATCTGACTCATTTTCTTTTTCTTCCTCCTTCCTTTTCTTCCACTAATCTTCTCAAGCTTGGCCAACACGATAACTTTGCTAATGGACAACTCAGCTAGTAGATCGCTCGACCAACAAGGCAATGATAACAACTCGACAGGAAAATTCGTCGTTGAAAACCTTCTCCACCTATCTCCCAAAATCATGAGAGAAGTCTTTTCGTCCTTCGCACTCTGGGTTGGTGATAAATGTGGTTGAGGATCGTTGATGGCGAGCTTGAATTCGAAGAACAAGAGGATCTACACGAGCCAACAGTCGACACAGGATTGGGAGAGAAGTTTAGGATAGTCGTAGTGAATTGGATGTCGTAGGCTTCAATGTTAGAATAGGAGAGGATTGCTCACACTTGGGGATGGTGTATTCGTTCACATCAAGGAAGACGATGCTCCTTTTGTTGTTGAATGAAACCTAGAGGAGGTACTCGTGGAGGGGGGGGGGATCATAGACTTCGAAAATTTTGGTGCGGCAAGAGGAGGAAAGCTTTGGAGAGGGCAATGAGCTTCGCGAAGGACATGGGTTAGTGGAGACAATGACGTAAAGGAGGGTCGCTTTGTAGATGAAGGGATAAAGAGGGCACTTTCTTCACTAAGGAACAATATTGCTCGTCGGGTTAATGCTCATCTCCTTAGTTTCTTTCTTCGTCGATGGTCCTATGGTTTAGGCATGGATAAAAGATGAAGATGAAGAGGCTTGACCTCTTATGTATCTAGAGGCAATGAGTTCCCAGTGGTGGTTGGGTTATGCATGGGAGAAGATGAAGTAAGGGTTTTATGTTTAGATACTTAAGGGTTTTATGATTAGATACTGAATCCGAGATTTGAACAAAAAAAAATTGTTCTTTTTACTGATGTATTTTTTTATCAATAAATCAATAATAAATTACGTAAATATTGATGGATTTTATTGACAAATTATTTCACCCAGAATACATATTTTGATTGTAACCCCTTTAGGGACTTCCATCCAAAGAGGTAGCAACTTAACACTAAGACTAAGAAAGGGAAGTTGAATAAAGACTTTTAAACAAAAGGATCTTTTCTTTCTAAGTCTTAGATAGATTCTCTTTAACTAAATACATTGTTTTGTAGGTTACCAATAAAGGTTGAAGACTATGTCTAATCAACCTAGGAAGCTTAGCAAGCTAAAGAAAAGCATGAAGGGAGTAACTTGCAGAATTGAAGAAGGCTCCTGGATTCTGCCTGCGCTTAGCCAAAAACCTCAAGGCCGCCAGCGTTTTCAAGCCAGCATTTTACGTTTGCAGCACGTGTTAAATGAGAAACATTCATTTCACATTATGTAGCTTCTCAAACACACTTCGTTTATATTTAGAAGCTCTTAAGGCAAGTCTCCGAGACCTCTCTTCCTCTATAAAAGAGAGGCTCACCCCTTGGTGATCTTGAACTTGAATGCCATAAAGAATTGCTGCTGAAATTAGCCTAGCATCTTTGCTTTGAGGTCAGCCATTGTGTTGCTTTAACATGTCTCCCTCTAGTTCACTTCCCCGCTGGAAGGCTATCTGAGCTTGAAATTCTCCACACACACATCCAAACACCGCGAAACATTACCACAAACACCTTATCTGCACCGTCGTCCTCAAATGTTCCTACACTTCGTTGTGTCATTCTGGTCCAAGGAACCGTCCATTCTTGAAGATTGAAGCCGCTTCCATCAATGGATCAATCAATATTTGAGAAGCATCCCATGAAAGAAAAAAAAGAATCAGAGAATGCGAAAGGTGTAGAGAGAATATCCTGATCATATAAACATTCTTCAATAGTGAAGATAGAGACATAAAAGAACAAAGAAAGAAGGAACGAAGACAATGAGAAATATTGTGCAGATAATATTTTTTATAAAGAAAAAATGAAATATAAAAGAATATTCCTTAAATTATACTACATGAAAGCGGAGAGAGAAGTATTCACAATCCTATAAAAAGAGTGAGGGAATAATAAACTGAGGAGATAGAAAAGAATAGATGGCTTATATTTTTGTTTGTGTTCCTTTCATGAAAATTGTGTAAATATTTTATGATTTTCTATACTGAATAAAATTATTAAAAAACTTTAAAGAATAATATAAATATTAATTAGGAATAATATAACTCTTCATAGTAAATTACATATATTAATTTGTATTGTTAGTAGTTGTTAAATAAATTAAAAACATTACGAGATATTAGATATAAGATTTTTCATGAGTTTAGTAATTTTTATATGATATATTAAGAATGAATATTCTGGCATAGTTGCATGCTCACTTTGTACTGTACTAATTTTATTTATTTTTTTCTTTTTCTCTGGCAGTGCAGAGGTTCCTCTGAAAGCCTGACATAGTTGACCAGGCGTGTCGCAAACAACATTTGAATTTGCCACATGAGTAGAGAGCAATTAATCAGTCTATTATCAACAGGGGTCTCTAAGTTCACTTATTTGGACCTTTTCTCTTTTAAGAAAAGGATTAAAGGGGAACAACACTTAATTAAAGGAAATTAAGACATTACATTATATTCTCACTGATACAATTATAAAAGGTGGTTGGTAAATTAAACTATTGAATATTTATTATGAAATAAATTGTTTTTTTGTTGTTTAAGTCTTTAAATTGTTTGATGGAGAGCTTATTAAAGGTGATCACTAAAATTGTCAATTTGACTTATTATCCAAGGATGAACTTAAATCCATTCCTAGAATAAGTGTTATTTTATTTATATTAAAAAGTGGATTGAAAAAGTTTTATTCTCAAAAACTTCAAATAAAAAAGTTAGCAACGAAGTTTAAGGGAGTTTGGAAAAATATTATTTTTTATAAATTTATTAATTTATAAAAACTAAAATATTTTACATAAAAAATTGTAAAATTTATTAATTTATAAATTAATTCTTAAATATTTTATATTAATAATAAATTAGTCATTAATTAATTTCTATTATTTGCAATTTAGTCTCTTAAGCTTTTAATAATTATAATTTAGTTTTCATATAATTCTTATTATTTTCAATTTAAGACAAATTTAGTCTCTTATGCATAACTTTTTCAAGTAAATATTCTTTTGAAATTATATTTTAAAAGGGAAATTTATTTTTTGAAAAATTGTTCCATATATAGATGGTTGTAATCTATAGCAAATTTATATATGGACATTTTGGCTAAGGTTTTTTTATCTGTTTTTTTTATTCTGACTCAAATCCTGTGAGCTAGGCCGAATTAAAAGGAATAGTTATCAGTTTGATAAGTCAGTTCACTGTTCGATGACAATATATGTTTAATTCGTTCAGTTTATTTCATTTGAATTTATGTGATGTTGAGGAAGCCAATTTGTATCTGTTCAGTGTTTTTCTTTCAAATTTTAATAAAAATTAAGAAAATTGTTGTGAAAAAGCCAACTCCAGAGAGTCAGATAACAATTCAAAATTTAAAACCACTCTATCATTATTTATAATAAAACTAGGCAAATAAAAAAACGTAGTCAAAGTGTTCCATGACTCCCCTTCCTTAAAATATTGAGACAAAACTCCTGTCAATCCTAAAAAAATTATCCAAAAATCGATATCATAACAATTTTTATAATTTGAAAAAAAAATATTACTTCCTTTATTCTTTTAGTAATAGTTTCTCTCACGTTTTATTTAATGTTTCACTTTAGTGGAATACACGTGTCACACTTTTAGATTTTTTAGGTGAGTGAAAGACAAAGTGTGCAGGTGCATTTAATTCTCCGCCCTCGGTATACGTGCGACAACAGAGGAAATGTGACTTTCCAGGTAGTGGAAGCCATGTGGCAGAAAGGGAGTGGACCGAACGTCCAAAGTGGCGGCCATATTTAAAGTGAGATTTTAAATCTGGCACCACTTTCTCTTGCAACCTTTCTTCTTCCTCAAACTCAAACTTTCAGAAACTCCATTTCTCCTCCTTCTCTCTACACTCTACCAACTTCTCTTTAGAATTCTAACCTATTCTCCTCCTCTGATCACCTACTTCCTTTCAGATTAATTAATCCTGGCGTCAAGCTCATCATTTTGCACCGATCAAAATCCCGTTATGAACCGGTAAGTATTTTGGCTCTTAAAGCTCTTTCTCGTCCTTGCATGCACGCTCACTTTAAGCTTGCATGTGATTGTTAAAGTCATTTCTCTGAATCTGTTATCTTGTAAATAGACTTTGGACTTTGGAAAAAAACCTTAGAAGTAGTTGCTGCCAAGACTTAGAAGCCTAACTGGAAATAGAGGTAAGGGAAGGTTATAAGATTTAATTAGGATTTATTTGTATGGTTTGGATGCATGATTTAATGTATGTTTGATGATTTAATTGGTATGTTGGAATATTGTATGCTGCTGCATGAATTGTTTGATATTGGTTAGAAACTTAGTAAAAATGTATGAAATTTAGAGACAATCTGAAATCTGGGATCGAAGGTCATTAGGACCGTTTGGTCCTCCCCTTAAACCGTTCGGTCTTGGCAGAATCCTCTTCTACAGAGAGTCAGTTGATGACCGATCGGCCTTGCGATGCTCATATTATATATACAGAATGTTTAAGAACGTTCGGTCATAAACCAAGCGTTCGGTCTTACAAGCGTTCGGTCTTAGACTGACACTTAACTTATGAAGCATTCGGTTTCATATTATTATTATTACTCACCTAAAGAATGTTCAGTCATGTGAAGCACTCGGTCATAGATCTAGTGCTTGGTCTTATGAAATACATAGTCACAAACTAGTATTGCTATGATTTAAAAGTACTCGGTCTTACACCAAGTGCTCGCTCGGTCTTGAAGTGCTCGATCATAGACTAGCCTTCGGCTATTTTAGTGCTCGGTCTTATACTAGCATCTGATCTTTAAAGTACTCGGTTTATAATATCTTGTATTTGGAAAAGTGCTCGGTCTTATACTGACACTTGCTTCCCAAAAGAGTGTTCGGTTTTGAGCTGGCACTCGTCTTATTGAAGAGAACTCCTTTTGATCGTAAAAGCATTCGGTCAAAGTTGAAAATAGTTTTCGGTCTATTTAAAGTTGATCATTTATTGACTGTTCGGTCATTTCCATAAATTAATTATATCTTACAGTATTTGCTCGGCCT
The DNA here is from genome assembly GCA_027742785.1 of Vigna reflexopilosa. Classification (NCBI taxonomy): domain Eukaryota; kingdom Viridiplantae; phylum Streptophyta; class Magnoliopsida; order Fabales; family Fabaceae; genus Vigna; species Vigna reflexopilosa. The sequence goes on along the minus strand of CM050929.1, from coordinate 10,894,257 downwards.
TGAATAGTATTCGGTTTTCCCTTCAGTGTTTGACCATTCGGTCACTTCCTAAAGTATCTTTTTATATTCGGTCTTTTCCTTCAGTGTTTGACCGTTCGGTCACTTCACGAAGTACTCTTTTATAATCAGTTTTCTTCTCAGTATTCGACCGTTCGGTCATCTCCTTAAGTTGTCTTATAATTCTGAAAGTGATAATGTGTATTCGGTTGAAATTGATTATTTGGTTATATAAGAGAATTCCAAGGAGGAATGTCTCATGATGGATGATGGTTGGTAAAGTATGAACATGGTCAGACTCTGCTGTCGTCCTGATCCTGATATTCCCCTGATGACGCTTTCTCATGTAGAGAAAGGTTATTCATGCGTGGAAATGGCAGGAGGTTTGCGGTCATAAGACCAGATGACCGTTGTAGGACTATCCTCGGGTGGCAGCTGATGAGTTATGCCAACTACTACACCACACTGGGTGCTAGGGACGTCGAGCTACGTTGTTCATACAATCCAGATAGTGTCTAAGTGATCGGTTATGATAGTTATGCATGTGAGGATTTTCTGAATGAAATGTTGATTGAACTATTCTGTTTTCATGTTATGTGTATGCTGGAAATGATTAATTAAATTTACATAAGCTTACCCTTATCTTTTCTGTCTTTGCCTATATTGCCGTTCGGTATTTGGCCGTTCGGTTTGTTTTCTTCACTGCGATGATCATCCATTGGATGTGAGCAGAAGGTGTGATTGAAGACACTTTGGAGGATGCACTGGAGGCCGATCATCCAGTAGATGTTGTACCTGAGAGCAGTGCAGGACCGTCCGGTCCTTAGTTTAGTTTTATTTTTCCCTTTATAGTTAGAATAGTCGTTCGGTTATTATTGTTTTGTAAAACCGTTCGGCACAACCTTTTGTATCACCGTTCGGTCTTAGTGACCCCTTGATCGTGCGATATTATGTGTACATTCTATCCTTGTATAAGTTTTAACTTCTATATGATATTTCATATTTTTTAACCATCTTGTGCTTATTCCTCACTGTTCTTCTTTATTAATTATGTTAACTCCTACCATAAATTACAACTTTTGTTATATATTTATTGGGATGTTACAGTTTCTTAAAAGTAATTAAATTTTCTATTTTTAAGTAAAATTGCAAGTGGATTACTTGTTATACTATATATTTTAATTTATTATTTTTTGGTGGTCATTACATTGTTTTTTATGTTATTATAGTTAAATTTTCTCTTTCTATATTAATTAATTTTAAGCATAATACTAAACTATATTTTCTTATGATAAATATAAGGAAATATTTTATGCATTAAAAATCTGATATATTAGAAAAAAAAAACTAATCAAGTATTTCAAATAATAAATATTTATATAACCAACCACTCAAATAATTAACTATACTTAAAATATCTATCACAGCAACCAAAAGATCTGGTCCAGCCAGTCATAAATAGTTTGATTCTTTAAATACTTTGACAACTTATTTTTACTTATTTTTATAAAAACATAGCATCTTTATAACTGGGATAAACATATATTTTGTATTGATCTATTTTATTTATTATAAAAATAAACATTTTCACATACTTATAAGTAAAATTTTCGTCTTATTCTAAAACAAGCTATTTCTTTTCAAATTTACTTCTCATTATAAGAACTCATTTTAAGTTTAAATAAACTTTATGCACAATTATATATAAATTAAAAAAAATGACACCAGATGGAAAATAAAAAGCTCAATTATTCTCGTTATTATTCTTATTGTAATAGCAAGTACCAACCACATCAGCAAGTACCAGCTAGAAAATCAACACAGAGAACTAAAATCTAACAAAAAGAAAAGAAAAAAAAAAGCAAATTAAAGTAAAATTCTGATAATAGAAAGCAAAGCGTTGAACATTCAATAATGGAAAACGTAGATGTTGTACTCAGTGGTAGCATCACCGGTGGTAGGGTCAAAGTGGTAGGTCTTAGCATGAGCGTAACCTGTAGCAAACTTGAAAACTCCACTTCCTCCAACCACAGGCAATTCTTTTTCTTCATCATAAGCCACGTTCCTCCCCACGATAGTTATGCTGCTCCCGTTGTACTTTCCTTCCGTCAAGACAAAGTTCATCACCATGAGGAGAGTAACCTGGGACTGCGATGTCAGGGCGTAGATTCCTTCGGATCTTCCCACAACCTTGGAGCTGAGTTCGGGTCCCAGGGTCAAGGCGTTGTCCGTCACGGTGACGGAGCCGAAGGAGGTGGTGGTGTTGTACTTGGGGATAGCCGGGATGATGTTTATTGCGGTGGCGTTGGAGCCGCTTATGACGTCCTGCCAGTACAATCTAAAGTGGCTTAGGGTTTTTCTCTTGTTGAGGCCGAGGGATTTGGGATCCACTGTGCCCACATAGCCAGTGTCTTCTGCTATGGTGGCGACGGTGAAAGAGAGAAGGAACAGTGTGAGGAGCAGTTGGGTGGCCATGGTGGTGGTGGTGACGGTGGTTTGATTAAGGTTGTTGGTTTTGTGAGGAAGTGTAAGTGAATGATGAGAGCTGGGAGAGAAGGAACGTATATATATATATATATAAAACGAAAGGAAGTGGAAGGTGGTAGAGAAGGGGGATGAAGTAGGTGTACATTCTGGACTTTTTCTTAGTTCTTCATAAGAATTAATTTTATTAAAGGAGACAGGATTACTGGACTTTTTCTTAGTTCTTCATAAGAATTAATTTTATTAAAATCTTCTTTTACGCGGATTCTTAAAAATACAACTTTATAATTTTGATTGAAAAAATATCTAAGGAGTAAAATATTTTGGTGTCTTATGCAATGAGAGTAAAAAAATAAAAAACATAAGGAGTAAAATATATGTGTAAATAAAGTATATATATATATATATATATATATATATATATATTAAAAGCAATAGAAAAATAAATTGGAGTTAGGGTTATATATTTGTGAATGCTTCAAGAGGAATCCTATGTAGGACATGGTATAACAACCTCATTCAGTCTTGTTATGATATTGTAATATATTCTTATACCTTAATAAGTTATTTTATGTTTAATTTAATTTTACAAAATTAGTTTTTTAAAATTATGTATAATTTTGTCTTATTTCTAGTTAAGGTAGAATTTCATCACATACTAAGTTTTAATTATGTAATATTTGTATAAAACAATCACTTTATTATAATATAATTGCTTGTATTTATTTTTCTGTTTTTATTAGCTATTTTGTTTCTTTTTTTAAAATAGGTAATTAATTTTTATTTATTTTTGTTTAATCTGTTTATTTAAAAAAAGTAATTTTTATTTGTAAATAAATTTTATTTACTTTTTAAATAAGTGATTTTTAAATAGACTATTAAAATATATTTATTTTAAATTTAAATAAGAGTCAATATTATCACACTTTTAAATTAAAACATTAAATATATAATTTATTGATGATATATTCATAAATCATAACTTGAAGGATTCCATCTTAGTAAAAATAAATTGAGTCTAATAAAATAAAAGAAGGTTAAAAGTTCGTTAGGAAATAATATAAAAGACCATCATAATAAAAAGGTGCAGGGTACAAAAAAAATATACATAAATATCATCATCAGGTCACATAAATTAAAATTGTTTGTCATTATTTTAATCTTCAGGTCAACTGATTTGACTGTACCTACTACGAGTTAGCTAGCCATGTTACATTAACAAATTTTAGATGGGTTAATTCGAAAAAACAATAATTTCGAACTTAAATTGTATTAAGTTAATTCATACTTTTGTCACGTTAGTTTATTAGTTCATCAACGCCCTTAATATGAATACTATAATACAACTCATAACTCTTGATTATGTAGTTTCAGAACACTTAACTTTATTTTCTTCTGAAGAGAACTATATACATGAATGATTATGTTCAATTACTACCAGTTGGAAAATTAATTCATTGGATGAAAAAACCGAAATTGATGCTTAAAAAACCGGTTTAATTATTGCAGGTTTTTAACTACGATGATACAACGTGTTAACACATGAAGAAATATTACGTACAGGACATTATTGACTTAGTGCTTGAAACAAGACTGTTGTTACTATCAAGGATGGCTCTTGCCGGATTGGTGAGGTTGAAGAAATGGTTGTTTATCAAGTTATCGAACCGGAAGTTTAGACTAATGAAATGGTATCTCTTAGGGCCAATGGATTTGATGAGTGGAAACAATGAGAAGGAAGGGAAATTCTAAGGGTTTCATGGAAAGAAGAACCTTCAAGAGTTTTGTCAATTTTATAAGTTTGTGGGAATGTGTGTTGATACGAAGTGGCACAGTGGAAGGATGGTAGCTTATGTTTCTCAATAGTGGGAGGTGCATGAGAAGAAATAAGGAGTTCCTTAAAACAACCATCCTTATGAGGTTAGTAAAATGGTGTTCTGTAATCACCAAGAGCTAGAAGTGTTGGGTTGATTAGAGGAAGGCGAAAAGGAGATAAAGGAAGTGAATCAAGTTCTTAAAGGCTATGTTCTTCAGAGTGGTGTCATTTTAGAAATGAAAATGTGGTAGTAGATGCTTTAAGCAGAAAAAGAATTCAAGTTGTTGGTCTGATGGCAAAAAAAGTGAAATTAGTATAAAAGTTAAGGATCTAAGTTGGAGTAAAGTTGTGAGGAGATTTCACTAGTGTAGGCATTTGTCTATAACTAATGAGCTCTTTAAAATGGTTAAGGAAAGGCCAACATGTGATCTTGGTTTGAGAAGTATCATAAGGCTATTAGGCATTGATCAAGTTAGAGATTTGAAGATGTGAGAAGATGAAGTTCTTAGGTTCAGAAGACTTTGTGTTTCTGCAAATAATAAGTTAAACAAAGATGTTGTTGAGAGATGATTACATATTAGTGGGTTAGAAAGTATAGGTGGAACATATGAGGTTAGGTGGCATGTTGCAATAGTTTTAGGTGTCAGAGTGGAAATGAGATGACATTACTATGGACTTTGTTACCTATTTGCCACAACAGTGTAGGGCCACAAAGCTTTTTGGGTGGTGATGAATAGTTCACGAATAATGTTTTCTTCCTACCAATGAATCTTAGGATGCCTATGTGTAAGCTAACTTAGTTGTATGTGAAGGAGATAATAAAGCTATAAAGAGTATCATCTAGTATCATATCGAATAGGAATCCTCGGTTCACTTCCCATTTTGGCAGGCACTACAAGGTGCTTTATGGAGTTGTCAAAGAATGATTCTGCCTATCATTCTCAACCGAATGAGAAATTTGAGAGGATGATTAAGTTGCTTGAGGATTTGCTGAGGACGTGTATTTTGGAGGTGGGTGAGGTATAGATAAAGGATGATTTGTTTGTGAAGATGTAATCAGTAGGGATTAAGGAGTGTCAAGTCAAGTACCTCTAAGGAAAGATTATAAGTAAGGATAAAGGAATATCAGACTCGACAGTCCATGGGAAAGGTAACCAGTTTAGACTGTTGAACACTAAAAAAAATAGTAGTGAGGTAAAGTTTTTGAGTTGGTACGGTGTGCTGGAATAGTAGGTTAAGCGATGCCACATGGGAAATTAGAAGAAGGAATGAGAGAGTCTTATGCTCATCTTTTCCCTACTGAGTGAATTTTTTAGGTTAAAATTTTTTCTTCGGGGGAGAATGTGATACCCTATAAAACAATATAAGAGTATTGGTAGTTTTATTAAAAATAGAACACTACAATATTTTAATATTAAAGGGTTAAGTTGTATAAAAGTTTTAATAACTAAAGTTCTTTTTCATAAAACGATTATCTCTCTACAACCAAACTCTCTAAACTCTCTTTGAATTCTCTCTAGATTATCTCTCTTCATTCTTCATCTTTTTTACAATCAAGAACCGTAGTTGTGATCCTTGTGAAGAGTTCTATGCAACCACTTAATCAAAGAGTTAAATAGAGTAAGTCATACTTTTGCCCTCTATTTAGGTTTTAAGCCCTATAGTTGCATGTGGCTCTACAGTCATGCATGTGACTCAAGGTTTCTCTTATGACTCTTTTTTGCTCTCTGAACTTAATGGTAGGCTTAGTACTCTAATCATAATTTTCATTGTTTGTCTTGGGGATCCCATGTCTTTTGAGTGCTTTAGGAAATCCTTGTTTGAGGGAAACGTCTTTGGCTAAGGTGAGGGAAACTAATTTGAAATTATTATCTTAGTAGTTGTTTTGATTGTTGATTCTCTAACTTAAAACTATTATTGGATGACCAAATTAATGTTTGATTGTTGTGGATGCTAAAAACGAGATTGATTTATGATTTACATGTTTGTGTTGTGTCTTGGATTTGGGGTTTTATATGATAAGCAATATTGAATGTAGAATCTGTTTTGGTATGTCTAATTTGATATTAGGATTGGAATGAGAATTGAAATTGTGAGGCTGATGATATTGGCTGAGATAAATTATTTAAACATGCTTTGGTACAATTGTGAATTGTAAGAAACAGGAAAAGTCTTGGTTGTTATATATGGTTATGAATTTCTTCTACTTGGTCGTTGAAATGAAATAATTTGACACCCTTTAGCTAATAACTTGAATTTTAAAGTATTATGAGGTTTATTAAGCGGGAGTAACTATGCCAAATTACAGAGCTCAAAGCTCAAAAGGGAAATTCTAGGTATTGATACATCACAAGTGGGATCTTTGATTGAAGATCTATAATTTTAAAAGTTAGTCTCTTATGATTTTCCTATTTTTTTTAGTTTCTCGTTTGTGGAAAGAATTTCTTATTTTTAGTTTTGGTTTGATCTTGGAAAAGAAGAAGGTATGTAATTATTTATAGAATTGTTGATGGATTCGTTGAGTATAATGATGTATGAAACTATGATGATGATGATGGGCTTGTTAATGGATATGAGCATGTATGGAAATATATGATGATTGTAATTGATCACGAATATGATATTACTTAGTATGGATAAATACAAATATGAGTGATTGATTGGTATTTGGCATGTGATGTGGAATTATGTTTACGAATGAAATTATATTTTGCGCTTAATTTCAGGGGTCTTGTGTGTAGATTCTTTGATGGTGTATGTGTTTGGCGTAATTCTAAGAGTCTTGTGTGTAGATTCTCTGGTGGCCCATGTGTTTGGCGTAATTCTAGGGGTCTCGTGCATAGATTCTCTGGTGGTGTATGTGTTTGTGCATAATTTCAGGGGTCTCTTGTGTAAATTATCTGGTAGTGTATGTGTTTGGCAAAATTTCAGAGATCTTATGTATTGATTTTCTGGTGGCGTATGTGTTTGATTAAGGATCTCGTGAATAAATTTTATAGTGGTGTTCCTTTAATGAATTTAGATATCGAGTTTAGTATTATAATTTGATTAGGTGTCTATGAATGATGTATAGTTTGAATTGGTTAAGATATTAAATTATAAACTATATATGTATGTTTTTACTTTTTTTTTTTGAAATGCCAAATATCCATTAGGAAGAAAACAATGAATAACAAGTCTTTCTTTTTCTTTATACAAAGTTACCATGTTGCATGGTAAAACTATTATGTTAATAAATTAATAAATTACTTTAGGGTAAAAAAATTTAAATTATGAGAAATATTATATTTGTCTATACGCGCGCACGTGTTTGACAGGGTTTTATTACTAGAAATTTTTCCACACTCTCATCAGATTGTGTTGACTTGGTCATGCTTTGATTTAAGCAACATGAGAATCATGAAAATAATGTTTAGAATAATATATGTAAAAGAATGTTTAAATAAATATGAGTTACGTCATGTTATTTTCCCATAAAGTGTCGAACCATAATTAATTTTTTTTACTGAACCGTATTTCAAATTTATGCTAATAAAAGTATTCATATTTAATATGATCACAGTATCTGAACACGATTACCTACTTTTATTGTTTTTCACCATTTTTAAATTAAACTTTCAAGAGTTGAACTGGAAAAGTAAACTTCTAGAAGATGATTTCTTTTTTCAAAATAATAGCTAAGACCTAAGAGACCATTTTTATGTTTTTATAATTAAATATATAGTTATAATAACTAGTCATAGCTAATTTGGTTTAGCAGACCACGAAATTTCAACCATGAACATTCCACATCATCATATAAAGACAAGAACGTCAAAACATATAACACTTGTTAATTCAATAATTGAATGATCAACTTCAAAGAGAATAGTAATTACTATAAATTTCATGCATGATAATGATCATTGCATTGCTAGTTGGTCATACACGATATAGAAAACATTAAAAAAAATGGAGTAAGAAAATGCTGATCATCATAATATCTCTATTGAAGAGTCAAATACTTTTTTTCCACATATGCAATGAAGTTTCATAGGAAAATAAAAGGTGAAAGGTTTCTAACAAGTGCTAATGATAAAAACAATTCAGAACATATTATATATAATCATGAGTTTTTAATGTATAAAATTGAAGTAATTAATTATTTAAACGATTAACTTAATGACTATAACACATTGTAAAGTTCCTAATTCGTCTACCGCTTCCACTTAATAATATAATTCATTATTTAATTACTTTTTATTTTCTCAAATTCTTAATGTTTGTGTGCAGCGTAGCAGGGGATAGAAAAAAAAAGGAGAATAATTCGAATATATATATATATATATATATATATATATAATTGTTTTAGAACAATATAAAAATAGAATATAAGTATAAAAACAAAATATAAATATATGAACATAAATGCAATTATATGAATGGAAAATAAATTAAATCTAATATCCCCTTAAGCTGCAGCATATATATCTTTAATGCTCAGCTTGGACAACAAAGATTGAAATGTGCTGGATGCAAAACTTTAGTATGAATGTCTGCAAGTTGTGCTGAAGTAGAAATAGACAGGAGCTTAATTACACCAGCTTGAACTTTATCCATTATAAGATGACAAACAATTTCAATATGCTTTGCCCTCTTATGCATGGCTGGATTCTGTGCAATTTGTATAGTAGAATGATTATCACAAAACAAAGGAACTGGTTGTGGTAGAGGCTGTTTCAAATCATGGAGCAAATACAGAAGCCATTGAATTTCATATGTTGTGGAAGCTAAGGCTCTATATTCTGCTTCAGTTGATGATCTAGATATAGTACCTTGCTTCTTGGATTTCCAGCTGATTAAGGATGCACCATAGAACACATAACCAGTCACAGACCTTCTAGTATCAGGGCAAACAACCCAATCAGAATCACTAAAAGCCTTGAGAGAATGTTCTGTGTTGGAGGGAAAGAATAACCCTTTTCCTAGATTGTTCTTGATGTATCTCAGGATCCTTATTGTTGTTGCATGGTGATCTTCCAAAGGATTAGAAAGAAATTGACTGAAAGTACTAACAGCAAAACATAAATATGGTCTTGTGTTGGTTAGATATAATAACCTACCAAGAAGTCTTTTATAGGCATGCACATCTGAATAGGGTTTCCCTTCTGTCTTGGAAAATTTTGTGTCTGGCTGTATGAGAGTAGAAACAGGTTGACATCCCAACAATCCTGCATCTTCTAGTAACTCTAGAGCATACTTCCTTTGGGACAAATTAATGCCTTGTTGAGATCTTGCAATATCTAAGCCCAGAAAATACTTGAGTTGGCCTAGGTCTTTAATCTTGAACTTTGTATTCAATAGAGCCTTCCCAGTTTGGATTTCCTAAATGTCATCACCTGCCAAAACTATATCATCTACATAAACAAGTAAGATAGTGATATGAGCATAATCACTTTTGACAAAAAGTGAATAATCTGATTTTGATTGTATGTAGCCCAAAGAAAGTAAAGTAGTTGTCAACTTGTAATTCCATTGTCTAGAGGGCTGCTTGAGTCCATATAAAGACTTCAACAACTTGCAAACTTGCCCTGGTTTTTCTGTTTTGTAGCCAAGAGGAAGAGACATGTATACTTCTTCATCTAGATCCCCATGTTAAAAAGCATTATTTGCATCTAGTTGATGTAAATACTACTAATGTTTGGAAGCAACTAAAGCCAAAATCAATCTTACTATTGTGAGTTTGACGACAGGTGAAAAAGTCTCAAAGTAATCTAATCCTTGTTGTTGTGTGTAGCCTTTGGCTACTAACCTTGCCTTGTATCGTTCAATACTCACATCAACATGCCTCTTTATTTTGTATACCCATTTACATCCGATAGCTTGCTTTCCATAAGGTAGATCAGTCAAAACCTAAGTTTTGGTATTTTCTAAAGCTGTAATTTCTTGATCCATGGCATTTCTCCAACAATCATGTTTGATGGCTTGGTTATAGGTTTTAGGTTCACTAACTTGGGAAAGATTAAAGACATATGATTTATGAAGAGATGATAATGCATCATATGAGAGATATGAAGAGATAGGATATAAGGTACCTGTGGATGATTGAGTGGCGAAAGAAGTAGATAACATGTTGCAATGATAGTCCTGTAGATAAGATGGTTTATGTTTTGGCCTGGTTGATTTCCTTTGTGGAGTAGCAGTGACAGGTTCAACAGAAACGGGTTGAGAAGAAAAACTAACAGGGTCTGGAACAATAAAAGGAGGAGATGTACATGGTAAAGAGGGTTGATCAGTAACTTCTGAGAAAAGAGTCGATGGAGATGAAATGATTTTGGTGACAAAATGCAAGGAATTTTGTGTATCAATAGGTGAGTGTTTGTCACCGGTAAGAAAAGAAAATATGTTTTCATAAAATATTACATGTCTTGATAGAAAAATTTCCCTAGAGTTGAAATCTAACAAAAGGTAGCCTTTCACTCTTCTTTTAAAACCAAGTAAAACACATTTTCTTGCACGAGGTTGAAATTTTGTTCTGTGTTTAAGGAGTTGAAGCATAGCAAAGTGAGCCAAAAACTCGTAAGTAAGTAATGTCAAGTTTAACATTGTCTAACAGCTGAGACGGAGAAAAATATTCCAAAGCTTTGGAAGGTAAAATATTAATGAGTTGCACAACATAACAAACAACAAAAGACCAGAAAATTATGGACAAATGGGATTGAAACATTAAAGATCTAGCAACATTGAGAATGTGTTGATGTTTTCTCTCAAAAACTCCATTTTCTTGAGGTGTTTCAACACAAGATAATTGATGTTGTATCACTTTTTGTCTATAAAAATCTATCATTGCAAACTCATTACCATTATCTGATCTAACAACTTTTACATCAATGCCAGATTGAGTTTTGATATAAGAAATGAAGCCAATAAGTTGTGATCTTGTATCAGGCTTACTTGCCATTAATTTAATCCATGTGAATCTAGACATATCATCAACTATAGTTAAGAAATATTTGAAACCATCAACAGAAGAAGTACAATAGGGCCCCCAAATATCAACATGAATTAAATCAAAAAGAGCTTTTGAAACAATAGTACTTAATTGAAAAGGCAATTTTCTTTGCTTAGAATAGTGACAAGTATCACAATGAGTGTATTTTGTATCAGGTAAAGTGGCATACATGGTGCATAATTTGGTATAACAAGAAGAAGAAAGATGCCCTAATCTAGAGTGCCAAATATCTATAGAGTTAGGTCTTATTGTAGAACAAGCAATAAAATTCTCAAGAGTAATAGAGTTGGTGAACCAGGAGGTGTGGATGCAAGAACTATCATGACATACAAGTCATCTCTTTCTTCAGCTTTCCCAATCATCTGCAAGATTGACTTGTCCTGTATTTCACATGAAAATTCAGAAATGGTAATTTTACAAGATAGAGATTTAGTTAACTTTGTGGCCGAAATAAGATTGACTGAAAAATTAGGAGCAAACAAGACATTATGTAAAGTAAGGTGTGGGCTAAGAGAAACTGTGCCAGAAAAATGAGCAAATGAAGAGTTCTAAATGGGTAGAGAAACTATAATTGGTGAGATTCTATGATAAGAAATAAAATGAGACAAAGAACTGTATATATGACAAGTAGTATCTGTGTTTAGAATCCATTGAGAATAAATATTACCTTGATCCTGAGAAGAAGTAGAAATGTTACGAGAACTCACTAGACCGGTAGAATGTGTGACTGTGGGATTAGATTGAGGAAGAAGTGCCAATAGAGCATGAATTTGCTCTTGAGAAAGTCCCAAAGTTGAGGAATATGACTATGCCTGAGAATTATTAGAAGAAGGAACAACTGCAGAAGCCATTGAATTTCATAACCTCAATTGAACAAAAATTTCACAACCCGAATCTCCGGAAACTCCTCCAGATTCCTCAAAAATCAATCTAGGGCTACAAGTGATAAAGCACCCAATTGTTTCTCATTGAAAACCTTAGAAAGGAAAGTCAAAACATAAAACATAACGATGTGAGAGTAATAGAGGGAGTAGCCATAAAAGGAGAAGAAATTGTAGGAAAGCCAAGAACAAGAGGTAGAAGATGAAGATCTTGGAAGTAGCAGAATTGGTTGCGAAAGAATGTGATCAAGAATTAATTTTCTTCTGGTACCATGTTATAAGAAAAGAAAGGATGAAAATTGTGTATCTTATTCAATGATAAGGAGAGAGTGCAATGTATATATATAATTGTTTTAGAACAATATAAAAATGGAATATAAGTATAAAAACAAAATATAAATATATGAACATAAATGCACAAATATGAACAGAAAATAAATTAAATCCATTAAAAACTAAAATGATAATCTTTAATGCTTGGAATAATCAAAACAAAATTGTCGGTTTGAGGTGTCAATGTCTTAGTCCATTGTAATTTTTCACAAAGGCAATATAATGTAAAAGAAAGAACCCAGATTCAATACAACTCTTCAATTCTCGTGTACTTGAGTAGAAAGAACGCATAAATCTTCAAAGGAGTTAAATGTAGTCCAAGTTCAGAACTTGTTAGAGAAAAAGGTAAATATTGTTCATTTGAATGTCCCTGAATTTTCTTGAGAAGAGATATAAGGAAAAAAATAGTGATAAAATCTAGAGCGATATCTTCCCAAACCCGTTGAGGAATTGGAGATTGAACTAAATCACTTGGTAGTATCTAAGCAACCTTAGCTTGTGGACAAATTGAACATTGCCTCAGAATTTATTCACCAAGTACTAAGAGAAATATAGGTATCACTGGTAAAAAATGTAAAATTGTCATTTTCATGTAAAATTGTCATCTTAATGAAATGTTTACAAATGAAAATAATTACTTTTTCTGGAAATACTAAAACGAACAAGGAAAACTACTCTCTTAAGAATTGTCCACATAACACTCTTAAATGTTATACATGTTTCTAAACACTTGTATTATTATATGTTCTTGTGATCATTGTAGTCAAACATAAACATAAACAAAATAGAAGGGTAACCAAACATAAAATACATAACCTAAAATTTAAAACCTAACATATGCTTTATTATCACAACTTATCCACATAATTTACTCATTTTTCCAACACCCATAGTAACACATATACATCAATAAACATTTTCTCAGCACAAGATCAAACTCATATAAAGTCATAAGTTCACACAAACCACCACAAGCTCACATAGAGTTATCAACTGTTACACGAAGTTTCCAACACTAGTGCAGAAATCATTTTTTATGACGGGTAAAAATACCTATTATGACAGGTGGGTTGACGTCACAAGTTTGGCAATCATAATAGTTTCGTGTTATGTATGACGTAACGAAAAAGTACGTTATAATAGGTTCAAGATACTATCACATACTTTTTGTCACATGTCATAATATGTCATTATGACAAAATTTCACTAATCATATGACGAATTTATTATGACATAGCTGGATTTATCTATCATAATATGAGATTTTAAGACGTAGATATTTTTATTTGTCATAATATCTCAAATGTATTATGACAGGTAATTGTTCACCTGTCATAATACATGTTTTTCAGAATTAACCTATTACGATATACATTGTCATGTACGTCATTAAAATTTATTTTTAAAAAAAAAAATTGTTCTTACATTTGACATCCAATCAATTTATAATCAATTTCCTGTATTATCATCTTATTCAATCAATTTGTAATCAATATATCCTGAAATTAACAAATTCAATTAAACTAATAAAATGAAATTCATTTCATACATTAAATTGTCTAATAATATTTAATACATTATTTGTACATAAAAATATATATTCAATCCAAATATTACATTAATCTACATATACAATACTAAATTGTATCCAAGAAAAACTTTCATCCCATGATGCATGACGAATGGTGTGAAAGTTTCTAAGTCATTGGATCTGCAAATAACATCAATGACATTGAGAGACAAAAAGTCCAAAGTATCCTAAACCTTTATATAATCAAAGAAACAATTAAAAACATAGAAAAAATCCAGTTTTTCCCTATTGAGGAGTTCATGTCAAGTACTAATAAAACACAATCATAATATTTCATATAACACTGCATATACCACAATACAAACCTATAATATACACACAACTATCCATCACAATAGTGTTTGTTCAACATCATACCAAGCATTTCACATTTAAAACAGATATATTACATAAATAACTTAACGAAATATACTCATACCTATTAATGAATCAAATGAGGAATGAATTATTGAACACTTACAATATTAAATTCACAGTTTTTCATCCAATCAGAAACCGTGGGAAGATTTTGTTTGGAGAATGATATCTCTTCCAATGAAGTGTTCAAATTGCACGCAGATTCTCTAATTTCTACATCAAGAATCTCGATTGAACTCCTAAAAAGAGAAAAACACTATTAAAATTGTTTTGTTACTAGATTTTCTCTAGCTAAATTGACAAAGAAAATTAAGACATAACTTGAACTTCCTAAATCTCTGGCTACGTATCAAAAAGATACCAGAATGCAAATATTGATGAAGAATCTAATAAAAAATGAAACGCTTCAACCCATTGCATGCATTGCAACAATCATGTTCAAATCATTCATTCCAATCATGTTCAAATCATTTATTCATTCTCACTCAGACTTATATAGTCATACCATTGCCTACACATACCACTACCTACACAGGACTGCTCCCATAAAGTCTACCTTTTCCTAAGACAAACAACACATCATTTGTATAGTCATACCAATCATAAAAACTTCTCCTTTTTAACATACCCTACTCTAACTAATGACAAAGACTTAGTTTCCCTTACATACATAGATTTTGCTCCAACATTCATACATTTTATGATAATAATGCAACTAGATCTATGTTGCAAGACATTCACCACATAACACTTTGTAGGAAAAAAATTAAAGTTAACTCCCTGGATACTCAATGTTTCAATTAAATTTCTTTTGTCTTCATTCTCATATTTGTCTTTGTTTATCTTCAAAAATGAACCATGGTTCTAGTAGACTATATCACTACTATAATTTGAATGTCTCACTACTATCTCAACACACCTATTTATAGCAAAACCCTTGGTCCAAAGTTCAGTTTTATCTATGACAAAATTCAAGGAAAAACAATAACTTGGAGATAAATTTCTGTATTTTTGGGATCTAATTTAGTTTATATATCCTTTATGACTATTATATCCCTTAAGAAATATGTTTATCGTCTTCTTAATTAAATAATTATTCCCAAAATCTTATCTCAGAAAGTATTTTTAAATAAAATAAATATTTTAAAATAATTAATTAATAAATCAATTTATATTTTAGAGAACATTTTAATTGAAATAAATATTTTTAAATTGAATAATTAATAAAGGTTATCTATTGAATCTCTTAAATGAAATAAATTTTTTAAATTATTGTTTTTAATTTTTCATGTTCTTAAACTTAACACATTTGAAATAGAGCTTAAATAGGTGATCATCATTTGCCATTAATTCTGCTACCTCTTTTAACCATAACCCAATCGGTGTAGACCACGCCATTAGAAACTTTATAAAGAATCAGCTGGAATATTATCCTTCCTTAGTTTATACTGAACTGAGAAGTTATACCCCAAAATCTTTGGCAGTCATTATTGTTGTTCCAAAGTTTGCAATGTTTGTTCCAACAAATCTTTCAAACTCTTTTGATAAGTTTTAATTATGAACTTGTTGTATAATAAGTAGAGTCTAAATTTGGCCAAGGTGATGGCATAAAGTTATCTGATGTAAGCAGATTGCTACTGTATTCTAGGAGACCATTTTTTTTTTTGTAGTTATAAGATGGTTCTGTTGATTCAGAAACACCCTTTATACCATTCGTTGATGCATTAGTCTCTAAGGCAAACGATTCAACAAAATTAGGAAAAGATAGCACCAGAGCAGATGTAATAGCATTTTTAAGGGTTGGAATGACTCAGTTACAGCTACATATCATTTAATGGCGTCCTTATTCAATAAGTTTGTTAATGGAGTTGTAGTCGTTGCATAGCCTTTTATGAAAAGTCTATAGTAGCTTGTTATACCAAGGATCCATACCATTGTTTAACTGAAATAGGTTGAGGCCATTGTTGAATGACTTCAATTTTATTATTTTTCATGACAACACCTAATCCAGTTGTATGGCCCATATAAGGGGTTGCTCCCTCCACCTTTCCGTTTTCACCCTCTACCTCTCCAATTGTTTTCATTTTTTTATTACAAAAATAACATTTTTCTTTTTCTTTTAATGTTATCTAGCAGAACTCTCAACCCTAACCTTTTACTTTTTTTTCTCAGTTTTACTCTCTGCTCACAGTTCCACTCCCACCCCCCTCTAGCCTTTTGAGATCCGCCTCTTCTTCTCCCACCTCCGTCACACTTTTCTTTTTTCTCTGGTTGACTTCTTTCATGTGGCCTTTCATATCTTTTATCTGCAATTTTAAATAACTCTGTTAAACGACATTATACACTCCGACAAGTTGTGGTCGGCGGTCTCGCGACTTCTGAACGTAAACTGCTTCAACACTCTCTTCACACCAGACATTTTTTCTTCTTCTTCCTCTTCCAACTTCAAGTGAGGTTCCTTTGACGGATATGCGAGATCTGTTGACGAAAATCAAGATCCGTTCAAGGCCGAACGAATTTCTCATATCCGTTCAGGCCTTCACGTTTAGCTTCACATTTTTTAAATAACAGCACACAGATTAGAGTTTTTTTGTGGTGTGAGGGTGCAGTGATGAGTGAAAAGGAATGAGATTATATTAGGGTTTCAGATTAAAATAGATTAAAGTAAAAATAAATATTTAAATAAGATTAGTTTTGAGGGGTGGGACTGTGAGGAGAGAGTGTGACGGAGGTGGGAGAAGATCTCTAAAGTTTGAGAAGGGGGGCTGTAAGCAGAGAGTGTACAAGGTTGAGGGTTACTAACATTAAAAGTAAAAAATGTTAAAAGGGTAAAAAAGGTAAAGAAAATGATTATTTTTGTAATAAAAAAAATTGAAGAAAGTTGGGGAGGGAAGAAACGTGGAGGTGTAGGGAACATTGCCTCAAATAATTGATCTCCCCAAATGCAAACGAGCATTTTGAAAGGGGTGTTAGTCCATCCACCCCCATTAATGCTCCCTACACCTCCTCAAACCTCCTCAATTTTTTTTTAATTACAAAAACACCCATCTCATTTTCACTCTCTCGAGTCCTACCCCTTTCCCTCACCCCACTTTTTCCAAATACATTGGTTCTTATCCTCAATTCTCACTTTCTCTCCTTCTCTATATCGGTTTCCACTTTTTTTCCATTTTGGTTTTCGTTCGTGACACGGTGGTAGGATTTTCTCACTAACCTTTATATTTTAAAAAATTCTACACCCCCACTTCTTTTTTTTAACAAATGTGGATATTTGTTAAAGAAATTTTTCTTCAACAGATATGCCACATCCGTTAACGGATGTGTCCACATCCGTTTAAGTTTTATGTTTTTTTTTAGTTTATTAATTTATTGTATTAATAATAATTATTTAATTAAATAAAATAAAATTGATTTTTGTAATATAATATAAAAAAAAATTAAATAATCTATAAATAAAATAAAATAAAATATTTAAATAAACTAAAATTTAGAAAAAGTACATAAATGGAGGTGGCACATCCGTTGATTACAATTATTTAGAAAAATTTATAATTTAATTAAATTAATAATAATAATTTAATAAAATAAAATATATTAATCTATTACGTAATTATATATAAATTAATTTTATTTTATTTAATAAAATAATTATTATTAATTTAATTTATGTATTATTATTTAATTAATTATTTAAATATTTTTTATATAATTACTTAAATGGATGTGTCACATCCGTTAAGGTTTTTTTTTTAGTTTTTTAATTTATTGTATTTTAAATTAATATATAAATATTATTTAATTTTTTTTTATATTATAAATTAATTTATAAAGTATTTAAATTTTTTTTGTTTTTTATAATATATTATGTAAATAAAAAATATTATTAAAATAAAATCTAAAATAAAATCAATAAACTAAAATATAAAATAAAAGTTATAAAAGTAAATGGATGTCAACATGTGTTATAGGTAAAAACGGATGTTGAAATCTATTTTATAACAAGGACAAATTGAATATGGAATAGCGCAGGAAACATTTGGTGGTAGTGGAGGGAGCAACACCCTTTTGAAAGTCTAGCATATAGTTTATGATGTTGAAGAAGTTTCAAGACTATTTCTAGATAATGTAAATGGTCTTTCCATTCAAGTAATATATCATGATATGTCATAAAAAAAAAAGAGAACAAATTTTCACAAACATACTTGAAAAATATGATTTATAAGACTTTAAAAAATAGTTGATCACTATAAAAAAATCTCTAAATAGAAACCAATTTTAGAGATAGAAAATAAAAATATCAATTTATAAACTAAAAGTTATGAATATTTAAAATAGTCTTTATTATAAATAAAAAAAATTATAATTGGATTGTGGATTATTTCTAAATTAATCACTAACATTAACTATCAAAATTTTGATTACCAATGGAATTAATATTTAAATTTGTCACTAATTAGTTAGAAACCAATTCCTTTAGTAACAAAAGTTTTGGCAACAAATGTTACGACCAATTTAGACACCAATTTACAATCTAATTATATTTTTTTATTCATAATAAAAACTATTTTGGATATTTTTAATTTAAAAATTGATATCAAAATTGGTTATAATATTAACTAATTAATTTTTGTCTCTAAAATTTGGTTATTATTTAGATATTTTCCTGTAATGGATGCAATTGTCAAACCAAATGGTTAGTGGCCATGATCATGCGAAAAGTTATTTTATGCTAATCTTCTAGTTTCACTATAATATGGTCTAATATGGTGAAAAAATATTTTTGCTCTAAAAGATTCATTTATCAATTCATCAATTGTAGAAATACGAAAAATAGCCTTAATTGTGATAGCATTAAGTGCTTTATAATCTGCTCCACAATTCATTCTTCTGTTTAACAAGTACAATGAGAATGAAAACGGACTTCAACTCACCTTTATAATCCCTTCCTCCAATATTCCAACTATCCACTTCTCGATTTCAGTTTTCTAACTATTGGGATATCTATATGGTTTATGGGATAAAATGATCATGGGTGGAAAGGGGGCAAACTGGTAGGAATATCTAACATATCTACAAAAGAATGAAGTAATAAGACAACTTCAGGTTCAGTATCTTGAGGTAGCGTATCTAAGGCCAAAATTTGTAACCTTTTGATCGGATAGCCGTAAAGAAAGTATTATAGCAATAATTAGTTTGTACAATTCTACAAATATGATGAAGATTTGTAGTTAACTACAAAACAGTTCGCCTGAATTGAACTGAACCAAAACATAGTTCGAAATAACTGAACTGTTTTTAGTTCAATCATAGTACAGTGCAGTAAACTAGTTTAACAATTCAATTGACATTTAAGATACGTTTTTCAAAACCCATTCTACTAAAGTAGCAACACCAAATCCTGTTGTAGAGCACTGCTTTTCATTCCAAACTGGACCAGCCATGTCAATATGTAGCCATTGAACCTTCTCATCGATGAACTTTAAAAAGCACAATTGAGAATCTTATGTACTAACAAATATTAGTAAAATGATCATATATAATAATTACCTCCAATTGAGGATCCAAGACCAATTATACAGGCCCCAATTAGTGTTGCCAGTCCACTATCTGAAGAACAGTTAACCAACCTGTTAGAATTCTAAAACCAAACTACACTACTAACACGTGGTAAGGTTTTTTCAAACTATACCTTATTAAACTATACGCCAATACATTATGATTTATGTAACTGTAGATTCAGATTCTTAGCACCATACCTTTTCAGCACCCTGGTTACAAGCATACACCAGAGCATCTGCAAGAGTAAGCCTACCCTCTGAAACATACCCAGGGATTATTGCAAGTCCTGTCTCTGGCAAACCCATGAGAGCATTTTCTCCTATACCATGAAAGAACAAACAAGTGAAGAAAATGTCTGACACTGGCGTCACATTCAATGTAAAATGTAATGATCAATTGAGCAGGTGTTATATTGTAAGTCCACTCAATTGCAGCAGGGAATTTACTTTCCAAAACGTGGTTTTTTGCCATAAAAGACCCATCATCTCTTTCTTCATGTTGTCTTTGTAAGAGAATATAAAACTCAACCCTACCAAGGTCATTAAATTGTCTTTTCATGAAGGGACGATGCTAAACAGATATAGATTATTAGAAAGATTTTGTACTAAATTCTAATGGATGGATAGGTAGATACATAAATTCAAAAGTCTTCGTCGTCACCCACAGAGTAACAAAAATAATTAGGGACATCACCATTCTTTAAAGTTAGCAAATTGTTCAACTTAAACTGTGGGGCAAGAACAGGATCAATAAACTTATTCCGTACTTCTTTTGTGGTAAAATAATCTTCATCAAGATCAACAACACTCTTATACAAACTACCAAAACTGTCAACATAAGAACACCCTCCCATCAAACATAACGCCCCTCCTAAAGGAATAGTCAGAAAGCTAAAAAGAAAGTCTGCAAAATCTGTTTTTCCTTCAGCAAATACTATAATCCCATTAGATTTTCTAAAAAATATTTTCACTATGGTTCCATCACAATTATTTGCTTTCAGATCATAGGGAATGACTCTTCTGCTTTTAGGTAATGCCTCCCTGTAATCTCTCCCTTCTTTTTCTAAGAACAAATCTGTCAAAACTAATCTTGAGCAGAAACAATATTTCAGCAAAACCACAACCTAAAAAACAATAAATTAGATACATAATCATCACAATTTTAAGTGAGTCACTTAATAAGCAATACCCAATATCCTAATAAACTAATATGAAATGAAAATTAATAACAAGTATTCAATCCATATATATTAGCCAATAGTGGAATAAAAATTCAGCAGACAAGTGTGAGGTGTGTAAACACTACAACTAACCATCTTTCGGAATCATCAGAAAAGAAAAAGTAAATCTGATACTGCACATGCTCTCGGCTATAGAATAATGTCATGGCTTATGGCTTTAACTTCTTCAATGTATTTCAAAAAGAAAAGTGAATAAACAGAAACTTGAAAGTGATTACAGAAAAAACTAGAGAGTTTATACAAACTAGAGAAAAAATTCCTTCGACCCATTTGTAATAAAATCTATTATCACCGATGACTCCATTTGAAAGCAGTATAGCGAAGAACATAAAATCATTTACCGACTTAGGTCCTTTCAGTGCAGGGACACCAACCAAAGCAATGATCCTAGCCCCAGTTTTGGGATTACAAGCACCAATCAACACCGCTGCTATGCTGAACGCCACGCTGGTACACTGTGTAGGACACTTCCTGATCGAAACCAGTCACTGGTTAGTTTGCAAGCAGAAGGTGTTGAACTGCGTAGGGTTTTCTTTGGAGGAGATCAGATTGAGGAGGTGTCGAACTGCGTAGGGTTTTCGTCGAGGCAAAGTGGAAATGAAGACTCAAAAAACTTAGAAAAATAAAAATACAATTCAAACAGTTTCCACCAGTTAACTGTACTAAAAATATAATAGGTTTAGTTTATTTAAACCGAACCAAAAATTGGATATTTAGTTTTTAGTAAAAATAGATTAGTTTATTTTAAGTATAATACAGTTTAGTTAACTATAGTTTAGTATAGTACAATTATTTTTGCCCAATCCTAATGAAGATGAGCCAGGGTAGGTATATGATCCAATTGACCTTGTAAAACCATAAATTTTTCATTGTACAAGAACTTGAGATGATGTTCTCCATAATCAACAATATGTGTACCAATAGCTTTCAACCAAGAAGCACCCCAAATGAAAGAAACTGCCTAAATGAACCTAAAGTCTATAGGACAACCTAAAGAATGAAAATCTAGAATTTATGTGATGCTACTATGCTCATGCCGAAAACATTATCCAAATCAAAATGATGTTAGGCTATAAAAGATGAGAGCTAATCACGGATATAGGCAAGGTTCATGAAATGAACTAAAATTAGCTATGAATGCAATACCGTGACAACATTATTAGTCAATATGTGAAACTAGTTTTTGTGCAGAGCTATATGAAAGCATGTAAACCAAGTTTAGCAAAATCTAGAGTGAGCTAAAATGCAAACCTATGTAGACTATGTACAGGGTCAAAAGAATCAAATTTAAATCTGACCACAACTACAGTAACATGACAACAACAGGATCTTACTATGTGAAGTCAAATTTTATGCAGTAAAATGACCTAACCAATCTATGAATGATACAAAGATGGTTTAGACAATATGAATCCAGATTTTTATGCATGGGAATGAATTAACTATCATGCTAGAGATGCCAACATGTTGGAATTGCACTTGAGGTAAACCTAATCAAATCTGGTTTATGCTAAGAATAAAATGAGAATATAAATATCGAATATAGAATGAAAGCTACATTATGCATCATAATTTGACCTAAGAGACACTTACCGATTTCAGAAAATACATGGGATCCAATATCTACAATTTGGGTATCAAGGCATACACAAAACTAGAAATTAAAATGAATGCAAGAAGACCTAATATCAATACTATCGAGGTTAACCCTACTACACAATTTAAACCACAAAAACAAGGTACAGGACAGTGCAAAAGTAAGATCTATTTAAAACTGGAAAACCAAGAATTAAAAATACACTAAACAACAACACTAATTTGATCCAGAGTTAAAACCTCCTGTTCTGATTGGTATGAAAAATTGAATCCTGACTCAAGAAGACCTCTTGGGAAATAAGGCCCTCCTTATGGTCTTCAAATAAAAACCAAGAATTCTGTAGTTTCCACTTAATTTCCCAAACAATTCAAGAACATAAATCTGAATTAAGGTAAACACAAAGATGATGAACAAAACCTAAAGAATTACTACACATGCTTCAGGAATTCAAAAGAAATGTAAAGCAAAACAAAAAATTAAAAGAACTCATAAATGTAAAACAAAAGATTAAAAATTGCAAGAAACATAGAGAATCAAAATTGAGGGAAAAGATATACAAGAAAATTACGCAGGAATAACGAGAGAAAGTAGAAATTTACTGAGAAGAAGAAAATTACATGATTGGAGAAGAAGAAGAAGTATCGAAGAAAACAAAACAAAACGTGTTTTAAAACAGAAGAAGGAAACAGAAAGAAAAACTCGAACCTAAGCATCTTCAGGTCCGATGCAGCTCAGCGCCAGCCCCATTTCGCAACCCAGCTGCAATCCTTCAAGGCAGCTTTAGACAAATGTGCCCTGGTTCAACCTTTGTGTCTTGCTGGTTTCGCAACTATGTCAGCCCTTCGAAGAGGAATCTCGAGTTAGCTTGGCGACATCTGTCTGCATCCCTTAGGCCTTGTCAGAGTGGATCTGAGGGTGACGAATTGAGTGGATTTGAAGGTAAATTTTTGTTGATATTTATTTGAGTGAATTTTGAGGTAAATAAAAGTGGATTTGGAAATAAAATTTGTAAGAATTAGTTTAAGATTTAATTTATGTGAGAGATTAAAAAAAATTTACTTTCAAATTAACTCTCACTTACCTCCAAATCTATTCAAATAAACAAAAAAAATTATCTTCAAATCTTCTCAAATCCTCTCCATTATTCTCCTCAAAATCCACTTAAATGAATAAAACCTTAAGCTAAACATTTTGATTAACGGGTCTTTTATGCAAATATCCAAAATTGGAGGAAGGGTTAAAATTCAAAAATTGTAAAACAATAGACATATCTAAAAAATGTTGTGCTTTATTCTATTTTTATTTTTTCTAAAATAAACAAGAATTATTATTTACATCAAAACATGGCTAAAGAAAGCTTTTGAAATGAATTTTTCAGAAAACTCTAATTTTTCTGCAAAAACTAAAATATATTCTAATCTAAGAAAAATATAAAATAATTAAAACTAAAAAAACATTTTTATAAAAGATAAAGAGACAAAACTAGAACGCTAAATACTTTCATAAATCATTTATTTTCAATAATTCAAACCTTAAATCAAAGATGGCAAATGACAAACTCGTTCAGTAAGCCCAATTACTTACTTAGCGAGTTACTTTTGGAAAGACACTCGTTAATAATTAAATGATTCGCACAACGAGTTGAACATTGTAATTAATAAAATGCAGATAAATGTATCAAGTGCGAGGATACTCACCTAACAACCTCTCCTCCCTTGCCTCTTTGCTAAACTCGAGTTTAGCTTTTGTTTAGCAAGAGTATACTCGCCTAACAATCAGATCTCTCCTAACTCTCTATCAAACTTAAATTTAACACTCGCTCGCCTAACGAAGAATGGGCTTACACAATGAGTTTACATTATATAAACTCACAATTTTGCATAACAAAGGGTGTCTTTGGCACTAGGGAGTGTTCACCTTCTTTATTCAAGTCAAAAAGCAGTGTCATTTCGTTTAAAATGTTCATTAGAAGCCAAAGATGTCATTCCATAAATTATTAACTCCAATTTCACAACCAAGAGATACATTTAAACATTCAAACTTAGATTACTTATCCAAATCAAAACACACACCTAAATCATAAGCAATTGCTACAATTATAACAATTCACTAACTAAATCAAAGGTTGCAATTCAACCATAGTCCACACATCCACCAATCAACAATTCAATCATAGATTATCAAACATTCAATTTAGACAATACAAATTAAATTGTATAAAAATACTAATAGCTCTTTTATCTTAGTTAAACAAACCTTTAACTCATAATTGCTCGTTAGAGCTTTATTTATCAAAAGATGCTTTAACTATCTACACAAACATTGTATCACAAGTCTAAGCATATTATTACAATCACAAGTAAATAAATATTCACTTTGAATTATTTTAAGTCATATGCATGTATCTTAAAATCCCGTTAATAGTCTCTGATTGTCAAACAAATAAAAGACAGACTCAAAAGATTAAGAAAAAGCAAAAAAAGTTTTAAATAATCTTTCTAGAAATATAATGTTTTTTTATAAAGTGAAACTCGATTAATATTAAATTTATTTATAATTAAACTTTTTATGATAAAATAATGGAATATCATTATATTATCACTTTTAAACCATTTTTCGGGATCTTAAAAATGTCATAATAAAGGAATAAATAGTAATAATAGAAATGTTAATAATAATAATAATCTTGGATGTATCATGATAAATGATAATTTAGATTGTTTCAATTTGTTGTATTTTTGTTGGTTATATGAAAATATTTTTTGTTCTAATATTTTTGATGATATTCAATTAAAAGAATAACAGACAATTTTGTAATATGAAGAAAATAATAATTTTGAATGACATTATTTCTTTTATATGTTACTTTAAATGTGTTCTATACGATAGTATTATACCTATCCTATATCTATTAAGGAAAATTTATCTTGACACTTTACTTTTTTTATAACTATTTAATTAAAATATAATTTAAATGATTGAATAAAAAATTAATAAAATTAGTTATAAAGAAGTGTACATTTGAGCTTATGTCTACTTATCAGCCTCTTCCATTAAAGGGTTAAAGGGTCACCCTATTATAACTCAATCAAGAAATTCAAAGTTATTAGATTCCAAGTTTTTAAAAGCTCCAAGGTATTAACTGGATTTTTGGTTCCTAAAAGAGTTATTTTAGACAATAATTGAAGTAATGTTTTGTTTTTCATTCTACATCAAAATATCAAATTATAAGCAGGAAGCGGACCTCATTCTTCCACGCTCATCCTTATTGTCTAAATAGTCTCATTGTTTTGTCTTATCAAACTTTCATGTCTTTAACCGTATAAAATACTTTAAGGACTTCTTTGCAAAATGGAAAAATTGGAATCCAGTAACTTTATGTCAATTTAGTTTCTTATCATGGTTAGGTACATCATCGTAGCTTTAACCCTATCCACTACTGGGGAACAAAAACAATCGTTTTTAGAAAAGAATCCAATGAAGAGCCTTGTCTGTTCGTAAAAGTCCACCTTATCAAGAACCAACCAAACTTTTGCACCTTGTTCATTTCCTTTGCGTTTCTACTCTGATCATCAGTTGTTTGTTCCTGAGATCATGGCATTAGCTGTGGTAGGTGGTGCTCTTCTCTCTGCTTTCCTTGACGTTCTTTTTGACAGGCTAGCTTCCCCTGAGCTTGTCAGCCTGATCCGTGGAAAGAAACCTGACAAGTTGCTTCAAAAGGTGGAGAATCAGCTGATAGTCCTTAGAGTTGTGCTTGCTGATGCTGAGAATCGACAAATCACTGACTCCAATGTCAAAAAGTGGCTCGATGTTCTCAGAGATATTGTCTATGAGGTTGATGACTTACTCGATGAAGTTTCTACTAAAGCTGCTACTCGAAAGGAGGTAAGCAAGTCCTTTTCTCACATTTTCTATAGGAAAAGGATTGTTAGTATTAATAAGTTGGAGGACATAGCCGAAAGATTAGATGACATTTTAAAACAAAAGGAGAGTCTTAATTTGAAGGAGATTCCAGTGGAAAGCAACCAACCATGGAAAGATCAGCCAACATCTTTGGAAGACAGATATGGTATGTATGGTAGGGATAAAGACAAGGAGGCCATAATGAAGTTGGTATTAGAGGGTAACACTGATGATGAAGAAGTGTCCGTGATCCCTATTGTAGGCATGGGTGGGGTTGGAAAAACCACTTTGGCCCGATCTGTCTACAACGATGGAAAATTGAAGCAGATATTTGATTTAATGACATGGGTTTGTGTTTCTGATATATTTGATACTGTGAAGGTCACAAAAACTATGATAGAGGAAATTACCAAGACGCCTTGTAATTTGAATGATCTAAATTTACTTCAACTTGAATTGATGGGCAAGCTGAAAGGTAAAAGATTCTTGATTGTTTTGGATGATGTTTGGATTGAAGACTATGATAGTTGGAATAGTCTTACAAAACCATTTCTAAGTGGGATTAGGGGAAGTAAAGTTCTCGTGACAACCCGCAACAAAATTTCCAGAATGGGTGGGAAATTTTTCTTATCAAAATATAACTAATCTCCATTTACAACATTGTAACAACTGTTACATGCTTCCTTCACTTGGGCAACTACAGTCTCTCCGTAACCTTTTTATTTCAAACATGAATTCGGTGAAGACTATTGATGCAGGCTTTTATAAGAAGGATGATTGTTCATCTGTGACGCCCTTTTCATCCCTTGAATATCTACGCATTTGCAGTATGCCTTGTTGGGAGGTGTGGAATGCTTTTGATTCAGCTTTTCCTGTGCTTAAGGATCTTTATATTAACCACTGCCCCAACCTAAGAGGAGATTTACCAAAACATCTACCTGCTCTGCAAAGACTCACGATTATAAATTGCGAGCTTCTTGTGTCTTCTATCCATGGGCCTCCTACCCTTCGAACATTAGGGATACGTTACAGCAACAAAGTAGCGTTTCATGAGTTTCCTCTTTTGGTGGAAAGAATAGAAGTAGAAGGAGGCCCAATGGTGGAGTCCATGATGGATGCCATCTCTAACATCCAACTTACTTGCCTGAAATATTTGACATTAGAAAATTGTTCGTCAGCCATATCTTTTAGAGGTGGTCGTCTTCCTGCGTCTTTGAAAACTCTTGATATCATAGGTATAAACAAACTAAAATTTCCATTGCAACATAAACACGAATTACTGGAATCACTTTTAATAAATAATAGTTGTGATTGTCTCACGTCTCTTCCATTGGCTATCTTCCCAAATCTCACTAATCTTAAAATCACAAAATGTGAAAATATGAAATCACTTTTGGTCTCAGGGTCAGAGTTGTCGATGAGTCTGAACTCTTTTGAAATTGGCCACTGCCGCAACTTTGTATCATTCCCGGGAGAAGGATTGTGTATGCCCAATTTGACTAGCTTCAGTGTTTATGATTGTGACAAGTTGAAGTCGTTGCCCGATCAGATGGGAACTCTTGTCCCAAAGATGAAAAATCTTACAATATCCAACTGTCAACAAATTGAGTCATTCCCTGGAGAAGGTATGCCACCTAACTTGAGAAGAGTTGAGATCAGAAATTGTGAGAAATTATTAAGGGGCCTAGGATGGAGATCGATGGACATGGTTACCTCTCTCCATGTGTGGGGTCCATGTGATGGCATCAAATCCTTCCCAAAGGAGAGTTTGCTGTCTCCCTCCCTTGTGTCTCTGCATCTTTCTGATTTGTCTTGTCTGGAAACGTTGGATTGCAAGGACCTTTTCCATCTCACATCACTCCAAGAATTATACATTTTAAGTTGTCAAAAGCTGGAGAATATTGCGGGAGAAAAGCTGTCTCTCTCTCTAATAAAATTAATCATATATCATTGTCCCTTGCTGAAACAACGATGCCACAAAAAGGACCGTCAAATTTGGCCTAAAATCTGCTATGTCCGTGGGATAAACATTGACGATAGATGGATTTAACGAGCATGGATGATGAGAAAGTAATTCTTCTTCTTTCACTTACATCATCAACCTCCAACCATGAAAAACTATTTCTTATTCTTTGCAATTTGTGCCTGTGGCCAGTGCTAAGATTTGGCTTGGTATTGTGCAGAACACTGAAAATGTTGCATACTCCTTAACCGCTAGAAATATCTGAAGTGCTGTTTTTCTCAATAATTGTAGATGAAGAAGGCAGAGTGACTGAAATAAGGGGAGAGGGGGCAATGAAAAATCGAAGAGAATAGCACCGATCAATGACTGTCAGGAGTATGGCACCAAAAAAACATCAGTATGCAGGAACTAAGTCATGAGGGCTGGGATAGGTAATAACTATGAAAGTCGCAGAGATCATCCCAGCGTTACAGCTCCTATTTTGCATATAACACCCAGGTATGCTGAACCATAACTGAAAAGTTATGTCGTGCTTCACACTATTGCTCTGCTATCTGTTTCTACATATTTGAAGTTTTACCTTTTTTATGAATATTGTGTTCCAGGAAACTATATACTTCCCATTCTGTGATTATCTTTTTGAAAATGGATTTAGAACTAATTCTAAGGTGAGATTTATATTTATGTATGATCTTAGATACCATTTTGAAAAGTCGGAACTTTTTATTCACTCCATTCTGTAATAAGGTGATATTTGTACCAATTTATATATTATAAATAATAATGTAGATCTCCAACACTATCTCTAATGTGTTTACCGAGTGAAGTCCATTTTTGACTCAATCTTGTTGTCAGTGTTCAAAAGGAAATTGAAGAAGAAGAGGAATCACCATTTTCAGAAAGCTTTTGGTGCTCAATATCAGAGTGGAGGTAGTGGTTTAATCAAACTTTCATCAAATTCACTTAGAAACAAACATCAAACTTCCAGAAGAAACGGTTGGAACCCCTGCAATTCGAGTTTATTTGAAGGGAGTTAGTAATTTTTTATGATTACACGGGTTCATGACAGTATGTATTTTTGGTTTCCCGTTTGCAAGACAGCAAACAAAAGTTCATGTTTTAGATACTGAAAATAGAGAAGTACGTATATGTTGTGTGTGAAAAACTCCCAAAACATCCAAAGACTGTGACTTAAAATTTGAAGAACTGAAACTCTAAATTCTGGGAAACACACTGCACCACTGAAGTATTTAAACTTGACAATTTGACAATTTTCAGTACGGACAATTACTTGATAATCCACTTTCTTAGACAACATTTTTTTATGAAATAAAAATAATTAAATAACACTTACAAAGTTACTATTGCAATATATAATATTTTTAGACACATCTACATAAATAAAATTTGTTGCTACTACAAGAGTGAACCATAAAATAGGAGCATATCCAAATTTATAGTTGATCAAAGTTGTCATATAGTGATAGGGTTTTAAAAGTATATGAGAGAAGGAAAAGAAATTAAATAGGAGGTTAACCGGTTAAAAGGCATGTGGGTAGTTAGAAGTTGGTTGGGTTGCCTTTATAAGAAGGCAAATGGGTCTCGTGGTAGGATATCTTTTGTTAATTCTTTTGTACAGAGAGGATCTTGTACCCTATGGAGAGAAAGTATTGAGAGTTTTGGATGTTTACATTGTATTCTTTGGTTACAAGAATAATATATAGTGCTTTTCTAGTAATCTGGGTATGTGTGAGTGTTGTGTTTCGAGAGTGATTGCTTTTTTATCTAAAGAAATCTATCAAATTGGTTCGACTTATCGGATTCCTAGGAGAGGAGCGTGATGAAAGGAAGAGTCAATACCTTGGAGGGGAGAATGAATTCGCTGGAGACCACCATGGAGGAACTAAAGGCAAAGACCACCATGGAGGAACTAAAGGCAGAGACTAGGGAGATGCACCAAGAACTTAAGGAAATCACTCAAATTCTTGGAAGAAGGACTAGGAACCAGGAGAGGAGTTCAGAGGGGAGTCAGGGGTTGGTGAATAGAGATCGGTTAGGGAAGAAGGAGGACCCAGAAGAAGAACTGGAGGAGGAAAAGGGCGAAGTACAAAGGAATTGGATGAAGCATGTAGAACTGCTCACTTTTGAAGGGTTGGACCTAATGGGGTGGATCTCCAAGGCGGAAAAATTCTTTGACATCCAAAATGTCATAGAAAAGGAGAGGATTAGGTTGACTTACATTTGCATAGAGGGAGGCACTAGCTACTAGTTTAGGTTCTGGAAAAAGAAAACCAATAACCCTTCTTGGGAAGAGTTGACAAAGGCGCTGATAAGGTGGCTGGGGCTCCTAGGCGCCAAGTTTGCTCAACAAATGGCGCTTAGCGCCCTGGATGGGGCGCCCAGGGGTGATCTTGGCTTCATGAGATCATGCTTTGATGCTCTTGGTGATTTTCCTGGGTTCCAGCACCTTGATTTAACTGAGGTTCTTCCAAAGCACCACATTAGCCTACAAAATGAGGGAATTGATTAAATCTCCTAAGTGTAACCTAAACTACAATTATTTACAAAAGCAAGATAAAAGAGAGGATTAAACAAGTTTCAAACTAAAAAAGGGCTGATTTTGTCTCTAAAATGAACATCAGATTTTGTCTCACCAAAGAAAGTGTTTCACTCAAGCTCATTGGTGTCTAAGGATGTGTGTCTTTCACTCTATCATCACAATGTCACACAACTCAAGTTTGCCCTTTGTTTCAATCAAAATAAACACATTCACATGCAAGTTAACATCACAAGGAGTTCATGGCCTATATTTTGGGTAGGCTAAGATGAAAATTTGGTTTTTCTCGATACAAAGCACCTTGAGTTAAGAGAGCAGACAAATCAAAATATAATATTACAAATCTCTCTTTTACTTCAAAACAATTGCAACCAATTCCCAACTCATTTTCCTACTTTCATTCATTGAAATCTCTTTCTTGTTCTTGTTCTTCTTTCTTCCATTTTCTTTTCTCAATGCCCCTTTATAGCATGATTTCCCCAACTACCCAAAATTTAAATCATTCTCCTATACTAGAAATGAAAACTCTACTCAACTCAAGGTAAGGAGGTCAAGGGTTTTTTTTCATATCAATCTCAAGGTTCAAGGAATGAGAAATTTTTTCTTTTCAAAGGGTTAACATTGGCTCATTTAGCTAAAAAATATAGAAGAGGGAGAAGAAAAGATGACCTTGATAATCTAAAACAAGAAAATGAATAATTCAAAAGAAAAAACTCAGGCAAAATCAATTATAATCCAAAGTGGTGACATTTAACAAAACAATCTGAAGCACAACATCTCACAGGTTTGCTAGGTTCCAAAACTTGTTAAACAAAATCCCATACACATTGACCACAAGAAAAACCAAGCATATGTCCAAAAACATGAGAGCAACCACAATCTAAGCTCAACAAGTGTAATCAACATATCTCAATAATCAACATCATCTCAATCAAATTTTTTTAAAGCAAATCAGATGGATAGTGAGCAAACACAAAAGATTTAAATTCAAATTATGCATTACAATGACTCACTCAAATCACATAACAATGACTCATTCAAATTAAAGCAAAAAGTTTAAAATGAAGTTTAGAAAAACAAAGAAAAATAAAATGAAACTCTGGTAATGCTCCTTAGCAGCTCATGAAATGTTGTCCTCACTCCCATCAAACTCTCCCTCCTCCTCCTCCTCATCAACTTCTTCCTCATCCTCTTCATCATCCTCATCTTCCTCCACTACATCATCCTCATCTTCCTCTATTTCTTGAGCTCCGAACGACGCTCCACCTCCTCCACTAGAGTAGGTTTGGTCCCTAGGCTATGCTACTCGAGTGTCAAACTTTGCAGGTGTTATGCAGTGTAGGCCCGGAGAAGCAGAGTAAAGGTGTCAGGTCATCTGAGCAGTAGCTAAGTCACTCCTATGCAGTGCCTCCAGCTTGGCATCCAATAACGCCATTTTCATCTCCATCATCTGGTACGAGTCAGTTGGAGGCTGATATGGCTGAGCTGGCTGAGGACGCCTATGGATCCTGGGAGGTTGTGGTGGTGGAAGAGGGAGACCTTCTTCATCCAGAGAGTAGTACTAGGTATAATACGCCAAGTCAAGGCCCTTTCGAGGTCTCTCAAATGAGGGAGTAGAAATGTCGACCCTTGTTAGTTGGCACAGATGGGTGATCAAAGAAGGATGGCCAAGAGGGGACTTTACACTTGCAGCATGAGCATAGTAGTTGATTTCACTAGTAATTATTTGGCCTACATTGATAGAGGGCACTGAAAGAATGCAATAAAGAATGATAGCGTGACTAGTGCTGATGTTTGAGACATGAGAGCACGAGGAGAGGTTAACATGAATGAGGGACATCCAAAGCTTGCTC
Organism: Vigna reflexopilosa; assembly: GCA_027742785.1. Lineage (NCBI taxonomy): Eukaryota > Viridiplantae > Streptophyta > Magnoliopsida > Fabales > Fabaceae > Vigna > Vigna reflexopilosa. The sequence continues at coordinate 10,861,135 of CM050929.1, read as the reverse complement.
ATAGGGGTGAGATAAGACCTCTTTATGTGCAGAGGTTGGTCCTTCCTATTCCTCTGAAATCTACACCCAGGAATGCAAATAGTCATCTCAACCTCCCCAAAATCTATATCACCCTCCAAAAGCTGGGCATACTGACAAGGTGTATTGCCCCCTTCCCACACAGTGTTCAAGAATGCATTTATGGTCTCTGCATCATAGGGGATGCGCTTTCCCCACACGTAACTCAAGAATGGTTCAACATCATCATAATAGATCTGTGCATTAGCATAAAATTCTTTGACCATCGCTATTTTGGCAGGAGTAGGATAGGTGGCAAACAGATTCTAGTGCCTCCCCACAAGCACATCCTTAAATTCAGGAACTTCTTGAGATGCAAGAGTGACTCTTCGCTCCATTAATAAGCGCCTGTTTTGAATCACCTCAAAGTTTTACTGATGCTTCTTGGAGAGGAACTTGTGATAATGTGTTTTTTCCTTCCTCTTCTAACCCCTCTTAGTGCTTGCAACTGTGGTCTTGATTCTTTCAGAGCCTGAGGAGTAAGTCATTTCTGCATAAAAGAAATAGAAGCAAAGGGTGCCAATTGTTATCATTGAATGTAAAGAGCCATTAACATTCATCATAATTCACCAACATAAGTTTCCAATTCAGAAAACATAAAGTATAAGCAAGAAAAGTCATGAAAGACCGCATTGAGCATGGAAAAATGAAAATTGGAACAAGAACCAGAGTTGCAGGCCAAATCTGGTTTGGCACGCTGGTGCCCAAGCACCCCTCAACAGAGGGCGCTGGGCGTGACTGAAACAGAGGCACAGGGCAGTAATGTTAGGTTCAGAATACAAAGTCAGCCCTTGGCTCGCTGGCGCTTAGGCGCCCCTTGTCTCAAGGCTCTGAGTGCGTTATCAACCGAGAAGTATAAAAGTGCAGTGGCTATGCTAGTCTGATTTAGTGCGCAATGTTGTTATAACTATCTAAAATAGTCTAGATTACAAAAATTTAGCACACCAATCAATATTTCACAAAACTTCAATGATATCCTTGTTCCATGAAATTGTTTTTCAATTACTAACAATCATCTGCACAGAGTTTGAAATGACTTTTAAAAATAATTTTTAGGGACCCTCGACACAAAACAGAGGTAATTTGGGTGTACAACCTCCGGTTGGTATTGAATATTCAAGCACCATAAATTCATAACCCCAAATGAGAGCACTCATACACACCATCACAGTACAGATCAAACGAACTTGAGCAATATTTACACAATAAACATAAGGCAATGTGATTATACTCATGCACATCAGCAAACATGCAAATGTTTGACAAAAAGCACAACCAAATAGCATAAAAAAATATGAAAGCAGAAACAAGAGATTGAAAACGAAAATGCCTACTTGAGTTGTGGAATGGAAGAATTGGGTGATGCAGTTGATGGTGAGAACAAGGGAAAAGTTGAGAGTCTATAGTAGCGACAACTCAAGGTTATTGAGTAAGTGGGTGAGATGGGGTTGAATGACTATGGCAATGGTGGGAAGGATTGATGAGTGGTGAATGTAGTTTGGTTAGAAAGTGAAAGTGGCTAAGGTGGGGGGAGAGTGATTAGGGTTTGAAAGAAGGGAATGGGCCCAAGGTACAGTGCAACGAAGCCCACTACGTGGCTTGGGCTGCAACGCTGGCGCTTGGGCGCCCCTTAGCAAAGGGTGTTGTGCGCCATTAAGCAAAGTGCAATTGGCAGCTCACGCCTGCGCGCCCCTGGATAAAGGGCACTAGGGCGTCATATCAGAAACCAGATCTGAATAATTTTGGCAACTCCCCCTATGATTTTTGGACTTTGGCACCAATTCACACCCAATTCAATCCAAATCACTTTGTTTTCACTATACAAACTTGATCAAATCCATAAGGGCTGAAATTGAATGCATGAATGAAAAATTGAATGCACACTTCCAAATCTTCTTATTCCATAACTCAAGGCTTCAATTTTAGCACATTAAACAAAGCTAAACTCAAGATAACACATCACAAACACACTCAACCTAACTAGAACACATCAAAATAGATTGAAGCAATCTAAAACACACTAATTCACATTAAAACTCAACATATACACAATGTAAATATGCACACCCTAAACTACAAATCAACTAACTTACTCCAAAATATCCAAATTAAGCTAAAACACTTTAAAACACATTTAACTAATTAAAACACAACTAAACAACAAAAACACTCATAAAGAAAGGGTTAGAGAGGTGGGTTGCCTCTTAGTAAGTGCTTATTTAACGTCACGAGCCTGATAGAAGAGGCGCTTAAATTTGATTTTTGAGGTTGGTGTGCTTCTTCCTTTCATGACACCAGAACCCTCTCAACAGTTTTGCAGTCACCAACTTGACTCTTTTAGAGTAAGGAGCCTCAATTTCAAGCACTCCATTTGCCTTGATATCCTTGATGACCCATAACCTGTTCTGGTTCTCATTGGTTTGCCATGTTTGGGTTCAGTGCTTCCCATTACAGAGGCTTAGTGAACCAGTTTCTCTTCCTTATCTTCTTTATCTCCCTTCACTTTTGTAGAGAGACAACTAAGGCTCTTTTTAACCAACTTGGCACCTTGCCCCAATAGACTAGTCATAGATAAAACTTCATCTAGGTCTTTATGACTAATCTGTTATTCTTGATTTTTCTGCACAGTTTCGAAGACATTGAAAGTCACCTCTTCATCTTAGTCTTTTAATTTAACTGTTCCATCATCAACATGAATGACAACCTTTGTTAAAAATAGAATGGCTTAGTTTCAATACCAAGAGGGGGGCAGGGTGAATTGGTGAAACACAAAATCAGAGTCTTTTAAAAATCTTTTTCGTAAAAGGATGATCTTTCAAAAGTTTCTTGAAATGCAAGGAATAAGATTTTTCAAATGCTGCGAAATATAGTTGACTACTTGAAAAGTAAAGTCGACTTTTAAAGTAAAAGTGCAGGGATAGAGAAATCAAACGCAGGTTTTTATACTGGTTCGGCCAAACTGCCTACATCCAATGTCCTTTCAATCCCAAGATGCAAATGCACTATAATGATGAGGGTTTTTACACAAGGCTTTTATAGCGACCTCAACGTCAAAATATAAAACACCTCTCTAACCCTCTAACCAAAATATAGGCATATACAAAACAAAGAACAACAACAAGATTGTTGATAACACTTGTTTAGCTATACCACTGAATAATTGTTGAGATTGTTGATAAGGGAAGCACTGGTTTAACTAATTGTCGCAACCGGGATCGCCACAAGACGGCAAACCGAAAACAAACGGGGTTTAAGAAAATATTTTGGGAGTCGCCACCATAATTTATTATGGAAAAGTATGGAAAAACCCTAAAATAAAAGCATGGTCTACAAAAAGAGATTTTCAAGTTCGGGAATCGGTTACACGTAAGGAAGGTATTAGCACCCTAGCGCGTCTCCCCAAAGGCAGTACCTCTAATTAAATGTATAAAATTAACGTGGTTTTCCAAAATATTTCATTTTCCCCAAATATAAAAGTAAAATAAAATAAAAGAAATTATTATAAACAAAAATATTTTTTTTGTTTTATGAACCCGACAAGGATTACCTTGGTCCTACGTATATCCATTAATGGACAATCAGGGATCACGTAGTTTTTTATCTAGAAAAAGGTTTGTGAGTTTGTTGAAAAATTATTATGAGTTTGACATTTTTCTAAAAGTGAACCCGACAAGGATTGACCTTGTTCCTATATGATGGAGAATCAGGGATCACATAGTTATAGTAAAAATAGGTTTAGTTTAACAAAAATTAACCTTTTTTGGTTTTAAATATTTTGTATTTTTTATATTTTAAGAATGGTGGGAAAAAGAAAGAAACCGGTCATAGGCCGATGCGTACCCTTTATTTTATTATTTTTAAAAAACATTATTTGTGTGTAGTAAAAACCTTTTAGAAAAAAAAGTTTAGAGCACAATAAAAAGAAAAAGAATGGTGCAGAGATGACATACCTTTTTAGCTTTCGGTACTCCCTTGTTTCTTCTTTGGTGATTGCGGTTGACAGAACCCTTATGTGTGAGAACCTATTTTTCTATATACTCTCTTTCTTTTTTTCTATTGTTTCTGCAAGTCTCTCTCTTTTTTTCGTCCCCCTTTTTTCTTTCACAGAGTGCATATTTATATACACTCATTGTAATATTATGAGGATCTTGTCTTAATTGAGAATTAATTGACAATGGACAAAATAAGGAAAGAAATGGTCTTGATTGCAAGAAAAATAAATCAAATAATATTCAAGACATTGATTATAATAATTGTCAGAAAAATTGTCCATTTTAAAAAGAAATCATATTTTCCTCTTTAAAAGAAACTGATGCAGCAATCAATATATTATTTTTAATTATTGCTTATAATTATTGCCATAATATTGATTCAAATTATTACCATATTAAACTAATATTTCAAAAATATTCTAAAGTGATGTGTTCTACATTAAAGAAGATTATTTCATTATTTTCCTTTTCCTTTTTATCTTTACCCACCATTAATTATTATTCTCCTATTCTTTAATTTTGATTATTTATTTCCCCGGACGAAATTGGGTGTTGACACTAACCTTAATCTCACAGTGCTTTATTGACTCTGGTTTTTTATGATGACAACACATTATTAATAACATATGTCTTGTTATGTGTTACATGTTATGTTGCTTATTGGTTGAAATCTTATTGAACATGTTTTGTGTTGATCTTGATATATGAATGCATATTCACTATTCTGATATATGTTACATCTGTTGTGATTGCATTGCATATGTTTTGGAAATGGAAAACCACATGCACTTTGATGAACTTATATTGTATGGCAAATCTTCAAGTCCTAAGTCGACTTCATTATTAATAGAGTTGATTAAGACTAAAGACTTTGCACAGATTTTCAAATACAGTGTTGTGTGATATTTTACATTGAAAAGAATTTCAATATTTGTTGAAGTGTCTAAGTCAACTATATGTGGTGAGCATTCGACTTAGTTCGTTGTTTGATTTGAAATTTTGTTATGCTTGTGAACAATAACGACTATATTTTCAAAAGTCTGTTATAGCACTGATTGAAAGTCAACAATATTAATTGTGAAATAAATTGTTTGACTTGACTGCTACTAGTTTGACTTAATTGTTATAACTGTCAGGAGACAGTCGACTCAATTAGTAGCTTAGTCCACTACAGGAACGTCTGATTTATAGAAATCTATAAATAGACGAGACCTGATGAATCACACAACTTTTGGTTGAACTGAAAATTTCATTTGTTGTTTCAGATTGATTCTGTGTGATTAAAAGATCCAAGAACTCATCAAGAAGACCGTGGTGATCATTCTTTGAAGAAGTTCTGAAGGAGGTGGTTTCTGTGCTTACTTGCTGATCATACTTTGCACACTATGATGCTTACTTGTTGATCAAGATTTCTATCAATCTTTGTAAAGATTGTTGCTGATGTACCTGTTGTGATTACAGGGGGTTGACTCGTGGAGTCTGGACACTTTGAGGATTTTTCAAAGTGGGTTGAAGATTGCAGAAGAGGGGATATCTTGCTGCAGATCTTTGTGTGTTTCTGCCTATATTTTGGTTAGAGGGTTAGAGAGTTGTTTTATATTTTTGACGTGGAGGTCTCTATAAAAGCTTTGTTGTAAAAACTTTGACCATTATAGTGCATTTTCCTTCCTGGGATTGGAAGGACACTAGATGTAGGCATTGAGGCCAAACCAGTATAAAAACATGCGTTTGAATTCTCTATCCCTACTCTTTTACATTCAATCGACTCTATAATTCGCGTAGTCTACTTTGATATTCCGCTGCACTTAAATTTTGATTACTTGTGTTTCAAGAAATTGTGCAGAGGTTTTTACTTTGTGGAAAAGATTTTAAAAAGACTCTGATTTTGAAACCTCACCAATTCAGCCCCCCTCTCTTGGTGTTGAAACGAAGCCTACTTGTTTTCCAAGAGCAAATGCACTATAATGATTAGGGTTTTTACAACAAGGCTTCTATAGCGACCTCCATGTCAAAATATAAAACGCCTCTCTAACCCTGTAACCAAAATATAGGCATATACAAAACAAAGAACAGCAACAAGATGTCCTCTCTCCTACAGTCTTTAATCCTTTGAACAATCCTCGAAGTCCTGAACGTCGCACGTCCTCTTCTTGTAGTCACAACAGGGCAGCCACAATTTTCACAAGATTGAGAGAAACTGATCACAATGTAATCACCACAAGTGCAGGTTGATCAGACAGTAAGAGCACACAAAATCCTGCTTGTCAAGCAATCACCAAAGATGAACACCATGGTCTTCTTGATGAATTCTTAGAGCGTTCACACTTTGCATGATATCACAAATCTGAAAAGAAATCAATTAACTCGTTAGAATCACAAAAGTCTCTGCAGAATTCAAATTCGTGTCTATATATAGTTTTCCACAAAAATTGATGCTCCTAAGTCGACTTTGCTACTAATAGAGTTGATTATACTCAAAAAATTATAACAACCAGTAGCAGTCAACACAACTTAATTGATTACACATTTAATGCAGTTGACTATCAATTAATGCTTGGTCAAACATATTAAAAATATAGTTGTTAGACATGACAAGTGAAGCATTAACAGAATTTCAAAACATAACTAACTAAGTCGAGTAGCTTGCGCATACAGTCGACTTTGTAACAGTTAAAGGCATAGTTTTGAAAAACTTTCTTTCCAAAAATACTCACAGCACACTTTGAAAAAGTTTGTGCAAAGTCACGAGTTTTAATCGACTTATTTCATAATGAAGTCGACTTAAAACTACTATTTTGCCACACAATATAAGTTCAACAAAAGTGCATGTGGTTTTTCTTTTCTAAATCATGTCATGCATTAACAGATAAGATCTCGTGTAAAACACAGTGATTTACATGCTCTAACAGAAACAACACCAACATTTTCTCAAAATATCATAAACATGAAAGTAATGAACATGTAACACATATAAACACATATGAACACATGTGTTATTAATAATGTGTTGTCATCATAAAAAACCAGAAGCTCTATGAGATTGTAAGGTTTGTCTAAACCAATGTTCCCCCTATCAACAATCTCAACAACCTTGGTTGTCTTCATAAAGGGTCTTCCGAGAATGAGAGTTATCTCTACATCTTCCCCCATTTTCATTACTACAAAATCAATCTGGAATTTGAGTTTATCAATTTTGATCACAACATCTTCCACTACAACATCAATTTTGACTTCAAGACCACCGATCTTCTTGAGCATAGATAGGGGCATCAGATTGATGCTAACCCCCGAGTCAACAGAGCCTTCCCTATATCATGATTTCCAATGGTGCAAGGAATGGTGAAACTCCCCAGATCTTTGAATTTTGGAGGGAAAGTCTTTTGCATAATGGCACTACAATTCCTCTACACTTCAATTATTTCTTCTTCATCTAAGTAGTTCTTCTTTTTATTGAGGAACTCCTTCAAGTATTTTGCATAAGCGGGAATTTGTTACAGTGCTTCGGTCAAGGGCATAGTAATCTTAAGCTGATTGAATATGTTCTTGAACCGATCCAATTGTCTCTCCTTCTCTTTTTTTTTGAAGTATTTTGAGGATAAGTAGGTTGTTTCACCAAAACTTTCTCTTTTTGTCTTTCATCTTCCTTCTTGTTTCTACTTTCTTCTTCTCCCATCACAATCTCTTGATCAATTTCTTTTTGTGCTTGAATCTCATCTTCATTGCTTCTCCTCTTTTCATTTGTCAGTTTCTCCTTGTAATCAAGCCCAACTTCTTTTCCACTTCTTGTTGTAATGACATTACATTCCTCCTTAGGTTAACTTCTTTTATATTTGATATTAATTTCTATTATATAAATTATTAATCTAAGATTATAATTTGAAATAGAAAATATCAACCATTATTTTTGCATTAGTTTATCCATTAACACTTTCAAGAAAAAAAGAGAGTATATTTATAAAATAATATTAACTTATATAATTTATAACCCTGTTATAAAAACTTATTTTACTCATTCTTCTTATTTTCCTATTTTACACATACTTTTTTAATAACTTTGTCTACACATGTTTTTTATACACCTAAATTTTCACTTATATCATAAAATAAATTAAGAAGAAAACATGTCACAAACGAGGGGACCTTTAGTTTTCTTAATTATTATATTTTGTTAATGCAATTTTATTTACTAAATAAACTAATTCAAGGATTAAATGAAATATCTAAATTAAAATATTCCAAACTAGTTTTTATGTTTATTGTGATATATAGCGAAGGAACTTAGTGGTTAGAGTTTGATGTAACTTTTGAACAATAAATAAAATTAAAATTCTATTATTAATATTATTATTATTTTAAGTGCTGTAAACAATTTTAAATTCTCCAACAACGTTCTTTTTAATAAATTTCCTTAAAAAAATTGCCAATTTTAACACTAAAATACCTAACTAAAGCTGGGAAACAAAATTTTGTCCCCCTGTAACTAGAATATGTAAAAATTCCTTCTTATAAATTTTTTCCTATAAATTATCAAATTCATGTACGTATGATATTTTGTTCGTTTGTTTTTCCTGCAGAAAAAAAGTCATGTATGATAAATGCAAACAGCATGTTAACCGAGAAACAATTTGCGTTGGTTTCAACACATACCAAATCCATTTTGCAAAGAAATGCCAAATCCATCGGGCACGAATAACATGTAATTTGTGTTCAATTATATTATCCTTCAAATGCTAATAGTGTAGTTAAAGAGATGCAGTGATAAAAGTGATGCGTTATACCGTGCTTTTCTGATATTCCCATCACAAGGCACATAATATCTTACCAAATTCATCCATATAGAGTACAAATTAAGGTACTCATAATCCATAGATCCTAGATTAAGAGCATTTCCCACCCAAAACTGGCCCAATTACTTTTGCATTACAATAGTACTATAAAACCATTTCCACACATTTGTTTTCTTGTATTGGTTTTTCTGTGTGAGCCCTTCCGTGTTTCACAAACTTGTTTCAAGTATCACTCTTTCGTTCAACTCTTTTGCTTTCTTCCCTATAATTCTTTTTTGTTTGGTATGCTAGAAAGTGTGCATAGACATTTTTCCTTGTGCTTTTTCATTCTTGATTTCTTATCTGATGGAGTAGTGGATTGAATAGTGTTGCAGTGTCTCAATTGTTGCTTGATAGTGCATGTAAACGTTTCTCTGATGTTTGTTGGCATAATGTTGGATAGGAGAGTGATTAGGATAGGATTATGTTCATTACATTTGTGTCAAGTTTCTAACATGTTCCCTCATATTACTGCTATGGTAATTGTTATGGACCAGTGTGGGATGACACCATTAATTGATGCTCAATTAAACCTTTTAGTCCATTGTTCAACTCTTTGCCCAAGTACTACCATTGTTTTTACTATGTTCATTCTTTTACTGAAATTTGTGAAGTTTCCTTCTTCTTGTTAATGACAATGAAAGAATTCTATATTCATTTGAACTTTTAATCGCTTGAAGCTTTGGTTCATTTGATATTGCTAACATAATAATTATTTACATTTCTTCATCTGGATTTTGACATTGATTGTCTTGTGCCAGGATGAATATAGGGAGAAGAACACAAACTTTTAGAATCAGTGGGGCTGTGCCTTTTTATCCAAATTTAGTGGTCAATTCTGTAGGTGGCAGAAATTTGGACAAGTATCAGCTTGGTGGGGTTATATTTGGTTGTAAGAACAACACAATGAAAGAATGCCAATCAAAACTACTCTTCGGTTAGTCTTTAACTCTTCTGCATTTGATTTCTTTTATTGTATCATTTGTAAGATTCTGATGCCATTAGTGTGAGTATAAAGATGAATGAATCAATGATATTTTATATTCAAAACTGAAGTATTTTAGTTAACTATATTTTTATAAATTCTTGAAATTTGCATGAAGAAAAATGTTAAAATACACTTTATTAATTCATTATCCTTTATTGGTTCAAACTTCTTAGTAGTTACCCAAAATGTTACAGCTTCAATAAAATTTCAACTAACATAGACTCACTATCAGTTAGGAGTGTTTTAACAGTTGCTTGCACTCATCTTAGGATGAAATCATTTGCTTTAACAATGAAACCCCCCATTTTGGAGGTGCGGTTATGTGACCATTAACTCAATAGTATGTGTTTGTTTTAACAGGTTTACCAGCAAACCACTTTTCCTATGTGAAGAACATTGATCCTGGCCTTCCTATTTTTTTGTTCAACTATAGTGACAGGAAGCTCCATGGAATTTTTGAGGCATCTAGCAAAGGGAAAATGTACATTGACCCTTACGCATGGATTGATGAAAATTCAGAATTGGATAGAACACAATATCCTGCACAGGTATATCACTTGCTACATATCTATCTGCCAAACTGTTGTTCATGATAATAGTGGTCAAGTATTCATGTCATTGTTCACCCAAACCTGCTATTAATGAATTAAGGTGAAAGTTCGCGTGCGTCTTCAGTGCCAGCCACTATCTGAAGATATATTTGCACCAGTAATTGCAGGCAACTACTACACCAATAACCATTTCTGGTTTGAATTAGACCATAAACAAGCAAGCAAACTTACCTCATTGCTAGCTTCTTTAGCATTTGCATCTGGTTGTAATTTGAAGTGGAAAACTGTGTCTCCATCTCTTCCATCAAAAGTAGGTGAAGCATTTGAAATATCTGAGTCAGAAACACAACATTTTACAAGATCAAGAAAGAGAACATATTCCACTGAAGTTACTTCCTATTTAGATGGAGACATCAGATCATTGGATACTGAAGCAGTAGTGGAGGAGGTGAATGAGAATGAGTTGAACCTTGTCTATGAGAAGCTAAAGAAAATTGCTCTTGGTCATGAAAGTCAAGACCTCTCACTGTCAGACAATGTGAATGACACTCCTGAAGAGAATGATGCATGCACAGTGGAAAATGATGAGAATGACACTCATGATGAGAATGATGCATGCACAGTGGAAAATGATGAGAATGAGAATGATGCATGCACAGTGGAAAATGATCAGAAGGAGAATGATACTCTTCATAAGAATGATGTATACATTGTGGAAAAGGAATGTCATGAGGTGCCAGAATGTTCAGAGGAGGAAGAAAACTCAAGTACTCCAATTGAGCACAAATACTCCATTGACAAGGTATAAACATGCCTTCAATATACATTTACACTTTCTTAACTGGTATTTTTCTAATCTTAGTTTGAGTTAAATTTTACTCATTTATAGTAATTTTTCAAGGACTAAAGACACTTGATTTTCTTAATCATAACATGCATAAGTCAGTGTTTAATGCTATAAGCTATTAAACTAACCTTGTTGAATTTGTAGTTGATAGAAGAAGTTGAAGAACTCATGACTTTCAAGCAAATGCAAATACAAAACAATTGTCACCTTGAGCAAAAGCTGGTACTCCTTTCTATATTATGATCAATGTCAGTTAAATTTTGTTATCTTCCAGTACTCATCTCTTTCATAATATATTGCTTGCATGTATATAAATTTAAATGGTTACACATGGGACAAACATATTGAACTTCTTAATTTATCAAATTTATGAATTCATTTTAAGTAATTACCACCTCAGAACTTAAAACTTTTTCCTTTGTCTGAAATTCTAAAATATGCAGAACTGTGCTGGCTTGCTTTTAGTTCTTGTAAATAAAATTCACTCTGCTGATTCTGATCATTCATTTTCATTCAGCCACATTTTTTCATAAAACTTTGATTTCAATTCTTAAATGGGGCCCATTTTTTTGACCTCCAATTCGTGCAGTGGATACAATAGATCCAAACCCCACCAAAATTTTATTCCTGTGACGATGAAGAATCAAAACCAAGGACATTATTAAATTGAAATATCTAGACTGCAAGTTAAAACTATGAACATAATCATCATTTGGATTAACAGTTGGTACCTTTAATTTTACCAAATTTTCTGATCTTAAGTCTTTTATGCTTATTTTGTTTACACCATTCCATACCAGAGGGAGGCAGAATTGAAACTTCAGCATCTAATGGATCGTTCTAATATCTTAGAATCAGCATCTAGTCTTATTCAGACACATGTTGAGAAGATAGTTATTCAGTCACATGATGAGCAACATGTAGACCCTGAAAAGACATTATTTATAAAAGTGATTTTTGATGGAGAATGGTGGTTATCAACTATTGATTTATATTGGTCTTTCCAGTTTGTGATCAAGTCTCACTATCCTATGAACTCAACCTCAATAACACAGCTAAACTGTGAGTTTCATATGTCTTTTTTCCTTTGATGAAAATGAACATGCTTGGTATTATTATATACTATTGAGATCTATATACCTATTTTCATTATATGTTGTTTATGAAATAGAATTTTTGTTAACTTTTGTTGTCATATATGGATCATATAATCCAATTTTCTACAAGTGCACATTGTATCCCTTTCTAAATAAGAAGGGAAGTTTATCAGTAGTTTCTTTAACCAAACAAATATTTTCTGTTGATGGTGTTTATGACATTGACAACTTTGTAGTTACTAAAGTGCTTGATTTAGATATTGGGGAGTGGATCTCTCCTGGTTCAACACTAGACAAGGTAAAGTGTGATAGTTCATGGGTGTTATGAATATATTTATTTCATAGACTAGTATTAATATTTTACATGTTCTATGTATAAATATTTATTTTTTTCAATATTTTTTTCTTTTAAATTTAATACCTAATAAATTAAACATTCATACCATCTACATATTTATTAAGTTGTTCAATACATAATTAAAATGAAGTCTCTTCATACACCACCATATGAAAAACATATCATTATATATTATGATACAAAATGTAAAAATTATATTGAAAAATATTGAGAGATAAACAAGAAAATTCAAAAAAATTTGAGAAATTTAAATTAAAATAAGAAAATAAAAAATTTAGTAACGTATATAAAAATATTTAATTCATTAGGTATTCAATTTAAAAAAATATCTAAAATTTGAATGTTAATTAAGCTTATTTGATATAACAAAAGCACTAGATAAACATAAGAATTTCCACTTTTATCATTATCAAGTAGTTATAGGGATATTAAAAGTATCGCTACCATTCATACGCATTGTTTAATCAAAATAAAATAAAACATATTTAAAAGTTATATCAAAATAAAGTAGTAAAAAGACTATTTTTTTAATTTAAAAAATAAATTATTTGGGTATCAATATACTAAATCTAGCTTAATTCGGTATTAATGAGATTATTCTACTTAAAAAAAACATAAGTCTAATTCAATCAAAATTATCAACTATTTTAATAAGATTAAGTAAAGAAACCAACTGAATTTCTTGCTAATTGAACTTATTTCTTGTTAATCTATGTATTTGTCATTTTAGAAGATGTAGTATTTTCTTTCACAATTATTATTATAGATATTGTTTTTAAAGCATATGTTAAATTAAGTTTTTGTTTTTATATTGTCAGATATCTGCAATTGCTTTGGTGGGAATCAACCGTCTAATTCTTTTTAATACTACTTTTGAAAATGATGTACAGTATCTCAAGTAAGATTTAATCACACAAATTTTGCTTGTTTTATTTTTTATACTATATATTATTTCTGGATTTAGATATAAAAAAAATGAATTACTTTGATATTGATTAGAAATGGTATATAATTGTATTTCATGATTTTTTGGTTAAAATAAAAAATATTTTAATAATTGAAAATAATATTCGAATTTAAATGTAAAAATATTTTTGAAATAATAATATCACATAAAATAAAAATTTAATTTAATTTTTTTTTATTTGAATAGAAAGTAATATATTAAGAGACGTGTTTAATGATTAATGTTTTATTTTCGTAATCCATTTTTCCCATATATATATATATATATATATATATATATATATATATAAAGTTTGGAATACAATGCTTTCATAAGTTAGAAAAATATCAATTATTTTCCTTATTTTATTTATTTAATATTTTATGAAAACAACAACTAATTTTTTTTGGATAAGTAAGACGTATAAATAGTTAAAATATACAAAAACAGGAATTGAAAAATTATATAATTTAGCGAGAATTTTCAACAAATATTTTGAAGCTGTAAAAGTTTAAAGATTTCATTCTTTCTAAAACAACAACTAATTCTTTTGTATTTTTTATATTTTAGTTAAAAACTTGTTGGATGTTTAAGGTGTATTTAAGAATTGTTTTTAGAGAATTGTTTATAGTAGAAGAAGAAATGTTACACTCCAATAACATTTTTACTTAAACTTGGCTTAATATAGCATAAAACTAACTTAGGTTTCAACTTCATCTTATTAATGACAGCAAAATAAAGATGATTTCATGTATTAGAGTTATTCCTCCATAGGAGAAGATAATATATGGTGAGTAACTATAAAATAAGAACATTTGTTTTTAGTTTACCTATAATTACTCATTTAACTAATCTTTGTTATTTTTACAGCTATCCACTTAAATCATTATAACATAGAAGTAAATGGTTCATGCGGAGTAAGATGAAATAATTAAAACAGAAAAAAAAAGTCAAAGCAAAAATTACGTAGAAGGTTTTAATATTTTGAATAAATATTATCAAACTAAAATTAGGTAAGTTTTACGTAGTCCTTTTAATTTAAAATATATTTTTATAATTCCTTAATATTTTAAATTCAGTTATATTTATTTACCGTTCTCATTATTAATATTTGTCGTTCATTTATATTATATTATATATATATATATATATATATATATATATATATATATATATATATATAAAATATGTATAATATGTAGATAAATATGTAGATAAATATGGTTATTGAATTAGGATGTCTATAAATATTATTTCTAAACCTAATATAAAATAAAATTGAGTAATTTAATAAGAACTAAATATATTTTAAAATTAAATATTATAATTATTATAATATTTATAACTTAAATATATACTCTATAGATTAATTTCTTAATAAAATGATGTTGCCATTTTAGTCGAGAAGGCTTAGAACATCCCACTTTTAATGTCAGAGATTAGTTAATCAATAATATACATTGTTCATTAATCATAAAGTTTATACCACAATTCTCATTATTTTTTAAACATAGTCTCGATAATATATATTAATTCATTCATCACAAGTTATAAAAGTAACAGTTTCATAAATTTAATCTAAATTTATCAACACTAGAATTTTTATAATTTATTTTTAATGACTAAATCCTTGTATATTATTATTGTTTCCTTCAATCCTATTATTATTGTTAAATTAAAACCATAATTCTATTATAATATTTATATTAAACCAACGTAACAACATTCATTCATATTATAATATTATAAATTATTATCAACATTCTATTTTATACATCTCATACGTGCTCACTAATTTTATAATTATATTATATTAATATAATTTAATATGATACGTACTATCTTGCATCTCTTATAACTATTACTAAATTATATTATTATCACATAATATCTTACTTTATGACAAAAGAACATTTCAATACCTCTTCCTACATTTCTCCTGCCACGGCCTGCACATTTAAAATTATAAAACAATTAATTCTTCTTTCTCTTATACTCTCGCGGATCCACCTTCTTTTCCTTTCACTATTCATTTTCTAACCAACCTCATCTCCTACCACCTAATAACCAAGACACGTAGCAGCTTGGTTGCTCGCGCTTAGCCTTCTCTTTATGGCTACTCCTTCTCTCCCAACGGCTGAGTTCTCCCTAAACCACCCACACTATGTTCATGATGTAAGATTAAGGGTTCTTTCTCTTCTCTGTTTGGCCAAGAAAGTTGAGAGTAGGGTTGGTCTCCAATCTCTCTCACAACACTAGGTAAGAACAAAAAGGCTAGGTTCACTAGTGCCGTCAGGGGAAACGACAGCGGTTGTTTTCGCCCTTATGCAGCGGTTCCCGAACCGCGGCATATTCAGTCGCGGTAAAAAGTCTGGAACTTTAGGCCACAGTTGCAACCACGGTAAAAATGATGGGGAATAGATCGCGGTTCGTACCACACCTGCGGCCTAAATCCCTTTTTTTTAAAAAAATAAAAATCATAGCATTATATGCCGCGGTTGGAACCGCGGTAAAAATATAGGGAATATACTGCGGTTCGTACCACAACCGCGGCCAAAAGTCTGTTTAAAATAAAAAAAATAAAACGAGACACAATATGCCACGGCATATTGTCCTGTAATTTTTTAAAATAGCAGGTTTGTTTATGTGGTATCCACTACCACACAAACAGATCTGCATGTCAAATAAACAGTCTATATCATTTACAACAGATCAACCATGTTGAAATGTGTTTAAACATTAAATAAAATACAAAATCTAATTAAATTCACTCTAATCAAATACAATCTTTAAATCTAGTAACTAAAAACTATTATATAATCTAAATATATACTAAACGTTTACTCTCCACCATGTCACGGATACTCCCAATATCATCTCTCTACTATCAGTGTTTTTCTTTCTCGGCTCCAGGGTATCCCCTTAGGTTTTTATTCTAAATCCCACTTAAATACCTCCACCCTCATAACACTTTCGGTTTTCCTATTATTATTTCATTTAATTATTTAATTATTTAAATAAAACCTAAAATTCCAAACCCTCACTTTCCTTACTTTTCGACATGCACGCACCAAACTAAATTTAATAGAACCCTCAGCACCTCCTTATTCGAATAACCTGGGAAAACAAGAAGAAAAATTCTCTCTCCTCCCTTAAACTTAGGAATCTATAAAAATATAAAAAAAAAACAATAAAGGAAACATTCATATTAACTAATAAAGTCTCCCCTGGGCCACCTCTCAAGCGTAAAACTCAAAATGAAGAAAGAAGTCTCCTCATTTTTTATTTTTTTTTCATCTCTGCCTCATTGAAGTGTAGTTTATTATCACCCACACAGTTTATGATCAATGTAATTTCATTGTTAAAATATCATAAACGTTAATCTATAAACATTACATTAACCAATTTCAAAAAATAAAATAAAGCAATTATCAATTAATTTTCCTATATCTCTTAATTAACACCTTTATCCTCAAATATCATACCATAATTAAATATTTAATATTAAAAAATATAAAATGAAAATAAAATATATTTTTATTTTATCGGGATCTTACTATTACTGTACCACTAATTTGAAAGCTTTTTACGGAATAAAGAAATGAAGAAAACAAGAAATGTATGGACGAAATTCTTGAGAGGAAGCTCATGGGAAACAGGGAAATCAAAATAAATATCAACTAATATATGGAATTATAAGTTTATATACTAGAAAAAACTAATTTATGTTCCAAACAAATTTGATATTTAAAATAATTTGATAACTTGGTTATTTTTTGTAATGTCCCGGCAATTTACTCCAGGTTAAGTACACTTAACCATGGAGTTCTTATGGGTTAGGCTACCGAAAAATAAATGCATTTTGTTGATATGAGTAGCCAAATCAATTCCTTTAAGTTACCCTTCAACTGTATAGTCCCATAGTCTCATTCCAGTGTATGTTCGATTCTTCCATGTGCCCCTTCCACTGGAAGTCTGCCAAGAGCCGCTCTTTGTTTGTGCCTCTCGCATTTCGTGCCTCTTGCACCGACGATCACTCCTCGCCCTCGTCAGTGCCCGATGTCACAGTAACTGTGTAATTAAGTAAAAAAAGTCAACTATAGTATAAATTGTATAGACATATGCATTTATAGGCTCGTATAAATTGTTTTATTATAAATTAGAGGTTAATAATTCATTATTTACTTTTTATTGTATCAACATAACATTTAAATATAATATTTTTTTAGCACCTTCTGGGATATAACGGGTTATTAAAAATTTGTAAAATTCTAAATTTATCATAGCGCGAAACATATTTAAAGAAAACCTTGTCCAATTATATTATTTTGAGTAATAAAATAGTGAAGTAAGTACTCCAATTATATTGTCTTAACATGTAAAGAGAATAACTTTGAATGAATCCCAAGGTTATTCTCTATCCTCTCTCGAGTCAATCACGCCTCTGAAACATCTGTAACATTATTTGCTCACGTATAACATATTATACGATCATCGCTGATAATTTCATTCACAAACACACAAATAAAAACATGTATGGGTAAGCTACCGATAAAACAATCATAACAACAAGAAACATACAATACTGATTATATCAATTATAATAAAACACACAACAAGATACACCCCTCCTAATTATACCAACCATAATCAAACAAAACAAGATACATACCTTCTGATTATCGATCCCCGATCCTTGAACTTCAACCATCGATCCTTGATCTCTAACCCTTGATGTCATCACTAACATCTCACACATAGACCCTTAGTCTATCCACTCATTAACACCCATGCTAACTGTTTACTATAACCATTATAGTAACACCACTATCAACATAATATAAGCTGAAGCATCTCAAGCAGCACGATCATCATCATAGATACACCACCATCATGATTATCCCAATCATGAACAACACCATGAGCATCATCGTACCATAATACCATAGTGCAACTTGTACCCACCTCACAAACTGTAGCCTCCCCTACATATCATTTCCTTCTAATGCACATAAGGCAAAAGCAAGCACATATCCGTAGATAGAACTAGGATTTACGAGGTACAACAAGTAGACTTATCCTCCTCTCTCATGCTCATCAATGACATACTCAAGTACATCCCAACACGCACTCATGTTTCACTCTCAATCACAAGTCAAATTGACCCAAACATAACCACTGACCTCAATCTCTAATTATCATCATGTTCCACAGCTCCTCAAGCTTGGTTCACATCCATTCATCATCAAATTCGCCATTTTTCACCAAAATGTACTATGATAATCGATTATCACCTAAGATAATTGATTCGTTACTACCCAAACCACCAATGAGTAAAATCAAAGTAACACACCCAAAGAACCACACCTACACCGGTAGAGAACTCTACCCCTCATGCATAAGTTACCAAAAACCCCACCGTTTAAACAAATAACATGATCTAGGAAATACACAACATCTACAATCACAACCATAGAGATTTAACTCTCCTTAAAACATTAGCATAAATTGATCAATGCATTCAAAATAATACCAAAATAAACACCAAATCACCAATATAACATTTATATCACAGTAGTTAAGTCCTTATTACAATTCCATCACACCAAACAACATCAATTCATAATAAGACTTTAACAACCAATGTGATAACCACACCTACATTCCCATAAATGAAATCGTGTTCAACCCATTAGCTTTGCACCATCAACCAAATTACGGCAACTCATGCCTATCCAACCATCACTATAAATGTATGTCAACTTCCATACTTCACTGTATCATTCCTGTTTATCAAAACAAGATGATTCTAGTGGTCCTCCACCACAGGTTTGGACTTGTCTCCCCTATTCCCAACTGTTCACCCCAACACTAAACTCAACACGAGTCAGAACCCTTTGAGCGAGACCGCCATCCCTTTTTACCCCCTCGCAAGAGGAAAGAGCAACACTCGAATCTCAATCCCTTCCACTGCCCCTCCAGGATGAAGAGACTCATCTCTTCCACCGCCACTTAAGATGAAGATATCCAACTTTCTACCCTTCTACAAAAGGAAAGGTGACTACCTTTCTACCCCCTCAAAAGAGGAAAGAGCAACACTCGAATCTCTGTCCCTTCCACCGCCCATCATAGATGAAGAGACCCATCTCTTCCACCGGCTTTTAAAGACAAAGATATCCACATTCTACACCTTCGAAAGAGGAAAGGTGACTACCTTTCTACCCCCTCACAAGAGGAAAGAGTAGCACTTGAATCTCTGTCTCTTCCACCGCCCATCATAGATGAAGAGACCTATCTCTTCCACCGCCCTCATGGTCGAAGAGACCCATCTCTTTCACTGCCTTTTAAAGACGAATAGATTCACCTTTCTACCTCTTCGATAGAGGAAAAGTCATTACCTTTCTACCCCCTCACAAAAGGAAAGAGCAGCACTCAAATCCCTGTCCCTCCCACCGTCCATCATGGACGAAGAGACCCATCTCTTCCACTGGCCTCATGGATGAAGAGACCCATCTCTTCCACCACCTTTTAGAGATGAAGAGATCCACCTTTCTACCCCCTCGAAAGAGGAAAGGTCACTAGCTTTCTACCCCCTCACAAGAGGAAAGGTGACTACCTTTCTACCCCTCGAAAGAGGAAAGAGCAGCACTCGAATCCTTGTCCCTTCCACCACCCATCATGGGCGAAGAAACCAATCTCTTCGACCGCCCTTATGGATGAAGAGACCCATCTCTTCCACCACCTTTTAAAGACGAAGAAATCCACCTTTCTACCTCCTCACAAGAGGAAAGGTGACTACCTTTCTACCCCCTCGAAAGAGAAAAGATATAACCCTGGATTAATTAAGTATAGAAGGAAAACCATACTTAAAACATACCCACAATCACACCACATGGTTGGTTCAACGTCGTGACTCTCTCACTAAGCTAACCAATGACCACAGAAAACCATTACCGCTTTGCTCGTAACCCATCCTCTTCCCCTGCCTCACATAGGTGAAAGAGATACCCTAACTTTAAGGGTATCACCGTCACCACACTGGATCTCTTCCTACTCTTGAACAATATCATGCAGGAAGGGATAATCAATTATCATCCCAGATAATTAATTATTCCTGAAACCACACTCAAAACCAACGCGTAGATAACTAATGATAATCGATTATTGCCGAATCAAAACACAACCTAGATATGATTCAAGCATTCAAAAATATATACATCAACCCTAGATCATGTGAAAACATAATTAACACATCATACATGCATTCAAGCATCACATACCCATGTAAACATACTGAAACACATATAATACATCACTTGAATAATCCAGATCCAATCATTGGCATGTTATACCCCCAATAATAAGGTGCAAAAGAGTCTCTGATAAAAACACCAAAAGAGAGTTTTCGATTAGCCAAACTAACTATACATAATGCTTACAAATGAGAATCAAGAAGATGAAAAATCTCAAAAACAAAGCTGCTAATTCGATATTGTTTTCTCCCAAATTAGACCTCTGATTGACAATCTGAGCGGTCAAAATGAAAAACCATACGTCTGGAACCCATTGTCCAAATATCTGCTCGATGCAACAGTGAATGACTTCACAACGACGAAAACATCAGTGCAAGTTATATGTTATACGAAAATTACTTCTTCTCTTCCTTTCTCTCTCACTTGGCTTTTCCCTTTCTTCAAATGACTCTAATGTGTCCCACTAATCTAACTTATCTCCACTAAAAAAAAGTGAGACATAATGCTCCCCATTATTTGGCTTATTCTTCACATAGGAAGGGATCCCAATAACCCAACATTTACAACATATATTTGCATAGAAACCCCCAAACGTCATAACTTTGTTCTCCCTTAGCATCTTTTGGGATAACCCAACAAACCATTAACACATTCATAGCGAAAACCCAACACAAATATTACATAAACCCTATGCCCATGCATACACAAACCCTTGCCCAACAATAACAACATATAATCATAATCATAATCATATAAAAATGTATCAACAAGGATTATCAATCCAAAATAACCAAAAACACATATATCATTCAACCATAAACAAACAAAGGTAAGCTTCCCTACACCATGGCCAATCATAAGGCTTTATCTACAACCTTAAAACACCAACAATCTTCCTTTACACTAAGAGTTTCCCGTCGCTCTCTCTCTTCTTCTCCTAAAACGCCCATCTCCTTTCTTCCTTTGTTTTCTCTCTTTGATTTAGAGTTTCTAGGATTTCTAAACACAAAACCACCCATTTTTCTATATATAATTTTTATGAATTCACCCAACTCTATCTCTTATATTTTCTCACTTACAATAATACATTTTATTCTAATTTATTATGAGTCTACAATAATATATATTATTATTATCTAGCCATAATATCTAATTATATATAATAATATCTCAATATATCATTTAAAATATCTACAATAACTAATAATAATAATAATATCTTTTTTAATATCAAAGTCCACCAAAATTATATCTCCTATTTTCCTTCCACTACTTTATTCTTAAAACCCTTATTTTCCCGGATCTTACATTAACTCCTCCTCAAAAGAATTTTTGTCCCCGAAAATTACAGTAACCTGAAAACATAGATAATGGTAAACTTCATAAACTCCTCCAAAATTACATATGTTGGGAAACAGGTAGGCTTCGTTTTAACACCAAGAGGGGGGGGTTGAATTGGTGGGTTTTCAAAATCAGTGTGTTTTCGCAATCTTTAAATCAAAGTAGAAAACTTTACAAACTTTCTTGAATCACAAGTTATAGAAATTCATTTGCAGCGGAAAAGTAAGGAAGACTACATAGATAATGGAGTTGATTGAAAGTAAAAGTGTAGGGATAGGGAATTCAAACGCAAGTTTTTATACTGGTTCGGCCTCAATGCCTACATCCAGTGTCCTTCCAGTACCAGGAAGAAATTGCACTATAATGGTCAAGGTTTTTACAACAAGGTTTTTACAACAAGGTTTTTATATAAGACCTCCACGTCAAAAATATAAAACACCTCTCTAACCCTCTAACCAAAATATAGGCAAACAACACAGCAAGACTTGCAGCAAGATGTCCCCTCTCCTGCAATCTGCAACCCACTTTGAACAATCCTCAAAGTGTACCAGACTCCACGAGTCCAACCCCTGTAGTCACAACAGGTAACAATAATCACAGCAATCACCACGAATGCCAAACAAGTTCTTGATCAACATAGAAGCACCTCAATTGTGCAGATTATGATCAGCAATATGCGCAATCCACTTCTCCTTCACAACCGTCTTTTTGATGAGTTCTTGGAGCTCTAAAATCCAGACAATCAATCTGAAACCGAATATGAAAAAATTAGTAATCCAAACGTTCTCTATAATTCATCAGGTCTCTTCTATTTATAGATTTCTATAAATCAGACGCTCCTGTAGTCGAATATGCAACTAATAGAGTCAACTTTATTGTAACAGTTATAACAGTTAATACATAATAGCTACAATTCAGTCAAACAATTAATTCTACAGTCAATGTAGTTGATCAACATTCAATGCCCAACTAACTTTTAAAAATATAGTCGTTGTAGTTCATGGGCATAACATAATTTTGAAAACAAGCAACTAATAGAGTCGAATGCATGGCACACATAGTCGACGTCGACACTGTAGTTTACTTTGAAATTATTTTCAATGAAAAATATCACATAACACTGTTTTTGAAAGTCTGTGCATAGTCATGAGCTTAATTCGAGTTCCTCCATAATGAAGTCGACTTACAGCTTGCAGATATGCAACACAATGTAAGTTCATAAAAGTGCATGTGGTTTTCATCTTTCAAATCATGTGAAATGCAACCAGATATGATGTAACATACATAAGCTCAATAAATGTGCATTCACATATCACAAAACATGTTCAACAATATATCAATCATTAAGCAAAAAAACATGTAACACATCAACAATACATATGTTATTAAAAATGTGTTGTCATCATCAAAAACTAGAGTGATATAGATATTGTGTTGTCAACAATCTCCATAATCTCCTCCTTTTTTGATTATGCACAACCATGATTAATAAACAACAATGTTTGTACAATATCAAACCAGATTCAGAGTAATCACAAGATATAACAAACAAATTCCAGTTTAAATACTCTGAATATGATAAGTGCAAAAATGTAGTAAATTTTGATATGGAATTTTGGCACTTATGTTTTGAATTGGGTACATTTGTATCAATTTTCCCTAATCTAAGAAAGATGAAATGTAATCACATGTTTCTGAGTTGTTGCTTAAAAGGAAATCATTTGATCCCTATTTTGTGTATATTTCAGGTAAATTAAGAGAGAAGAGCAAATCCTGCAATATTTCGCCCAAGCTAGATTGATCTCGCTTAAGCTAGACTTGTCCAGGAAGCCATTACCTTAAAAGTCATTCTCGCTTAAGCGAGAATATTTTAGCTTAAGCGAGAATGATTATCTTCTCTAAGAAGTTTATTCTCGCTTAAGCGAGAATATTTAGCTTAAGCGAGAATTCGGGCAGTATATATACTTACGAGGCAGAAAGAAAGAAGGAGGGACGGAGACCGCGGAGAAAAGAAACCCAGAGCTACCCAAAGCATTTTTCTTCCACTTTAGTTGTAGGATCTTCTTTTTTATCTCTTAGAATGTCAATGGCCACCATGAGTGGCTGATCTCTTCTCTTGCGATTGGATGTAATCGATTCATGTAACACCCCGATTTTTCGGAATGTCACGGTGTAAATTTTTATTTCAAAACCTTTGTATAATACATTCAATTCAAATGCGGAATTAAATCATAACTATAAACATCGTTTGAGAATCTTAGAATATCACTTTTACATAAAAATATCAAATTGGAAACTTTTAAAAATAAATAATGAATCCCCGAACTCAGATATCCCAACTCTCACGTCAGCTACTTCGATCTAGTTTTATCTGCAATGCCATCTACTCCCGTACAAGTACGATCATCGTAGGTGGAAACCACAACCACAACTTTCAGGGTGAGCAACCAGAAATATCATAACATACAATAAAGCATATTTCATTTTAATCACAGAGTAATATAATCATATAACATATTCCATCACAACATTAATATCATAACCAATCCATTCATGACCCAATGTCGTTTCGTTTTACTGTGTCGTCATGACCTTTATCACTAACAGGTACCTGTTCCTCAACAGGGCAATTCGAGTCGTCTTCCATCGCAACTTCCGACCTATCTCCCCAACCTTTCAAAAAGCCTTTTGGACGAGACATCCACCTCCCCACGCAGAGGGAAGTGACACTCGAATCACTATCTCTTAAACGAGAGTCCAACACATCACATTCTTATCGTAGCGCAGTACGAAAAGCTCAAACATGACCGACGACAGTACAAGGAAATAACATAGTTTCATTTCCACATCACAATCAACAAACATTCTCAATAATATGCATTTTCCCAACCAATCACAAAGTTTATAACATTTTTCTCATTATCATTCACGCATAGTCTCAATACTATACATTAACTCACCAATCACAAACCAATACACGTTCTCACTAATATGTATTATAGAACCAATCATCGATTTAAACATAATCTCAATACTTTTCACTCATAAACTCAATAATAAACATCAACTCATCAAACACGAGATTTTACTACACCATATAAAATACGACTTCGGATACAACACCACAACACCTTATAAAAATACTACTACATCAAATAAATCACCACAGAAACATATAAGATTACTACAATAAAATATCACCACAACAAATAAAAATATTCAACTTTTATAATTTATTTTCCATACTTAATAATCCCTCAATCCCTCAAATTAAATTATCAAAATTATTCACACCATCTCTTATCTTATATATACCGACTAAAACAACATGTATAGTATACAAATCTCTAGTCGCTTCACTAAAACCACAACAACCTGAAAATCCATGTAACAAGGGTTACTTATATTAATATGCATTAGATGTATCTCTCCCAACTCACTCCCATGCAAACCAAAATGCACACCTCACAATATATATACATTTATATACGAATTGAAATAACAGCAATAACGGTAACTGCAACATCACCCAACCCCAAACACACATGATAATTCTAGTCACCCCCCTTACAATGATGCACAAGCAAAGAAAAAAATATTATACCACATCACAAAATATTTCCGTATAACATAAAAACACTTATCAAAACCCTAAACCAATCATGTGTTACAATATAACCGGTTCCTCCCCTTACCTGGTGTCGTACTATTTTTATTTGCAAAATCACCAAGAAAGCTTCACAACGTCACTGATGGTCCTCCTATTTTTGATGTCTCGTTCTCTGCTCTATTTTTTCCCAGAAAACGTCTTTTCTCTCCCTAATATTTCTAATTTTCGTTTTTTTCCTTTAGGGTAACAAAATGCCAACCCCTATTTACTCTTATCTTTTTTATCCTCTTCTATTGTATCTCTATCTTTTTAGTTTTAATAAAATCTCTCAGTTTATATCTAAAACCACTAAAATTTCCTCTCTTATTCTATCTTAATTACTTTTTAAAATATCATCAACCACCAAATCTTTTTAAAATCTACAATATCTAATAATGATTTTCTCTAAATATAATATTTCTTTTAATCTTTAAACCCACCCAGATTATATCTCTTATTCTCTTTTAACTAATTTTTAAAATAACAACAACTAAATCTTCTAAAAGATTTACATAATATTATTTTATTAATATCCAGATTATTTAATTTGCATACTTTTTCTTTCTACAACATCTCTTAATTAATTTCTACACAAGTTAAATAAAAGTAAAAGACTCTTTTTCCCCTAGGAAAAAAAAATAAATAAAGAAATAACATAAAAATTATGTTCTAACAAAATATATAAACACAAGAACACTAATCTCCAAACAAAATTCAAAGTCTCAAAATTACTTTATTTTTAAAACTCCTATTTTCCCGGATCTTACAATTCAAACTCGGATGTAATCTGGTGATATTTATATATAGCATTTCTGTTTTTATTCAACATTGGTATTTTTGTTCTGGTCTTAATGCTTGATTCTATCTGATCAATAGTTTCATGAATGTGGATTTTAGACTTGACTGGAAAGTATTTCTAAAACCCTGATCTGAGCAAGTATACTTGATATTCTGTGATGTTAGGGATAGATTTCAGTTTATCAATTGCTTATAATACTTGAATATAATGCTGGACAATTTGTTGGATATGTGAGGAATCAATATTCAGGGAACTGATCTTATGAATTTTATAGGCGAGGAATCGGTATAAATGACTGTTGTGTGTTGCATCAATGTTGGTAACTTCAGTTGCTATATGTTTTTATTCATCCAGATTGTTGATGAGTGATATAGATGAATTCAATCCCAAGTTCTCATATTAACTTTCATTAAATTATTTGCTGTTATTATTTCACTTTCACGCAACGTAGTTTAAATTATCAACATCCATCATGAATCAGATTCAATACCTTTGTACATATGCTGGTTGAGATAAATTTATCTATTTAATTGAAATTGTTCCTCGTGGGATCGACACTCTTACTTAAAAATCATTATACTACAGTTGACTATTGGTACACTTGCCAAAAGTTTAACAGAATACACACAAACAATCAGCACACTATCAAGCAAATAGCATTTCATAGTGCTTTCATAATACTTCTCCCCCTTTGTGTATTAACAAAAAAGATTTGCATCTAGATATAATGAGCTGATAAACCAAATAGAGATGCATCAAACAGAATGTATAAACAATTTAAAATCATGCAGTGATACTCCCCCTATCATATATATTCACATGAAAATGATAACTCCCCCAAAAGTTTAGCATGTTAAGAAATATGTGCAAATGTGTAATGCTCCCCCTGTCATTATGCATATTTTCACAATTAAATTCAGATGCACAATGCAGTACAGTACAATCAGAGCATACAATCATCAAAACACATAATTGTATCATAGTTAAGATATCAATCAATTCTATCATGTAAAGATATAATTATCAACAATCTCACAATATAATCTCAATTAAGAAACACTCAAATAGAATCAGAGAAATATTGCAGATAATCAGAGAAAAAAATCATCAATCAACATTATAACCATATTCCAATAATGGAATTTATAACCCTGTTATGAACCAGTCGATTGAATTAATAATCTAGTCGATTTCATTGCTTCTCTGTGAGTGTAATTCCAGAAGTGAGTTCCAAGTAATGTTCTTCCTGCAAAACTTTTCAAAGATCTCTTGCAGATCAAGCAATTTAGTTATGCAAGAAAAGTAATCCATAAGAAGTTAATATGCAAAAAAAAAATATAACAATTTAAACATGCATAGTCAACTTCATTCTGCATACAGTCGAATCAATCATCATTTTATGCTACTATCATTTAAAATTGTCAGTTCGTTGCGAATAGTGAAAAATCTCTCCCTATTGAGTGGTTTTGTAAAAATGTCAGCCCATTGATGTAAGGTGTCAACATATTGAATCTTGATTTCACCCTTAAGGATGTGATCTCGAATGAAATAATGCCTTATCTTAATATGCTTGGTTTTTGAATGAAAAACAGGATTTTTTGTCAGATTTATGGCACTGGTACTATCATATTTTAGAGGAATATTTTCTAACTTAATGACATAATCTTTTAATTGACTCTTGATCCAAAGAGACTGAGCACAACAGTTACCTGCTGCTATGTACTCAGCTTTTGTGGTAAATAAAGCCACACATGCTTGTTTCTTTGAATACCAAGAAATCAATGCAGATTCAAGTAGATGACATGTACCACTGGTGCTCTTTCTGTCTAGCTTACAACCTCCAAAATCTGAATCACTATAACCTTCTAGAAAAATGTTTGTACCATTTGTATACCATAGTCCAAGACTTTTGGTTCCTTTTAGGTATTTTAAAATCCTTTTGACAGCGGTTAAATGTGATTCTTTAGGTGAAGATTGGAACCTAGCACAAAGACATAAACTATGCATAATGTCGGGTCTACTGGCTGTAAGATATAACAATGAAACAATCATACCTCGATACATTCTTTGGTCAACGCTTTTTCCAATCTCATCAAGATCTAAGTAATAGTTTGCTGCCATAGGAGTAGCCACTTCCTTGCAGTCTAACATCTTGAATTTCCTCAGTAGATCACTGCAATACTTTCATTGATGAACAAAGATTCCATTTCTAGCTTGTTTTACTTGAAGACCAAGGAAATATGTTAGCTCACCCATCATGGACATCTCAAATTCATCCTGCATTGTCTTAGAAAACTCTTTGCAAAGTATGGAATTAGTTGATCCAAAAATGATATCATCAACATAAATATGTACATACAATTTATTTTTATTCACACTTTTAATAAACAAGGTTGAATCAACTTTACCCCTTGAGAACCCTTTTTTCATAAGGAACTCACTTAGACATTCATACCAGGACCTTGGAGCCTGTTTCAGTCCATACAGAGCTTTTCTGAGTTTGTATACATGGTCTGAGTGCTCAAAGTCTTCAAACCCTGGTGGTTGCTCCACATACACTTCTTCCTTGATGTATCCATTCAAGAAGGCACTTTTGACGTCCATCTGATATAGTTTGAACTTCATTACAGAGGCAATTGCAAGGAGTATTCTTACGGCTTCTAATCTGGCCACAGGTGCATAAGTCTCATCATAGTCGATTCCTTCCTCCTGGCAGTAGCCTTTAGCAACAAGTCTAGCTTTGTTCTTTATGAGTTCCCTTGAGTCGTCCATTTTGTTTCTAAAGACCCACTTTGTACCTATTACTTGTATGTCACTTGTTCTGGGAACCAGCTCCCATACGTTGTTTCTTTTGAACTAATTCAACTCTTCCTACATAGCCATCAACCAATTTTCATCTCCCAAAGCATCTTCTACTCTCTTAGGCTCAATCTTGGATACATATGCAACGTTCATACAAAATTGGTTCAGTTGTCTTCTGGTAGAAACTCCTCTTGAGATTTCTCCAATAATGTTGTTAGTGGACACGTTATTTGGCACTTTCCATTCTTTAGTCGATTCTTCCCTAGGAGAGTCTATTAGCTCTTCAGAGTTTTCTCTAACTGTTGTCTCTTCAGAAACTTCTTCCTCTCTAGCGGAATTTTCTTCTTCAGTGATTCTCTAAATGTGATCAAATGTGTCAGAAGCTTGAATGTATTCATCAAATGCCACATGTATAGATTCCTCAACATTCATAGTCCTTTTGTTGTATATCCGATAGGTTTTTCTAGTTAAGGAGTATCCTATGAAGATAGTTTCATCTGCCTTGGAGTCAAATTTACCAAGATTCTATTTACCATTGTTTAGTACAAAGCATTTGCTTTCAAAGACTCTAAGATGTGAGATGTTTGGTTTCCTTCCCTTCAGCAGTTCATAGGGAGTTTGCTTTAGCAATGACCTTATTATGGTTCTGTTCAGTACATAGCAAGTTGTGCTAACAGCGCCAGCCCAGAAGTATTTTGGCATGTCTCTCTCATTCAACATGGTTCTTGCAAACTCTTCAAGTGCCCTGTTCTTCCTTTCAACTACTCCATTCTGTTGTGGAGTTCTGGGTGCATAAAAATTATGTGAAATTCCCATTTCTGATAGGTAGTCATCAAAATATTTATTCTGAAATTCACCTCCATGATCACTTCTGATGGATTTAATTGTGAGGTCCATTTCGTTCTGAATAACGACAACAAATCTTTTGAATGCCTTGAAAGTTTCATTCTTAGCAGCAATAAAGTATGTCCATGTGTATCGGAGTAGTCATCCACAATGAATAAACCATAAGAATTTCCACCAAGACTCTTTATTCTAGATGGCCCGAACAGATCCATGTGCAATAGTTGCAAAGGTCTTGAAGTCGACATTTCTCTTTTGTCGTTGAATGGTTGTCTAGTTTGCTTCCCTTTTTGACATGCATCACATAATATTTCAGATGTATAAAGAATTTTAGGTAGACCTCTCACCAAATTCTTTGAGACCAATTTATTCAATTGATTCATGCTGATATGTGCGAGTCTCTTATGCCAAAGCCATGCATCTTCTTCTTTGGTCATCAACCAGACAACAAAGTCGAATGAATTATCCTTGAAATCGATTATATAAATGTTGTTAAGCCTATTTCCTACCAGTAATAGTTCATCTATTGATCCATTGCTAATCAGACAGTATTTGGGTTCAAACGTGATCTTCAGGCCTTTGTCGCATAGCTGACTGATGCTAAGCAAATTGTGCTTCAACCCTTCTACAAGTAAAACGTTCTTAATTTCATAAGATGAAGGGGTTTTTATTTTACCTATGCCAATGATCTTCCCTTTGTTATTGTCTCCATATGTGACATAACCAGTGGCTTTGTAAAGATGTCAGAGAATTTTGTCGGTTCTCCTGTCACGTGTCTCGAGCAGCCATTGTCCAGATACCATGTAGAGCTCTTTGGCTCATGTTTTAAGTCAGCTTTGACAATTCTGGATTTTTCCATCATTATTACTTCTTCTTTTGTCTTGATCTTCTTTATATAATCTTGATCTTTCTGCGTATCCTTTTTGTCAAGAAACTTTGTAAATTTGTTGGCAAGCAGGTTCAGTCTTTGTGATTCCAAGATAGGTTTTCCACCACGCGATGCCTTGTGTTGCACGTTTCCTGTTTCAAATGATTCATAAAATCCATTAGTAACAGAAATTGACTTCTCATTGCAAGGGGCAGATATAAAATCAATTTTGAAATCATAGATTCTTTTAGATTGCGAAACATAATCCATCCCCAGGTTTATAGTCGATTCAAAGAAAAACAGAGTCGACTAGTTTTTCAAATATCTTATGAAAACCAAATTTGGTGCCAATTGTTGGGAAACAGGTAGGCTTCGTTCTAACACCAAGAGGGGGGGGGGGTGAATTGATGGGTTTTCAAAATTAGAGTCTTTTCGCAATCTTTAAATCAAAGTAGAAAACTTTACAAAGTTTCTTCAATCACAAGTTATAGAAATTCGTTTTCAGTGGAAAAGTAAAGTAGACTACACAGATAATGGAGTCGACTGAAAGTAAAAGTGTAGGGATAGAGAATTCAAACCCAGGTTTTTATACTGGTTCGACCTCAATGCCTACATTTAGTCTCCTTCCAGTACCAGGAAGCAACTCCACTATAATGGTCAAGGTTTTAACAACAAAGTTTTTATAGAAGACCTCCACGTCAAAAATATAAAACATCTCTCTAACCCTCTAATCAAAATATAGGCAAACAACACAGCAAGACTTGCAGCAAGATGTCCCCTCTCCTGCAATCTGCAACCCACTTTGAACAATCCTTAAAGTGTACCAGACTCCACAAGTCGAACCCCTATAGTCACAACAAGTAACAACAATCACAACAATCACCACGGATGCCAAACAAGTTCTTTATCAACATAGAAGCACCTCAATTGTGCATATTATGATCAGCAGTATGTGCAATCCACTTCTCCTTCAGAAACTCTTCCAAGAAAGATCACAATCGTCTTCTTGATGAGTTCTTGGAGCTTTAAAATCCAGAGAATCAATCTGAAATAGAATATGAAAATGTTAGTAATCCAAAAGTTCTCTGTAATTGATCAAATGCTCCTAGTCGAATATGCAATTAATAGAGTCGACTGTATTATAACAGTTATAACAATTAAGACATAATAGCTACAATTCAGTCAAACAATTAATTTCACAGTCAATGCAGTTGACCAACATTCAATGCCCAACTAACTTTTTAAAATATAGTTGTTGTAGTTCATGGGCATAACAGAATTTCAAAACAAGCAACTAATAGAGTCGAATGTGTGGCGCACACAGTCGACTTCGACAGTGTAGTTCACTTTGAAATTCCTTTTAATGCAAAATATCACATAGCACTGTTTTTGAAACTCTATGCATAGTCACGAGCTTAATTCGAGTTCCCCCACAATGAAGTCGACTTACAACTTTCAGATATGCAACACAATGTAAGTTCATAAAAGTGCATGTGGTTATCATCTTTCAAATCATGTGAAATGTAACCAGATATGATGTAACATACATAAGCTCAGTAAATGTGAATTCACATATCACAAAACATGTTCAAAAATATATCAATCATTAAACAAAAGAACATGTAACACATCAACAATACATGTGTTATTAAAAATGTGTTGTCATCATCAAAAAGCAGAGTGATATAGATATTGTGTTGTCAACAATCTCAACAACATAAACTTTTAAGCACATAATTTTCATAATACAATAACAACAATAATTCCTGAATAGATCAAAAGAACATCAGAACAAACTGCTTAATGTATTTTATATCATACAAAACAAAACCAGAATCTATGCACAACTATAAATAGCAAGAAAACTCTACGTATATTTTTATCATGCAAACCATAAGCTACAAAGATTCACTATAAAACTAAATCAATTATAGAATAATTTACATATAGATCCACAAACCATAAATATGCACACTTAACAGCCACCTATAATTCATAAAAAAAAAAAAGAAAGAATTCATCGACATGACATCATGTACAAGGTTTAACACCTAATTACAAATTTATCATGCTTACATTATTCATCCAAACAATATTTCAAACAACCATTTGTAACCCAAGGCACACTATCACGCTACAACTTTATTAAAACAATATATGACTTAAGCATTAATCAAAGCCTACACTCATACACTTGAATTTGTTACAATCATATCCATTCACAACTCTCTCCCATAAAGTTGTCTAATTTCTATCCAGTCTCAAACTCACTCCAAAATAGCATGTCCATGTCACTCACTGAAATATATAATCAAATAGTCTAGGCAACTTTTAAATAGCTCAAATAGCAGCACGCAAATTCATGTAATGAGCTCCTAACAACTCATGCCTTATAAAATAGCCATAAAACTATATTAGCACACCATATGAATATAAAACACGTGTCCTGACCCATATTCACTCATCTAGTAGCATAGAGCACCCAAACATCTAATTTCATATAAAAACCACAATAAAAATATTAATCTAAAATGATACATGAAATCGCACTTAAGCAAACACACATCAGCATGTATCCAAACATACCATATTCAAACCCTCAAACATCAAATTCAAACAAGATTTACCAATTCATATCACTTACACAACAACCGTAGACAATTCAAGTAGGGTTAGCTCTGCACATTCGCATATAATGAGGAAGACCCTATACTTTCTAAATTATTTTAGTGAAATACACCCTACTTCCACTATTATAGGCCCAAACTCAGGAAGTTCTATTATCCCATATACAACCCCACCACTCGCTAACGTTTAAACAAACATTGTGAAAACTACTGCTAAACCTTACAAACAACATACAATAAGCTACAAGGTTACACAACAAAACCAAACACCATAATAATCAAAATACAAGACACATAATGCTTCACACTTCAGAGGAACACAACTAAAGCTAGACGAGTTCACTCCCCAAAGGCCCTTAAAGTTTTTTGAAAACCTGACTTTGATACCAAATGTAACACCCGATTTCTGGGATGTCATAGGTTATTAAAAATCGGTAAAATTCAAAATTTATCATAGCATGAAAATGTACTTAAAGAAAACCTTATCCAATTACATTATTTCGAGTAATAAAATAATAGAGGAAATACTCCAATTATATTGTCTTAACTTGTAAAAAAAAAGAGCTTTGAATGAATTCCAAGGATATTCTTCATCCTCTCTCGAGTCAATAACACCTCTAGAACATCTATAACATTATCTTCTCATGTATAGCACATTATACGATCATCGTCGATAATTTCATTCACAAACACACAAACAAAAGCATGTATGGGCTAAGCTACTGATAAAACAATTATAACAACAAGAAATAATCAATTATCACGTGTTTCAAAACCTATAATTGCCTGAAATAATCGATTATCATTTTTCATAATCGATTATCTCTGGCAGTTGGGAGTTATCTTTCCATTTTCTAACCCCTAGCCTATAAATAGAAGCCTCCTAACCCTTTCTAAGGTTTTCGAAACTATTGAGAGCACATAATTGGTTCTGATGAAGTTCTTGAGTTTAAGTGTGAGCTTGATTAAAGTTTTGAAGAAGGAACAACTGGATTTTAGTGTGTCTAAAGGTACAAGTGGTTCTCTACCAAGTTGATTAAGCTTGTGTTCATTCCCTCGTGTGTCGAAGGAAGATGTTTTCTGCTCTTATTATTTCATTACTCATATTGTAATCTCAAAGTGATTTTTAGTGAAAAGTTAATCACTCTTTTATATTGATTAACAACTAGACGTAGAATCTTTTGATTCAAACCAATATAAAAATTATGTGTGTGCTTTTCTCTATCTCTGCATTTCGTTATTATAAACTATTCGAAGAAAGTTCTAAAAGAAATCTAAAATTTTTAAAAGCACCAATTCACCCATCCCCTCTTGGTTTGTGTTCGTTATCACGCTCTTTAAATGTTCCGTTGCGCGATACCAATTTCTATAATTCCTTTTAAAGAAAAGTCTAGAACAAGAAGTTTTAGTGCTTTAAGTATTTTGAAAGAAGGAACATTTCTTTTGAATGTCCTTACAAAAGAACGATGTTTTTAAAAGATCAATACATTAAAAGCCTAAATAACTCTCATTCTTCACCTAGTGAAGAAAAAAATTTAGATTCTATAGAAAAAATAATTTTTCTTAAGCAAAATATTTTCAAAAATACAAAAATTATTTATTCATTTGTTCTTTACTTTATAAATACTTTTACTCTAGTGTAAAAACTCCTTCAAGAGGAAATAAACAAAGAAAGTTGTGCTTCCTTATATATCTTTCTGATTTGAGGATAGATCATTTTCAAGAAGGAGGGTATGATGGAAACCCTTCTAGGGAACTTGATGGAGATCCAACTAAGAAGCCCTAACTTGAACCGAACTAGGAGAATGGAAGAAGAAGAAGGACTTCAAGGACTTCTGCACTTGTGGAGATGGGGTTTCAAAGCTTTTTTTTCCTTCTCTTAAGTCCTGTAATATTGTACATATATCTTTCTTTAGGCCTTATATTTGGACCAAAGACCTACACATCCAAGTAGCTTAATAAACGTAGATAGTTTTGAAGATTTCACTGCATCCAATTTAGAGGTCCAGAAAGTACTTTCTTATAGTCAAATGAAATCCCTTTGAGTCTACTTTCCAACAAAAAAAATAATCAGCTAATTTGGAGTTTTATGGAAGAATTTATGAGTTAAATAGTCAACAAAGGTCAAAATTGATAATATGTTGTCAATTAGGCTACTTTTGGGCTTCTAGCATCATTTAGGCCTTGGAAAGGTGAGGAGAGGCCTTTTAGCTTGTTTAAAGCCTTAAAGAACATTCTAGAGTTTGAAGGAGGCTCTCATGCATCCCCATTGGACGAATTCAAAGGGAGAAGGCTCCCATGCATCTCCCTTGGATAGTTTCAAAGGGAGAAGGCTCTCATTCACCCCCTCCCACCACCCCGCCCACCCAGCCCCCTCCCCCCTTGGACAATTGGAAGCTTCAAGAATATATCTTGTTCAATGTACTCTCCTTCCTCCGAAGAGTTCTCCTTCTCCTATAAAAGTAGAGCTCTACCTCTTGTAAATTCATCTTGGAATTGAATGTTAGTAAAACTTTGCCAAATTACAATATCGCTTTCTCTAAGATTACTTAGGTTGTCTTCTTCTAAGATTCTTCCTAACTCCTTCCTTGCAAGGTTGGCCAAACCTCCTTCAATAGCTCTCCCTAAACCACTCATCTCAACACACTTCCTTCATCAAATGAAGTTCCTTGGAGAGGGTTCCATCACTAACGTTATGCCCCTGATCATGATTTTGTGCTTTATAAGAGTACATAGAGTTCCTTGAGACATTGGAGTTTTTTAGGATCCTTAGAGTTATTTGATCATCTAAAAGGTTAGGTAAACTAACTACCACATTTTAAGGTTTTTTATGCTTGAGAATTTATGTTGCATGTTTGTTTTGATCTGAAATTGGTTAGTTTACTGATATTGATGTTTGAAATGATGAAATTTGTTGTATTGTAATTGCTTGTGTGTGGTTTGTTTTGTCTAAATTGATATTAAGCTAAAGGACTAAGGATCTGGCCATTTGAGCAAGTTGGTATGTACTAACCAATTTCAATAAAACCTGTTTTTGAACCAAGCACTATGTCAGAAGTACCAATTTGATCACCTAAATAGGTCCTTGGTTCCTCAAATTACATAATTGAATTTTAAGTTTCTGATATGGCATTAAGCGGTGCTAGTGTGGTATTGAGCATAGCTTGGATGGCAAGTTTGTAAGAAATTTTGCTCCAAACTGTTGAGTACTCACTTTCACCGATGAGTGGCTATTTTTGCGAGTTGTCTGACGTTGAGCGGTGGCAGGGTACCATTGAGCACCACTTTCCACTATAAGTCTAGAACCATTTTAATCCTTTTTTTGATAAGGCACTCAACGTCAGAACTAGTATAAGCGCTCTCTTTTACGAGAGCTTTTGCGTTGAGCGTCAATCTGAGCTCCAAAGTGGTTTTCTGTGATTTTATGATCCTTGTTATTGAAGTGATTTATTATGGATTCTATGTATGTTTATGGTGAATTTTTGATACCTCATGGATTGTAACATGGTTGTGAGTATGAATGGTGTATGTTGCGAAAGAAATTTCAAAGAGAAGTTTCTTGCAATGGTTGCAGTAGTGTATGTATTGATTTATAGAATATTTATTAGGGGTTATCCTAACATTCTAATAACCATCCAATATCAAGTAGATAAGGGTTAGGTATATGGTGAGAGAAGTAAGAGGTCATAGTTTAAGGGCTTTACCTTGGCCTAAGACGTTAACATACTAACCTTGTGTGTGGTAGGGAGAAAAACATTGGCAATGGCTCTACAAAGCAATAGAGGTCACCACAAGTGCATAACCTGCCAAAGTTTGACATAAATACATGTATCCGGATGGTCAAGTCTAGAATGAATGATTGTATGCCTTAGGATTGGTTGATATAACTTTGAATATATGTTAACATTTATATTTCTATTGAATGAATCCTCTTTTGGTAAATTAACTTACCCTTCTATTTTGTTTATTTTTGTTTTTGTATATATAGGACCCTTTTATATATATATATATATATATATATATATATATATATATATATATATATATATATATATATATATAATTATTCAATAAATGTTAGTCTTCAATAAAGTCAAATTTAATTTGAAATTCACCTTTTCATAATGTTTATGTATGGTTTTTTGTGAAGACCAAGAAAATGTGTACATAAAGCTATATGAAAAGTTTAGTCAAATTATACTTGAATATTATAATAATATAAATTATAAACATATGTTTTATTACGGAGTTCATTTTACCAAACTCAGTCATCTCTTTATATCATCATTTCTCTATAAGTTGTATGCCTTCTCTCTAGGATATAGAACTCATCTTTCACTATTTTATCAAACAGAGTCTACTATTGGAATTGCAACAGAGAGTAGTCCAACCTTATACAATCAAAATCACTCATAGAGTAAGTTCTTTTTCTAACCCTCTCTTGAGTTAAACTGTGTTTTTGGTTGCTTGTGAGCAAAATTAGTCGAATGTGACTCAATCCTACTCAATTTTTCCCTACAATTGTTGATGATCCTATAGGTACTTTTGAATCATTGATATTAGGTTTTGTGTGAAATAGGTTCACATAGGGGTCTGAGCTATTGAAGAAATGATCTGACTGCATTAAGGAGATCCTACAAATTAAGGGAAACTAAAAATTAAGTTGTTTGTTTATAATTTCTTGGATTACTTAAAAGTGGTTTATTTAGGTATAAGATGAAACTATATGCTTAATTTAAGAAATTATGTTGACCGAGAGTGAAACAATGTGTTGTCTTGAATGTGCTTTTGGGTTGATAGGAATCAAATTCATACACAACTTCAAACACTCAATTCAAACAAAATTCTACAATTCTAGGTGAAAATCACACTTTACATACACATACAAAAATTAAAACAAAAATCAACAAGAATTTTCTTATAATCAGCTTCCCTCACCTAAGACAAACCCCTTTTTTCACACCTTTGCTTCCTAGAACTCTATACCACACGGGATCAACTAATCAATCAATCAATACCCTAATTATAGTTCTAACCATAACATCATAATAAAAAAGCATCAAAGGTTTACACAGAGTAACCTTGAGTCACATATGTGATCCTAAATCTCACATGCAACCCAAGATCATAAAATATCTAAAAGAGGACAAAACCAAAACTTACTCTATTTGACTCTTTGATCAGATAAAAATATAGAACTCTTCGCAGGGTCAATCCTACAGTCTCTAATCTTCTATTTTTGTGAACATGGTTGAAGTAAATTCTACAAATTGATGTTATCATAAATTGATATCATCTGGTTTGCTGCAAAATCTGTTTTAGTTAAATGTGGAAGTTTTGATTTTTGTGTTATTATTGAGTTGTCAAATGTTGTTTATGGTTTCAATGAGTGATTTAATGAGTGGGTCATAATTTGGGAAATTGAACAATTTGGTACAACTTAGAAAAAAAAAACTATTTAAGATAAACAAAAGAGTAGAAAGTATCAATTTGAAAAATTAAGCAAGTTAGACTCCTCAACTCAAAACACTTTCTATTACGGTGCTGGCAGCATTAGAGTGGCGTTGGGTGCCATTTCACTTTTCCAAGTTTGGGAGCATTTTTGCTCCAAAGTTTTAGGTGCAAAATGGCATCATACTTTAACAATAAGTCTTTAACTTAATTCTCACTAGGAGAGCTTGTGTTTCACTAGGCAAAACCAGATTCAATGAGCTCACTGACTTTGTATCGTTGGGTGCCAATTTATAATTTCATCCAGAGGTGTTCTAGGGGGTATTCTCTCATTGGGTGCTAATGTGGCTAGCTAGGCGCCAAGCCCTTGGATGGCTAGCGTTGGGCATGCCTCTGATTTTGTTGGGCACCATTTTGTTCTGCATCTTTTTGTTGGTTGTTTTTCATGATTCTTTAACGTTATTTGTTATGTTAATAATGTATTTGGTTCATAAAGTATAAAAATGGTATGATTTGGTGAACTTGAGGGCAATTTTAGGGAGGAAATCCCATTGAATGTGTGATTTTAGGGTGTGCATTGAGAAAAGAACTATTCCATCATATAAAGATGTTATGAACTCTACTAATCATTCACACTCATGTAGAAGAGAATGATTAGGTAGTGACAGTGGCAAAAGGTCTTGTTGTGAAGATGACTCCAGGATTATATTACTATATAATGGATTAACCTTGTGTGTAATAACTCGGGTGGGCAAGTTGGTCCACCACCACAAGTACATAGTTTCATGTGTTCTACTTGTAGGTAGGGTCAACATACACATAGGTCTCCACAATGGTAAGATATTGTCTACTATGGGTCAAGCCGTCACGAATTTTCTTTTGATACCACTCCAAAAAGACTCTTACTAATGGAGGTATCTTATGTGTATATAAACTCATGTCCATCTCTTGTTTTATTCAAAGTGGGACTTTTGTTTGTATGCTAACAATCTTCCCTTCAAACAAAGGACTGGGATTCTCAACCTCTCATACAACGAAAGTATTTTTTTTATTAACGAGTATCTCTTGCTCTCTTTCACGACCCATGGTCTCACCATTGAGCATCTCTTACTCTACGACTCACATGATTCATCTGGTTTTCTGCCACCAGCCGCCACCTAGGGCTTCACCCTACCATTGAGGGACGTATCGTTTGAGTTGGTTACCAAGACTAACCATTGGCTTTGATACCAATTATAGGGAGGGGCAACACACACATAGGTCTCAACAGTGGTAAGATATTGTCCGCTCTAGGCCAAGCCCTCATATATTTGCTTTTGGTACCACTCCAATAGGCCTCTTACCAATGGAGGTATCTTATGTGTATATAAACTCATGTCCATCTCTTGTTTTATCCGAAGTGGAACTTTTGTTTGTATCCTAAAACTACTCAGTTCCACTTATCCAGATAAATTGAGTCTAGAAGAATTGGTTGTATGTATGCTTTTATGGTATAATTGAATGAATTTTTGTATTGTAGATGTATATTATATGTTTTACATCTATCTTACCTGGTTGTGTGTTTTGTGGTTGTTGTGTTTGTCTTCTTCTCTTTGTAATGATCATCTTATTGTTTTGAGCAAATGAAGATGTAGATATAAGAGCACCTCTTATGGATGAGGAGCTACTTGTCTGAGTCGTCAGAAGATATTAGATCATGTTAAGTATAATTTTGAATTAGAACTATAATAGAGTAGCTTGACATGTAAATATGTTATATTAATTATGAAATATCCTATTTTAGTAGTATTATGTTATTAAAATGAAAAGTTACATCTGTTAGTTTTTGTATGATCTATTAATTTTGTATGATTTATTGAGTATTCAAAATTAAGAATTTATTAGTATTCAATAGACTTTAAAAATTTAGTAGGGACTCAAGTAAAAAAATTTAAGAAATTGAAATTTGATTAACTCAAATTTGATTAAGGAAAAAAATACAATTTTTAAAAATGATTTGAAGACAAAGGAATATATTTAATTCTATTTTTATTTAGATCTTTCAAATAATATAAAAATAAATTAATATTTTTAAAATATTTTTTTATTCTAGTTTGATTTAGGAAAAACAATACAAGTTTTGAAAATAATTTGAAGAAAAAGGAATATATTTAATTCTGTTATTTATTTGCATCTTACAAATAATATAAAAACAAATTAATATTTTTAATTTTTATTTAATTTAAAAAAGAATTACCATAATGAGCTAAGGGACCAGACTTTACCATCACCGACTGCACCTAATTAAATGTACAAGTAAATGCTACTTCCATAAAATTAATGATGCATTGTCCAAAGTAACCTTCAAATAATTATCAGCTACCATTGAAGCAAATGTGCCCATGTGAGAAATGGAGGTGTCGGAGGGTATCAAGAGCATGGCCCGACCATTCACAACTCTGAGTTCGATCACTAATTATACCTTAACATGATTAAAATATGTTAGTTCAATTTATTTAATAATGTTACTCTATAAAATAAGGTTATAATAAGAATAAATGATATAAGAATAAGTAAAATAAAGATTTTTTTTAAATGATAACGTTAAAATAGTATGGAGTTACTTTAAAATGTTTTGTATTTATAACTATTAAGTATAACAGTTAGTTCTACTTAGATTTTTGTTGAAAGGAAATATGTATCTCGTGAAAACAATCTTATTCTAAACACATGTACTTCACTAAGATTGACATCAACACGTAAAAGTAAATATAACTAATTTATTATTTGTCACCTTTTCTAAAATCAAGCAATATTCAAAATTAATTATATATAGTATATTTTATCACTTTTAACAATATATTTACTAAACTACTCCAATATAATGTAAAAAGGCCATATAATATATGATTGACACTATCTATTTTGTATAGATACTATTCTTATTGTTCATAACATTTTAAGAATAAACCCTAGCTATTATAAAGTTAATCTAATCGAAATATCAAAAAATTCTAATGGGGCATTT
Source organism: Vigna reflexopilosa (assembly GCA_027742785.1). Taxonomy (NCBI): domain Eukaryota; kingdom Viridiplantae; phylum Streptophyta; class Magnoliopsida; order Fabales; family Fabaceae; genus Vigna; species Vigna reflexopilosa. The sequence goes on along the minus strand of CM050929.1, from coordinate 10,818,833 downwards.
AAAAGGATAAAATTAATCTGTGAAATAATAGATTTATTAATAAAATTTAGATTTATTAATAAAAAGGTGAATAGATACAATTACTAATATATTAATAAGTGGATAGTTTTAGAGGTGTCGATTGAGTTATGTGGTTGGACATATGGAATTGTCATTTTGGTGAGTAAAGCCAATTTGACTCATTTATTAATGAGTTTAATAAATTTGACTTTTTTCTAACTCACATAAGTATGATGGGTTAAACAAGTTCATTTAATTAAAGAAATTATAACTCTCTTTTTAATATGTAACCATGATTCAAAAAGTTCAAATTAAGTTTAAATTTTTTTTTCTTACTTTAGATAATAAATAATTCATTCATAAAAAAAATCATAATTCTAAAAAAATATAAATAATCTAAAAAGTCAACCTAACATATTTATCTTAAATCTTAAACTTCAATATAATCCAGAATCATTTTAAACTCCAAATATACAAAAGAAAAAAATGATACAAATTAATATGTAACATCAAATCAATGTTGTCATTTATTCATGTATAATATTAGAGTCTTAAATGAGTAAATCTATAACATTTTCATCTCTTGAAGTATTTTTCTTATCCTCCTCTATAATAAAAAGAATGTTAACTAATAATATTGAAAGATTAAGTAATAAATAATTAAATTAATTTCATAGTACTAATAGTAATTTTACATGTTAATTCAAAACCATGCAACTAATTCTTTTTTTATGTGGGAGATGGTGAGTCAAGTTTTTAGTGGATTGGATCCATTTCTGATCTGTATTGAAATTTGTAATTTTTTTTAACCCAACCTAACTCAAAACCACTGTGGATCGGGTTGATTCAAAAAATTTAACGCATTTTAATAGTTTATATAGTTCTTAAGAGTATCATGCACTTATTTCTTAAGTTACTTGATATCATGTTTCAACAGTGATCTAATTTAACAAAGATTCATTTCAAGTGAAAATAGTTGTTCAACAAAATTCAAGTTTATGTAATTCCATATAATTCCTAAGTACACATGTTTACATAAATATCACGTAAATAAGATCATAAAATTTTAATTAGTACCCTATTATTATGTAAACGATCATTATCATAAAATTGATGTAATTATGATAATTGCATTAAGGAATGTCAACGGGTAAAGTCAAATATAAATAGTAACTATTGATTACTCGCTTTGTCTAAATTATTTTTTACTTTTATCCCTCAGTTATATGTAAAAAGAAATACCTACAAGTTTAGATTCAAAAATTTTCATGAATATCTACTAATAATTTTATATATATTTTAAATGTAAAAAATAAATATTTAAAATTAAATCTTTAAAATATAAATTTAGATATAAAATAAAATTTTTTAAATACAATTCAAATAAAATTACTCAATAAAATACTAATAAAAATACATTTGGTTTTTCTAAAATTTAAATTTAATTAAGTTACACCAAAATCTAAATTTTAAAAAATTAATGTTTTATAAAATATATAAAGTTAAATTTCATAGATCTAAATAAAAAATAAAAATATATAAAGTGAAATTTTAAATATAATTAATATATTTTTCATTAATAAAAAATAAAAATATAAATGTATAAAATAGATTTTCTAAAAGCAAAAATACTTTGTTTATCTTTTATTCTCACAATCATTTTCTAAACACAAATCAAACATTTTAGAATTTTTAATATAGGAAGCAAAAACACCTCTCTTATGCTTGAAAACCGTATCTGCGGTAGAATTTTTTTTTCAACCCTAATTACATACCACGTAAGAACATTTATTGCATAGAAGAGACACGCATCAACCACTAGTGAAAAAGTATATTTATGTGACAACTTATTATACGGATAAAATTTATTCATCATAATAGATTGACCGGCAGTAGAATAGTAATAAAAGTAAGACATATTATAACATAGTTTTGTACCTCAATCATAATATGAAACACAGTAATAAACTTGTAAATAAATTTAAGATATATTATGACATAATTTTGTACATAAGTTATAATATGAAACACGCTGAAAAACTTATAAAAAGTCCAATATTAGGTAGATATGACCACTTGTCATAATGTGTGAAAATTTCTTGATATATTATCTCACACATCAATTAGTAAATAAGCACAATCTAGACAACCCATTAATAATAACTGGATAAGGTGGGAAATAACATGTGTAAACCATGAAAAGTTCTTGCCAAATTTTCCTCAATTGTTATGTGCTATACACGTTACTCTCAAGGTAAAACATGTTACATCCATAATTATGCCTCTTAATGCCATCAAACATCTAACACAAGATATTTCCACTATTCTTTTTCCCACAAACAGATCATATATATAACACCAAAACAATATACTTTAGCTTGTCTTTGAACGTGCAGTGGTCCTCTTTTCCAATACCTAAATCGAGCTCATCAAGTACTGTTAATTCTGTAGAAGCCATCGACAGAAAAATGTAGTTTTTTTAATCAAAGATGTAGTTGAAAAATTGGACTATAAGATTCATTTAATCAAAGATGTGTTTGGTATATCAAAATTTAATATAATTTAGAAATTGAAAGAAAGGAATAGTTTATGAATACTTTTCTTTTTTTAATTCATCGTGATAATTTTTAAAAGATAAAACTATAACAAAAATAAAGTTTCAAACCATAATACTTCAAATACCATAATTAATTATATTAACTTTATACCATAACATTAACACAAATGAACATTATAATTTAACTAATAAGCCAGTGCTGTGTTTAATATAATTGACTTAGTTGGTTGGGAATTCAGCCACAAAGAAGGAAAGTCAAGAACAATAGTGGTAAATAATAAGTCTTAATAATTGAATGTTTAGTTTGGTCATTAGAGGCAGCTATGACCTGTAGAAAGCCATCTAGTTGGGCGCAATTTCTGGTTGCAATTATTTGATGCAAATTGTACACATGTGGCCTACAATAATGATCATGTGACTGCAGCACCTTGTTTGGCTAAAATGAAAAAAAAAAATGTTTATATATACTTTCTAGTTTCACGTACTTCAATCAAAAGATGATAACATTTTTTTTTACAAACATTTTAATATTATCTACGTGTCATCTTGTGATTGGTCCAAAATTACTCTATAATTAATAATAATAATCATGAACATCAACATAGATCAATCACAGAATGACACGTAAATAGTGTTAAAATATTGTATATCCTTTATTTAATAATGATATAGTTGTTCATTTCAAGCACAGAAAATAGTTACCATCGAAAACTATATAAGTTATATGCAAATGTTTATAAAATAATCATGTTTATAATAATAATAATGAGATTTTATGGACAGTTACAAAAATATTAATAGATACTATAATTATAATGTTAAGAAAAAATTATAACTAAACTATTATGAGCTCAATTTTAAAGTTAATCATGATAGTGTTTATTTTTGTATAACTTGAATATAATATTATTTAATTATATATATAAAGTCAAATAATTTTATTTTTCTTATCAAAAATATGTTTCCAAATCATTTGAATCAACAAAACATGAAAAATGGGACTTTATAATTCAATATAGGTTTGCTTTGTAAGGACGAAGTGATTTGGTTTCAAAGTATAAGTAGTATAAATGAGATAAAGTATAAATATTTTATTAGAGTTAAGTTAAAATTATAATAAATAGAACAACTTAAATATTCAAACTTCTTTTCATAAAAATCATTATTTTTTTTAATACAATTTATTTATTTATTTTTTCTTCATATTATGAGTTAACAGTTCATCAGTTTTAAGAATTGGTCTTATCTTAAGAATGCTACTAAGAGTACTCGCTAATGTAAATTTTGTTTAAAGTTTTTTTTTTTTTTTTTTTTGCTTTTTTTTTCTTAGGATGGTTGCTTGTTGCGTTTATTTGTTTAAAGTAAGTTTGATGGATAAAATTCAATTTTTATTAATTTTTTTTATCTATAATAACAAATTTAACTAATAAGACAATTGGGTTATTTCAACTCTGTACAAAAGAGAAAAGAAAATCAGGTTTGAGTTTCTATTAATCTAAGGTAGTAGTAATAACTTAAGTTTAATGATGAGGTTTTTTTTTTATCATGTTTGAGTTTCTTGTGCTAAAAATAAAACTAGTTAACTTTTGAGTTTCCTATCAAATAAAAATTGGTATCCTCGAAAATAAAAATATCAAATTGTTACTCTAACATCACCAATTTAAAAAAAAATCTAACAAAATAAAATATTACTTACAATTCATAAAATCTCTAAATATTCTTGTAACATGGTTTATTCCATTCCATCCAACTTTAACACTTGTCCTTACCTTAAAAATTTGAAATTGAATATATAACTTTTTCACACATATCAACACACACACATTCCAAGCTTCTATGAAAAATTACTTCATGGAGTTGTTTCTAATCCTATCGTTGGAACACTTTATCTATTGGAGGTTTGTTTCTTCTTATTTGTTTTCCTCCAACACCAATCTATCCTGCTTTTCCTGGACAAAAATTTGAAAGATGGTTTTTTTTTTTATAGAGATAACATCTTTGCAAATGTAGTCCTCCTTGATAATAACATCCGATTTTTTTTCTAGAGAGACTTAGATGAAACAACATCTGAGTTTTGTTACTATAACTTGTCGTATAATTTTTTTTTATGTTCATTTGTCTTTTCCACTTGTGAACTTCTGACTTATTTGGTCACTCTTTTAACCTTTCAATTGATTTAGCATTCTCTACCACACAGGAAATTCTCTAATTCTTAGAGGAATTGTCATCTCACTAGTGAAAAAACGATGTTTAACGTCAGCTCATAGACGTCTGTTAGAGCTCCACCGACGTCATATGATGACCGATGGCATTACCGTAAATAAGATGGTAACTTAGACGTCGGTTTCAAGGTAATATGACGTCTATTAAGCAGTACACGTCAGCTCTACCGTAAGCCGACGTCCAATGTAATGAGGTAGGCGAGAAGACAGACTTCTCCTACGCATTTGACGTCGGTTGTGATGGGGGCCGATGTCTACTTGGGTGCAGTTAATGCTGGTCACCTGATTCCCAGGCTATTAGATGTCAGGTTGTCAAAAACCGACGTCTATGGCCTGTCCGCAAGGCGGGAAGACAAAAATTTTCTGCAAAATAGACGTCGCATTTCTGGGTGCGCGACATCTATGTGTCTGTAATTAATTATGTGCATCAAACTCCGAGGCACTTCCACGTCCGACCGTAGAAAACCGACATCTATATCATTATAGACGTCGGCGCCCCTTCACAACTGTCATCTACGTCCCTGAAAGGAAGTCAAACGTCAATCGGTTCAGCATCCTAGACGTCGGTGCCCCTTCACAACCGACGTCTAATGGGCATTCAAAAGTCGGTTTAAATGTTAACTTGGTCGTCGAATTAGTTAGACAACCGACTTCTAGATTAATATAGACGTCGGTTTCGCAAGCAACCGACGCTCAATTTCATTTTAAATAAACCGCAAACTCTTCACGGCATTCAGTTTCTGATATCGTCTTCGTCTCTTCTCTTTTTTCTCTTGTTTCTCTCTTGCGGCATTGCATTATTGTTTCTGATATCTTTATCATCTTCCTCCTCTTCTTTTTCTCTCTTCCGGCATTGCATCCCAGGTGGTTTTTTTTTTATGCTTACCGTTTAAACTTTGGTTAGTCTTTCATCGATTATCTTCTAGTTCAACTGATTAAAATTTGCTTTCTTTGTGTTGTGTTTTAGTGTAGTTTGATTCCTTTCTTAGGGTAACGTAGTAACACATTCTCCATTTGCTAGCTGCCTCCCAGAAAAAACAGCGTCTTGTGAATTTTTTTTTGGACGTTTCAACCCAAAAACGACCTTGGGTCGTTGCCTAGTTATCGTTTCACCGTGATTTTTCCCTCTTGCGGATCAAAATGGAACTAAGCAACAACCCAAGTTCGGTTTTGGGTTGAATTGCCATAAGAAATTCAAAAGACGCAAGCTTTTTTTCGGGGGAAACTAGCAAAAGGAGATTGTGCTACTAGGCTATCCAAAGACGGGAACAAAACTACACTAAAACACAACTACTGTATTAGACGACGGTTAATGTATACACCGACGTCTATAGTACCTTTTAGACGTCTGTCAGTGTCATAGGCCGACGTCTATATAATGTCTTTAGACGTCCAGTATCGACGTTTAGTGACGTCGGACATGGTACTGACTGACGTCATTATAGACGTCGATAATATTCATGTCCGACGTCCCATTGACGTCACCGACAATGACGTCGATTGTTTAGTAGACGTTAAAAGCCTAAAATAACAGACGTAAAACAACGTTTTTCCACTAGTGTCTTCTTTAATTTATATTTTAACCTTCCTCAAATTTCCTACACCTCTACGCTTCCAAAGTAGCTTGAATATAAAATTTTCCGAATACTCAAACTTAGTTTCATATGCATACACCGGTATCTTGCTCCAACTTCATAAATTCAACCTCCTTTACATATCTAGCACTAATTGGAAAATATTTTTCTAGGAATCTCAACTTGAAATTCTTCCAATCCAACGCTTCAATTCTCGAATTCCATCATTTGTTGAGTTCCTGCTCACCAAAATTTAACTTCTCTTAACAATAGATATATAGCAAATGCCAACTTTCTCTCTTTTAGATAAGTGATTTCTCTAAAAATCTTTTTTATCTCTCTTATTCATTCATCAACTTAATTTGACATAGTATCCCTATTAAACTTAAGAAGATTATACGTCATGAATCCTTCCATTCCCAATTCATCCCATGGTCAATTTGCTTATTGATTCTCATGTTATGTTGTTGTGTCGCATTGGACATCATTTGTGTGGATCTTACAATCTCATTTCCTTCATTATTAGAATTCTCTCTAAGTTGAGGTGGAGTACGAAGTCTATGGGCCATTCTTAATATTACCTATTAGAAAATTCAACGGTCGTACAAACTTTCAAACACACATCCTACATATGACAGACACATAATAACGCTAAACAAGATTACTAGACCATCAAACAATAATACTCCAAGTAATACACCTCTGACGTAATGATAACCATCTAATTTACTTGATTTTTGATGTGATTTTGACACTTAAAATGCATGGAATTGGCATAAATTGATTAAATCAATCCTCTTTATCTTAGAAATACAAAATGAGGTATTGAGAATTAGATAAATATGCAACTAATGATTTGTTATTAAAAATGTAACACTTTTGCAAGAACTGGAGAATGGTGCAGCTGAGCTCTAGAAATGATGTTGAGCGTTGAAAGGTGGTTTAAAATAATTCAAATATTGTCCTCATAATTGAGCAACAAGAAGCGATGTTGAGCCAGAAATGAAACCTTCACGAGGAAGAAACTTGAAGCACCAAAAATTTAAATTGTACCATGGAAGAAAATCCTTAACAGGAGGAAACCTTAAGTGCTAATTGATAAAAAAATAGGCAGAGTATAAAAATTGATCTAAACATGTTATATTAACATCACAGTAACACATTCAAATTAAAAACAGCGGAAGCAAAAATGAAAGAATAATGTGCGTACTTCCTGCCATTGCAATTTTGTAATCCCAACAGAGACAACTTTGTTTTTCTAAACCTTAACTCACTCAAACTCGATGATGTGTTTTTCTGAATAGAGGAGTAGGCTTAGTGATCAAAATTGAGAGTAACTCATTCCCTTATATAAAGTCTGGCCATCACGGGTTAAAAATAATGGGCTTGGTTTTACGTTTAAACAATATAATAACTGCTCCATAACCTCTATGCAGTTAAAATAGATAAAAATAATGGCTTAATGGACTACTTTATGTTCCTTAAAAATAGGAATTGAAAATGTTATAATATTTATTTTATATTTAAAATAATGCTAACTTTCTCCCACTTGGTCCATTTATCCAATTATTAACCACAATAAGTGATAGAATATATACGAGTCATGGCGATAGGTCCTCTGATAGTGAGTGTTATCTTCCATGTACCACAATATATATTTCTCTCAACTTAATGCATAAACCATATGTTTATGCTAGATCAAAACTAAATCATATCTTCTCAAAATAAATGTGCACAAAAAAATATGAGAAAAACATCAAACTGAATAAGAGTTTCATTGAAAATAACAAATGTACTGATAATGAAATTACATCATAGAACCAAGTCCCATTTGCACTACATGATCCTTAAAATTCTTTGGTGGCATGCCTTTACTTAAAGGATCAACAATCATCAACTCAGTGGTTATGTGTTCAATGACCACTTTCTTTTCCTTAACAGTTCTCTGATGGCTAAGTATTTGATGTCAATGTGCTTACTTTGACATCCACTTTTATTGTTCTTAGCCATAAACACAGCAGCAGAGTTGTCACAGTACAACTTTAATGGCCTAGAAATAGAGTCCACAACTCTAAGCCCAGAAATGAAACTCTTTAACCATACACAATGCGAGGTAGCCTCAAAACAAGAAACGAACTCAGCTTCCATAGTAAAAGTAGCAGTTAATGTCTGCTTGGCACTTCTCCAAGATACAGCTCCATCAACTAGCATAAAAATGTAACCAGATGTTGATTTTCGTGAATCGGAGTAGTCAATCACTTCTAAACATTCAGTTCGTCTATATATAAACATGTAATCTTTTTTCCATTGAAGATATATCATTACCTTCTTTGTAGCTCTCCAGTGGTCAACACCTAGATTACTCTGATATCTTCCCAACACTCCAACAACATATGCAATGTCAGGTCTAGTGCAAACCTGAGCATACATAAGGCTTCTGATAGCTGAAGCATATGGAATATTCTTCATGTGTTCCCGCTCAAAATCATTTTTCGGACATTGATTCAAATTGAGTTTATCACCCTTCACGATGGGAGCTACACTTGATGAACAATTCTTCATGTTAAACCTCTCTAAAACTTTGTTGATATAGGTCTCTTGAGACAAACCCAAAATGCCTCGAGATCTTTCCCTATGGATCTTAATTCCAATGACATAAGATGCCTCTCCCATATCCTTCATGTCAAAGTTCTTTGAGAGAAATTGTTTCACTTCATATAGCAAACCCTTATCGTTGGTTGCAAGCAAAATATCATCCACGTATAATACAAGGAAACAAATCTTACTCCCACTGACCTTTTGGTATATACATTGATCCATGGCATTTTATTCAAAATCGAATGAAGTGATAACATCATGAAATTTTAGATACCATTGGCGGGAGGCTTGTTTTAATCCATAGATGGATTTATTAAGCTTACAAACTAAATGCTCATTGTCTTTAGAAGAGAATCCTTCAGGTTGTTTCATGTAAACCTGTTCTTACAAATGACCATTAAGGAATGTTTTTTTCACATCCATTTGATGTAACTCAAAATCAAAACGAGCTACTAATGCCATAATTACTCGGAAGGAATCTTTCTTAGATACAGGAGAAAAGGTCTCTATGTAGTCAATTCCTTCTCTCTGAGTGAACCCTTTGGCAACAAGTCTTGCCTTATGTCTCTCAATGTTCCCTTTTGAGTCTTTCTTGGTTTTAAAGACCCATCTACATCCAATGGATTTTACACCATTAGGAAACTGAACGAGATTCCAGACTTTGTTGGATGCCATAGAATCCATCTCGTCTTTCATGGCATCATACCATAGGTTTGATTCTTTTGAACTCATGGCTTGTGAAAATGTTTCAGGATCATTTGCAGCTCCAATATTGTAGTCAACTTCTTGCAAATACACTACATAGTCACTAGGAATTTCTGGCCTTTTAACTCTAGTAGATCTTCTTAATGTTGCCTCATCATTTTTTTGAGGAACTTGTTGCTCAAGCAACAATTTAGTAGGTTGTTCAACATCATCTTGTTGTTCCTCATTAGTAACTTGATCTATAAGGTCATTTTTAGCAGGTTGTGAAGCTTCAATTATTGTTTGTCTAACACCTATTTGTGTTTGAGGGGTGTGAATGACAACCAATCTATCACTTGAGCTAGAGGGTTGAGCTTCATTGTGATCCTTTTCATTCCCAATGTTTGGAAACTGATCACTCCCACTAACTAAGTCATTCTCGAGAAATTTTGCATTTCTGGACTCCACAATCCTAGTGTTATGCGATGGAAAATAAAATTTATATCCCTTAGACTTTTCAGCATATCTAATGAAATACCCACTAATAGTCCTTGGGTCTAGTTTCTTCTCTTGTGGATTATAAATTCTCACTTCAGACGGACATCCCCAAACGCGTATATGTCGCAAACTTGGTTTCCAACCTTTGAATAACTCAAACGGTGTCTTTAAGACAGCCTTGGTTAGGACTCGGTTTAATATATACACAACTGTCTTTAGTGCTTCAGTCCACAAGAATTGAGGAAGTTTTGAATTACTCCTCATACTTCTCACCATGTCCATTAAAGTTCTGTTTCTTCTTTCTGCCACACCATTTTGATATGGAGAACCAGGCATAGTGTATTGGGCAACAATTCCATGTTCTTGAAGAAACTTTGCAAACGGACCAGGTGCTTGTCCATTCTCCGTGTATCTACCATAATACTCTCCACCTCTATCTGAGCTCAGAATCTTGATTTGCTTTCCGCATTGTATCTCAACTTCAGCCTTAAAAATTTTAAAGGCATCTAAAGCTTCATCCTTAGAATGAAGTAAGTAGAGATACATATAACGTGAGTAGTCATCTATAAAGGTGATGAAGTATTTCGGACTACTTGCGTCCATATCAGGACAACAAATATCTATATGAATAATTTCTAGTAAACTTGAACTCCTCTTAGAACCTCTTTTGGACTTGTTAGTTTGCTTTCCCTTTATGCAATCTACGCAAGTCTCAAAATCAGTAAAACCAAAATCTAAAAAATTAAATGAAAAACCCAAAGGTATAAGTCTTGAAATAGAAATCAAATTCTTAGAAAAACAGGGAACATAAAATGTCTTTTCCAAATGCAAAACAAAACCATTACTTAAAACTAAATTGCACGTTCCAATGGCCTCCACATGTTAACTCATCTTACTCCCTGAGTAGATATATTGCTCACTTCCCATTGGCCTCCTTAGGTTTTGCATACCATGCACGGTATTAGAAACATGGATTGTAGAACCAGAATCAATCCACCATGTGTTATGATTAAAACTAGTCAAATTAGATTCATAACAAACAAAAGCAAATGGAGTACATTTATTATCAAGCCAATTCTTAAATTTTAAGCAGTCTTTCTTCATGTGTCTTTTCTTTTTACAAAAGAAATAGCTGAACTCCTTCTTAATAACTGGCTTAGCAGGAATCTTTCCCTTCTTATTAACTTGGTTCTTCTTATTCTCAAAAGAAGTGGTCAAGTTCACATTTTCCCCTTCTTCTATCAATAGTCTTTCTTCTTCTTGAACACACATGGTCAATAATTCATTAATAGACCATTTATCTTTATGTGTGTTGTAAGAGATTTTGAAGGGGCCATAATGGTGAGGCAAAGTGTACAAAATATAGTGTACCAGGAAAGAATCAGACATGGTAACTTCCAAAGCTTTTAATTGAGCCACAATGTCCCTAATGCGCATGATATGATCATGCACTCCCTTAATTCCAATGACCTTTAACGATGAAAAGTGCATTATAAGGGTGTTGGCAAGAGATTTATCATATGTCGTAAACTTCTCATCAATAGCCCTTAGTAAATCTTTGACATTCTCATACTGGTCAACTGAACCCCGAATCCCAGGGAAATGTTGGTTTTTATGAACATTACAAAGAGACGATTTGACCTCTCCCATTTTTCATAAAGATCAATGGCATCTGGAGTGTTAGTCTCAGTAATACCCGGTGGTTCTGGTTTTCTAATAGCATAGTCAAGGTCCATCCAGCCTAAATGAAGAAGAACTCTCTCCTTTCAAACCTTATAAGTATCCCTTTTCAACTCGGGAATACCACACTTGATATCAGAAAAATTCACATATTGAGAAACTGCAAATTCAAAATTACATGCTTATTATATAATTTGAGACTAAAATAAATGTCATGTTTTACCAATGCAAACATGTCTCTACCAATGAGTTTATTAACATAAAACTTGTCTGTCGGCTAAAGTCTTACTCAATTAGACTCATTATCTTAATGATAAAACTATCAAATTATGTTCTTTTTCTTAATTCCTGTAGGTAAATTAAGAAATATAATTTAATATTTTATCCTAATCAATCATATAAATATGAAAAAAATTTCTGTGGGTAGATTTTATCATATTAAATATAATTATTTACAACAAATATTTCTCATGTATCAAAACTTTATATACAATTTTAATTAATTAAAGATGTTGTGGCTACTCTTTAATTTATTAAAACTATATTATTACTAAAACATTAATAATATATAAATATTTACATAAAATTCTTAATATGCAAATATATAATAATAATGCATATTTTATTTGTACATATAACAACAAATATATATATACAAATAATATCCATAAAATATACATAATTATTAATCTGAAAACATTTATTTATATATATATATATATATATATATATATATATTTATATATTTACGTATCATAATAAAATGTAATATTATAAAAACATATTCTATATAATATGTTAAATAAAAATAATAATAATAATAATATTATTATTATTTAAACATAAAAGCATGCATTAGCATTTAATGTATGCGTGCGAAATAAAGCTGCAGAGCATTCATCAGGTCATTAAAATGACCTATAAAATAATAAACACAATTTTTTAATTCTTGAGTACTGGCAGAGGATTAACCCTTACTTTCTTTATAATTTTGCAATGCGCAACAATCAAGAAAAAGAATAGGGTTTATAGACTACAGAAACCCTTTTAATCAATAGGCTTAGTTACCTTTGTAGTCTCCAAGTTGGGGGTTGAAATTTTGTTTTGTACTCACTTTTAAAATTGATGTTATTTAGTTTTCAGGTTACCAATTTTGAATGAAATCAGTCACTTCTGTTAAGTAGGTAGGAACGGCGTTAACTGAGACTTACGTGGCTGCACTTTTCTTCTCTCTCAACTGCTCTTTCTGACACTTTTTTATTTCTCTGTTTTCTATTTCTCTCTCCTCTGCACTTCTCCTCTTCCTGCCATCCACTTTTTTTCTATCTTCCACCATTAACTTATGTTCCTTCCATCCATTTTTCCATTGAAAAACCAACCAACGTATCAACAAGATCACCCTAACTCTAATCCTCCCTCTCTCCTTCATCTTCCTCATCCACATCGAACTCTCCAACATCCTCTTCAGCAAGATCGTCAAAAATACACAACAAATGATGGAAACCCCACAAGGCACACCCCACATCCGCATCACATTCAAAATAATTGCCTTTTACTGCAATTCTGTAAAGGGGAAAGCTGAGAATTTTCCTAAGCCCAACAATTAAATTGGAGACACGCGATGAATTGACCCAAAAACTGAAATGCAGAAACATGGTTTCCTCTTTGTATTAAAGAGATGTAGAAAAGCAAACAGATTTTTTTAAAATCCTGAAATGTGAGAGAAAGAAAAAACAAACAGACAAAAACTGCTCATTGGCTTTAGACGGATCCTCTTGATCCGATTTCAATTTTATTTTTCACTTTTACCGTTTAAGATTACAAAAATTGTAATGAGGTTTAACGTGAATTTGGGAATTTTGTTTGGATTAAATGAATCAAACTAATAAAACCCACAAATCAAAAATCCAAATCAACGAAAATATGCAAGGCAGAGGAATAAACTTTGGCTTTGATACCAAATGATAAAAGAAATAGGGAGAGTATAAAAATTGATCTAAACATCACTAGTGCAGCGCAGGGAAACGACCGCGATTGGTTTTTAGTATACGTTGCAGTTTTCGGACCGCGACATATACGGACCCGGTAAAAAGTCTGGAACTTTAGGCCGCGGTTACAACCGCTGTAAAAAGCGGGGCAATAGACCGCGGTTCCCCTGGAACCGTGGCCAAAACCCCCCTTTTTAAAAAAAAAATTGTTTAACAATAGGCCGCGGTTCGAAATGCGGTAAAAAGCCAGGAATAGACAGCGGTTCGTGCTACAACCGCGACCAAAACCCTTTTTTTAAAAAAAAATCGTCTAACTTTCTAGCGCAGTTGTGGTCACAACCGTGACCTATTCTCCTAGAATTTTTTTTAATAGCAGGTCTGTTTTTGTGATATCCACTATCATAAAAACAGACGTGCATATCAAACAATAACATAATGTACACAGATTCAACACAATAATCAATATTTACATCACATAAGTACAAAGTCTAATAACTATAAATCAACATGTTCAAATGTATTTTAAATCAAATAACTATGAACTATTATATAATCTAACTAAATATTTTGCAATAGCTTTCCTCATGAATGAAAATGGCTTCTCAAGAGATGCTGCAATAGTCTTGAATCTCTACACAAGACAATTGATATTAATTACTGTATATGAATTCCAAATGTTGGAGAAAATCAAAATTTGTTAAATTTAAATATTACCGTTTCCCAGCCTCTTGTGATATGGGAACGAATAATGTGGGCCATCCAATACATTACATAGTATCCGCACTCATAGGACCCCTTCTGTCTGTTACACTACAATATATCATCACAGTTGTAAATAGTTAGTGAAAATAATTAAAACAAAACAACTATAAGAAAGTATGGCTTTAGCATATGTCAAACCTTGAGAGAAATCCATGCAAGCTTTCTACTGTTAGCAATTGATCTCCCAACCATCATCATATTTGCTAGAATAGAACTATATATAAAATATAAAGGGTTTTAACATTCATTTATATAACAAAGAAAGTCAAAACATTGAGGTTCTTACCAATCAACTGCTTGTCTGAGATGTGTGCGTGGAAACTTGTGCAATGAGCAGAACCACAAAGCATAGCTCTCCTGTATAGAAATAATAATAAGCTGCCAATGGCGCCTGAAATTCACAATAACTTAATTATTATATATTAAAATCACATATGGAACTTTATTATGTTAAAAAAGTTCACTTACACAGATATATAAGGCATAAAATATATTTTCTTGCCGCTTGCAAATCTTCTTGTGAGATGTGTTGTGATCTGATCAAAATCATTTGTTTCGTGAATGACTTGGGGATCAATGAACCCATAGTCATCATTGTACCCCAAGTTGTTACTGATCCCAAACATATACCTGAAATCAAAAATTAACTTTAATATAAGTATATTTGATATATAAATCAATTTTATATAAATAATTGCTTATAGACTTACATCATCCATAGCCGAACTAATGTAATATTCAACTCTTCTGCTCCCAACGCAAGCTCTCTGACATCTTGGCTATACAGGTATATGGGACCTCAGAGCCTCTTCCAAATACATTAGCATCATATTCACCCTCCAAAGGGCTTATCTCCAACGGTGTCAGCAAGTAGCTGCAATGAACCAAGAGGAGTCTTCCTCAGATATAGGAGTCTTCTTCTGTGCTTATGTCTGTTGTTACATGGAAAAATAAGATAAGTTTTGACATCAATAACATGTAAACTTTAAAATTGAGAAGTGTAAAGTAGAATTCCATACCGGGGGCTCAAAAACTGAACCAACCAATTGTTTAGGCCAAGCGATAAAAGACTGGAATGCTTGTGCCATAGTGAAAATCTCATCTATGGGTAGAGGAATTGAGGCATCTGGTATGATAATGTTGTCTACTGAGACCTTCACCTCATCCTCTGATAGCTCCTTACCATGAACAACAGTCGCTGCCTTAAACACTGTTCCACGAGCTACCAGCATTGTGTCTGTACCGTCTAAAATGTATAACAAACATGGACTAGCATCGTCCATGTCATGCTCTGGGACGGCGGGTGCTGAACAACTTTCTTTCCCGTCTAAAATGTATAACAAACATGGACTAGCATCGTCCATGTCATCCTCAGAGTAAATGTTAGATTATACAAAAGATAGAAATAATTGCACATAAATGTTTATTAATTTTACCTGTGGGAGGCACAACATGTTCCTGTTCCTGTACAGGAGATGGCATCGGGCGCATGCCATAGCTCTCAAACTGCTGCTGGAACATGGCGCAGACCTCATTATACAATTCATCCCTGAGCTTTGTCCTAAGCTTTATCCTGAGCTCCTCCCTAAGGTCCGCTCGAAGCTTTTTTGCGATCTCTTGTGCCAGCCTTTGTTCTTGTGCTTCGCTGTATGCATATGAAGTCTGACGAGAAGAGCTCCCAAAATAATCTCGAATCAGTTCTAGTAGCACGTATAGGTCAAGGGTGCTCAGGTCGTCCAATTGCAGCAGTAAGAATATCCTAGCGATCCTCTAGAGTAAATTAACCTTGGGAGCTCTACTCAACCAAGGAGTCCTGTAACATTACAAAACACCATTATTCTTTAAAAAGTTTAATGTAGTATGTATAATGAAATTATTATTATTTTAGGAATAGTGATAACTTACAATTCTTTCAAAAATTTCCCGTGTAGTGTCAGAAGAGTAGGTGCCCGATGGTTTCATACGAGCCAACTTCCATTTATAATGCCGAGAAGGTGGAGAAGGAGGTTGGGGGCTACCACCCTCAGATGGTGGTCTAGCTTCTGCCTTTTGGTTGAGGATTTTCTCCATAAGCTTCCTATACCAACCACGAGATAATAGGTGGAGGTTTTTATTTTGAGCACTTGTTTCTTGTGCTTTGCTTCTTTTTTCCTGTCACATATGTTTAATTAATTAGTTCATATGATATATATTTGTTAATGAGGAATTGAATAATATCAACTATACTAACATGCCATTCCTCTATTGTCTGACTCTGTACAAAGAGTCGCCAAGTCTTCTCAACAATGGCCTTATATGTAGTACATGGAGACTTATTTTTTTTGCTTCCAAAAATATATCTCGAGGTCACCTTACTTTTAAAATTTCTGAAGTTTTCAGAAACAGTTGATAAACACTTATTTCTAAGTGTTGCGACATTTGGAATGTCAAATGTCAGCTGAAATAAACATAATAAAGTTGAATCAGTACAAAATTTTCAATATAAACAAAATGTAATTCAAATGATATTAACTAACTTACCAATATATCGTTCCATATAATGTTCCGATCAACCTCGGACACGTGCTCAAAAGATGGAGTAAGAATACTAATCCTGTCACGTGCCACTACTCCAAGGTATGATCGGAAGTCATCTGCATTGGGGCCAGTTGCCACACCTGTGATCACGTTAACATTCACTGGTGTTCTTTTACCACTATTTTTTCTAATCAAAAGTTCTTTCATCCTGGTGGGTCCTCTAGTGGATCTGGAAGGGGGAGCCTAATCTCCTGAAGAATGTGGATGATCAACCATATATCTCTCAAAATAAAGAACAACATGTAATATTAATAAAACATGTAATATTAATAAAAGACTTATGTAATATCATATAATTTAACAAAACATGTAATAGTAATCATAGGAAATATTAATAAAAGACTTATGTAATATTAATAAAAAACTTATACACAAATTTGAAATTCATACATAAAGATATGGATTCATCATATGTATATTCCCTCATTATGATCTGACCGAATTGCATGTACATCGTCAACTAGAGGTTGGTCATCCAAATTTGTCGTAGTTTGAAATGAATGGTTGTCAGCAATATGAATATTAATCAGATTGTCTTTGTTAACTTCAATTTGTTTTTTGCCTTGAAGAGCGACATACCAATGGTCAGACACAGGATCTTTGACATAAAAAATTTGAGACGCTTGATGTACCATGATAAACGATTCGTCTCGATAACCCACCTTTCCAAAATCAACCAGTGTCATACCTGATTATCTATTTTCACACCACTCTTATTGTCAAACCACTTACATTTGAACAGTGGAACAAAAAACTTTGTGTAATCAACCTCCCATATCTCTTCTATTATACCATAATATCTCATTGATCCAAGTACAGGAGATTGATCTTTTGATGTGGAAAATTGAAGCGACTCAGCCTCTATACTGACTCCACTATTTTGTACTGTGCTTTTATCATCCAAAGTCTTCGTATAGAATGTGCAATTAACATACGACATCAAACTTTAAACCATTTGCAAGCCACAACAAAGTTTGAGAAGAATGTGGCTCTTTGTCAATTTCAGATTTGAACCAAGACATAAATATTTTGTTATCCTCCATCAACTGCCATTTCTCTGATTGTCTTGGATTTTTATTCTTCACAATGGCTTTGTGTGCTTCCAAGAAAGGGATCACCTCATCTGTGTTGTTCAATATATAAAGATGTGCTTGCAACGATTCTTCGCGAGTTTTTTGTCACCACATTCATACCTCAGATGCTTTTACTTGTAGAACATTTATTCAACCATGATGTGCGAGGAACTCCTATTGGATTCGTTGCTGTCATGTAATCTGAACAAAACTCGATACTTTCTTCAATAGTATACCTTTCAATCATTGAACCTTCGGGACGATATGGATTTTTAACTTACTGATAACTCTCTTTATTTTCATATTTTTCTGTGTTTATGAGACTTTCTTAGCTTGTTTTAGTTTCTTATTGATTAGAATTAGGTTAGTTTTAGGTTTTTCTTTAATTTCTTTAGTTTTATAAAATGGTAGTTAAAAATAGGTTTTTAAGAGTTTTTTTTAGTCTTTGTTAACAAATAGGGAATTTAGATTTTTCTGAAAATATTTGAATAAAAATTCTTTTCTCTCATTTGATTTTTTTTATGCAGATTGTGCTGATCAATTAAAATAGCTTTGGGTTGGTGCTGGTGCAAATAGGAATTTGGCCCGCATTATGGGATGAAATGCATTGGTCTGTTGCGGATTTGAAGAACATTGGCCTGACTGCTTGCATGGACTTTGGGCTTAAGTAGAACGACACCGTTTCAGTGAGGCACAAGCTGCAACTGTTGAGGGGTCATCGTCTCACACACCTCATTTGAGAAAAGAAAAGAACACTCTCGAGCATTTGGCAGAAAACGAGAAAGCATGCTCGAGTTTCATTTTGGAGAAAAGCTAGCCCTTGGGTTAGGTCTTGGTGTGAATGCGAGATGACGAAAGGAGAGATTGGATGGTTCGTGCCACTTCACCGGAGCTGCACACGTGACTGGAGAATGCTGGTCTGCAGAGGAAAGGAGCTTAAGTTGATCGGTGGAGATGAAGAGATGATCGGATGGTGGAGATGGAGCTTGCGAAAAAGATTGATGGTCGTCCGATCAGAGAACATAAAACGTCGAGAGCAAGTTCCCTTTCTCCCTTTTCAGTTTTCATTTTCTTTCTTTCGTTTTCTTCAAACCCTATAAAAAGGGGCTCTATGTAAATAATTGACACACACACACGGAGAGACTCTTAGACACACTTTCAGTTTATGCTATAGTTCTTTGTTCTCTAGATTAGGGTTTACGTTTTTGTAGAGTAGATTTGAGTTTTCTTGCTTTTGGAGCGTACATCACGGTGGTGACAACCCGCGGTGGCTCCGATTGCACTTTTCGTTCAGTACATTTTTTGTAATTTTCATTCTCCTTAATAAAATGTTCTTTTTCTTTGATGTTTTCATTGTTCTGTGTGATTCTATGTTCGATGTTGTTCGTGCAATGTTTTTGTGTTCTTATGTGTTTATGCGATTATTTGTTTTGAAAATTGAATTGGACTCTGTCACTCTGCATTTTATGATTCTTCTGGAATTAAATGAGTCCATAGCGAGCATTCTTAATCGAGATGTCTTCTCGAGTCAGAGTTGAGTCCATTAAATAAAGATTCATCAGTGTTATATTTTTGTTTCTGTGTTTTGTACATTGGTTGGAGGAATGAGTGAGAAGAGTCATTTTAGGTTCTGAAATATGAACCAGAATACCCCGAGGTGGGATTCACTTAACAGGATGTCTTCCTGAGAACTCTCAGTATTCATTAATTCACATCAATGTGCATTTACATGTGAATTAAATTTTGTCTATGTTCTTAGTTAGTTTCCTGTATTTTCTTATTTGCTGAACATGTTTAGGATTAGTTTTAGCTTAGGTAATAATTTCTTGTTTTCTTGAATGTGTTCTTTTAAATCATGAATTACTTTGCTTTACATTCTTGTTTCACAGGTTCTTCACTGGTTGTTTGATTTGGTTAGTAATTAGATTTCTTAATTGTAATATGCATTTCTAGTGTCTTTGTAAATCAGTAGATCATATTAGCTATAAAATTTAGGTACTGTTTCTGTTCTTAGGCAGTAGCAATGTTCATTAGTTTAGGATTATTTTAGTTGCATTAAATTTTCATATTTGCATAGGTTCTGTTGCTGTTTTTTTTTTGTTCTAGATAGTTTAAATCTCTGTTTTCTGTTATTTTCCTTATATTTCTTATTTTTTTCTTATAAACAGATTTTTAGTTTTAATTCTTTTCTTTTTAGTTTTATTCAATTTTATTTTCCCCACCTGTTTAGTAATTAGTAAATAGTGAATAAATACAAGATTAAACTTTACACTTTAGACTTAATCATAGTTGAGTCCTTGGATTGATCCTTGGTTGACCACTATACTTCATTAGTGGGGAAACTGAGTTTGTTGGCTTTGATGCAACTAAAAGTGAGTTTAACAAATGGCGCCATTGTCGGGGACTCGGCAAGTTAAGTTTTAGAGTGTTTAGTTAGTCTTGTTTAGGTTATTTTCTTCAGTGCATTTTTGTTTTGTGTTCATATTTGTTTCCTTTTAGCTGAGGATCTGTTTCTGCATTGTAGCATTTGGGAATATTGTCTTTTTTTTCTTTTTTCTGTAATTTGTTTAGGACTTTGATTTTAATTCGTGAAGCTGTCTTGATGGTTATTTTTCTAGTTACTGTGTGCTTGATTGACAAATTCTTTTAGAAGGTTTAGGCTGAGTGTGTTGTGCCAAACCTTGGGGAATTAGTGAGTTTTGTTTGAGGTAGTTTTAGTGGCCTGAGAGTGTTGTAACTGGACTGTTTAGCCTGACTTTTCCTATGGAGAAGTCCATGAGAGATCTGGCCAACCAAGAAATGGGTCATAAGTTGGTGTGCACCCATTTACCTCTGGAGCAGAATGCGTTTGGAGTTGAGCTTATGCCTGGGTTCATAAAGCTGCTGCCCACCTTTCATGGATGGGAGCATGAAGACCCTCATCAACATATCAGAGAATTTATTCTAGTGTGTTCTTCTATGAAACCGTCTGGAGCTGCTGAAGAATTGGTTATGATGAAGGCTTTTCCCTTATCTCTGCAAAACACGACCAAGTATTGGATGATTTACCAGTAGCAGCCTTTTAGAAGTTGGCAAGAGATGCAACTTAGATTCTTGAATAGATTTTTCCCAGCATCTAGAGTATCATACTTTAGGAGGCAGATCTGCACCATTGAGCAAGGGTAGAATGAAAGTTTGGCTGATTTCTGGGACAGATTCAATCAATTATGCCTCATGTGCCCAAATCATCAGCTGCAGGATTCTCTGCTCCTAACATACTTCTATGAAGGTCTGCTGAAAAGGGAGAGAATGTTGGTTGATGTGGCTGCTGGAGGTTCCTTAATGAATAAAACTCCAACTGAAGCAAAACAGCTGTTGAGCAATATGGCTGAATGCTCCTATCAAGGATCTTTGTACAATGACGCTGCTGTTACTGTACCAGAAATTGGGGCACAATCCAAGGAATTAAGGGAATTGACTCAAGTGATGTCCAAACTTGTGAAGAAAGTGATGTTGCTGAACCAGGAACCTTCAGAGGAGAAGATGACAGCATCAGGGATGTTAGACTGGTCTGAGAACACTCTAAATGCAACATGTGATACAACAACAAATAATTGGAAAGGGAACTGGAGTACAGTGGACGTGCATCGACCTCAAAAAGGTTGTGGGGAGAATGAACAATTAGCTGGTGGTATGGGAAATGATGAAGGAAACAATGTGGCAGTGGAAGCTGCTTCTGCAGAGGAGACTGAGACTACCAAGTATATTCCTCCTCACTTGAGAGGGAACTCTAAGCTTGGGAAAATGCAACCAGCCCTACAAAAAGAGGTGCAGTTAAACAGGACTGCTATTACCAATGCAGTCATGTTAAGAAGTGGAAAAGAGTTGCATGCTTCAGTTGAGAAAGAGAAAAATGTTGAGGGTGAGCAGCAACCAAAAATAATAGTTGAACCACCCTTCCCTGTCAAATCTGCACCTGCAGCAAAGAAATTGGAAACTGATGTTGATTTATTAAAGATTTTTCAAAAGGTAGAAATTAATATGCCTCTGCTGGAAGCAATTAAACAGGTGCCTAAATATGCAAAGTTCCTTAAAGAGGTTTGCACCTATAAAAGAGGATTGAGGAGGCCACAAATCAAGAATATTTCTACTATTTCCAAGCTGGGGCTGCCTCCTAAACATAGTGATCCAGGGCATTTTACCATCCCATGCATTATTGGAGAACTTACCATTGCAAATGCTTTAGTGGACTTGGGAGCATCCATAAATGTCATGCCCAATTCTGTTTACAAGGTTCTACACTTGGGGAAATTAAAGCCTACATCTGTTATCATCCAGCTAGCCAATAGAAGCACTGCAAAACCATTAGGCATTGTGGAGGATGTGTTGGTAAGGGTAAACCAGTTGATGTTTCCAGCAGATTTTTATGTTTTAGAAATGGAGGGTGAAGATTCAAGGCAAAGTCCTACATTGATTCTGGGAAGACCATTTTTGATGACAGCAAAAACCATTATCAATGTGCATGATGGACATTTAACTATGGAGTTTGGAGACACCCAGGTCAGATTCAACATTTTTGAAGCCATGAGTCATCCCCTGGAAAACCATTCAGAATTGTTCAGCTATTCAGAAACTTATTGCAACAAGCTGGAGCTTCTGGAGCAATCTGATCTGGACACAGTAGAGGAAGAATTACAGTCTGAATTCTACACCTGGGTGAGGAGAAATGCCTTGAAATAGTGGGATTACAAGCACCAGATGATGAGAATGAATTGGATATAGATGGTGCCTATAAAAAGGGTGAAAAATATGCACTAGAAACTTCAGAGCAGCAGCAAAAATCTGAATTAAAGTTGCTGCCTCTGCACTTGAAGTATGTTTACTTGGAAGATGAAAATAAATTCCCAGTGATTATTTCAGCAAGTTTGAAGCCTGAACAGGAAATACAACTGCTGCAAGTTTTGCAAAAGCATAAAAAAGCTATTGGGTGGACATTGGAAGACATACCAAGGATCAGCCATGCCCTCTGCATGCACAGAATATTGCTGGACAGCGATGCAGTTCCTGTCAGGCAACCTCAAAGGAGGTTGAATCCAACTATTCAAGATGTGGTGAAGGATGAAGTGAGCAAGCTCTTAAAAGCTGGGATGATTTTCCCTATTTCAGACAGCACTTGGGTCTCACCAGTTCAAGTGGTGCCTAAGAAATCTGGAATGACAATTGTAAAGAATCAGGATGGGGAATTTGTACCTACTAGAGTTGCAAATAAGTGGAGGGTTTGCATTGATTACAGAAAGCTGAATCTGGCCACAAGGAAAGATCACTTCCCACTCCCCTTCATAGACCAAGTCATTGAGAGGTTGGCAGGTAAACCTTTCTACTGTTTTCTAGATGGTTTTTCTGGGTACATGCAGATTCATATACACCCTGAGGATCAACATAAAACCACATTTACATGTCCATTTGACACTTATGCTTACACTAGGATGCCATTTGGACTATGTAATGCTCCTGCAACTTTCCAAAGATGTATGTTGAGTATTTTTTCAGATTTAATAGAAAGTTGCATGGAGGTTTTTATGGATGACTTCACAGTGTTTGGAGCTTCATTTGATGAATGCCTAGGCAATTTAGAAAAGGTTTTGAAAAAGTGCATCGAAACTGATTTGGTATTAGACTTTGAAAAATGTCACTTTATGGTCAATGAAGGGGTAGTGCTAGGACATGTCATTTCTGAAAAGGGCTTTCAAGTAGATAAATCTAAGATAGATGTAATTTCTGCCCTACCTTACCCCTCCACTGTGAGGGAAGTACGTTCTTTCCTAGGACATGCAGGCTTTTATAGGCGATTCATTCAGAACTTTAGCAACATAGCCCTACCACTGTCTAGACTGCTACAAAAGGAGGCAGTCTTTAATTTTGAGAAGGCTTGTAAGGAAGCTTTTGATGAGCTGAAAGAGAAACTCACCACTGCACCAATCCTTCAACCTCCAAATTGGGAATTACCTTTTGAATTGATGTGCGATGCTTCAAACTTTGCATTGGGAGCTATGCTGTCCCAAAAAAGTGAAAAGATCCCCCATGTCATTACATATGCATCCAGGACCCTTGATGCTGCCCAGAGGAATTATACTACCATAGAAAAGGAGTTGTTGGCCATCATTTTTGCCTTGGATAAGTACAGGCCATACCTGCTGGGATCAAAAACAGTGGTTCACACAGACCACTCAGCCTTGAGATTTTTAATGAAGAAAGCTTATTCAAAGCCTAGGCTCATGAGGTGGTTGCTTCTAATGCAGGAATTTGATATAGAAATTAAAGATAGAAGTGGAGCCTTAAATCAAGTGGCTGATCACCTGAGCAGAATAGCAGGGAAGGAGGAAGAAATTCCACTGAATGAAAATTTTCCATATGAGTTTGTATTTTCTGCTCTAACTCAACCTCCTTGGTATGCTGAACTGGTCAATTATTTAGCTGTTGCTGTTCTACCTGTTCATGCATCTAGGCATTATATAGATAAATTGAAATTTGATGCAAAGTATTATGTGTGGGATGACCCCTATTTGTGGAGGTTTTGTAGTGATAAAATCATTAGGAAGTGTGTGCCTGATAGTGAAATAAATGGAGTCCTGCATGGCTGTCATGATACTTTGGTAGGAGGTCATTTTGGCCCAACTAGGACAGCTAGAAGAGTGTTAGACAGTGGGTTCTTTTGGCCCACTCTGTTCAAAGATGCTGATAAATTTGTTAAGAGTTGCGAGGTTTGTCAAAAGGCTGGGGGAAATATAACTAGAAGAAATGAGATGCCTCTGCAGAAAGTAATATTTTGTGAAATTTTTTATGTTTGGGGCATTGATTTTATGGGTCCCTGCCAAACTCATCTGGGTATTCTTACATTCTTTTGGCTGTAGATTATGTGTCTAGGTGGGTAGAGGCAAAAGCAACCAAATCGAATGATGCTAGGACAGTCTCACAATTCTTGAAGACTAACATCTTCTGTAGGTTTGGGGTTCCAAAGGCAATAATTAGTGATCAAGGCACACACTTCTGCAATAAGCTCATAGCAACACTTCTAAGCAAATATGGTGTCAAACATAAGGTGTCTACACCTTACCACCCACAAACAAATGGGCAGGCAGAGGTGTTTAATAGAGAAGTAAAGAAGTTGCTCCAAAAGTTGGTCCAGCCAAGTAGAAAGAATTGGAGTCAGTTGCGAGATGAAGCAATATGGGCACAAAGGACAGCATACCACACACCACTTGGGATGTTGCCTTTCAGAATAGTATTTGGCAAATCATGCCATTTACCAGTGGAAATTGAACACAAGGCATTCTGGGCTGTTAAGAGGTGCAATTTGGAGTGTAATGAAGTTGGGAAGCAGAGGAAATTGCAGCTGCAAGAGCTAGATGAAATCAGGCTGGAAGCTTATGAGAACTCAAGATTTTATAAAGAGAAAGTGAAGAGATTTCATGATATGAATATCTCAAGGAAAGAATTCAGCATTGGGCAGAAAGTGCTTCTATACAAATCCAAGATGAAGCTGATAGTTGGCAAGCTCAAGTCAAAATGGGAAGGCCCATATGTAATACTCAATGTTTTCCCAAATTGGGCAGTGGAGATTAGGAAATCCGAGGCTGATCGGTCTTTCATGGTCAATGGTCATCAATTAAAGGTCTTCCAAGAGAAGCAGCCTTTAGAAAATGAGGAAAGCACACTGCAATTCAATGATCCAGTTCTAGAAAAACCACCATGAATAACCTTTATCTCATCCTTTCCATTTCTTGTTCTGATTTTAGTTAATTACTGTGTTGATGCTGTTATTGTAGACTGTATATTCTGTTTTCCTAATAATTTTCTAGGTTTTGTTGATTTTTTTTAGTTGCTCTTTAGTAATTCTAGTTTGTATATATATCCATGTGCTATCTGTTTTGTACATTTGTTTTGATTATGTGTTGTTTTGGTCTTTTATTTGAGAAATTGTTGGTGTTTATTGTGTTTGTGTGGCTGAATGCTTAGTCAATACATCTGTTGAAGAGATTTAGGCTGAAGTCAAAGTGCATTTTATTGATATTATAATTTTTGTCTCTGAAACTGTAAACTAATGGGTGTTCATCCAACAAAGCGACTAAAAGTGTATGACCAGGGCCAATCATAGCCCTTTGCTTACTCTGGATCCAGAAATTGGCAGAACCAGGAAAGGGATCAAGAAGGAAAGGCATAAGGGTGAATCTGAGGCTGCTGGATCATTTTCCCCTTCGTTTGAGTGTTTATCAGATACATCTGAGATTGAAGACATGGCTGCGGAGCAAAGAGAGAGAACATTAAAGGAGCTGGCTAATTAGGAAATTGGATTTCAGCCCCTATGTATCCAAGTGTCGTATGTGCAAGGAGCTCCCAACTTTGATCTTAGGTCTGGTTTTATCCAGCTTCTGCCAAGGTTCCAGGGGTCAGCAGGGGAAGACCCTCACAAGCATATTATGGAGTTCACAGTGGTCTGTTCAACTATGAAACCACTGGATGTGCCTGAGGAGATTGTCAAGATGAAGGCCTTCCCCTTTTCACTGTAGGATGCTGCCAAGGAGTGGCTATTTTCTCAGAATGTTCCCATAGCTAGCTGGGATGAAATGAAGAGGAAATTCCTGGAGAGATTCTTTCCTGCTGCAAGGACAGCAGCTGTGAGGAAGGAAATAAGTGGGATAAGACAGCTGCCTGGGGAGAATTTGTTTGAATACTGGGAACGTTTCAAGAGGTTATGCTCTACTTGCCCTAACCATCAGATAAGTGAGCAGCTGCTGTTGCAATACTTCTATGAGGGACTGCTACCTCAAGAGAGAAACATGATAGATGCTGCAAGTGGAGGAACTTTGATGGACAAAACACCTACAGCAGCAAGGAATCTCATAGCTAATATGGCTGAAAACTATCAGCAAACTTATACCAAGAGTGGCAGCAGCAAGGGTGTCCATGGGATGCAACTGAATGCAATCTCAGATTCAGTAAGGACCAACATGTTCACTGGAAATAACCTACTGCTGGGGAATAAAATCTTGGAGTTGATTGAGTTGATGAGGCAAATGGTTGTGGGAGGCCAAGTAAATTCAGTAAAGAAGCACTGTGGGCTATGTGCTTCGGATCAGCACTTCACATATCAGTGTGCTCAAATTCAAGACAGTTTTGGAGCTGAATCCGTGGCAGCTGCGTACCAGAGCCAGCAGGGAAATTTCAGGCAGACCCACCAGCCATGGCAGACCCAGAATCAGCAGCAACAACATAATCATGCCTCTAGTTCACAGAATCAGGGGTGGAGGAATTGGATGAACCCCAGATATGAACCTCCTCCATACAATCAGCAAGGTGGCCAGCAAACAAATGGGCTGATGCAGAGCATGAATCAGTATGCACAGCAGTATAGGCAGAATCAGCCACAAATGCAGCCCAAGATAGACCCAAGTCTGGAGGCTACTATTCAAGATTTGAAGATGCAGATTGGGCAGTTGGCACATGTTGTGAATGAACTGGTGAATCAGAAAGCGGGGGGCATCCCTGCTCAGCCAATTGTGAATCCTAAGGAAGCATCAAACAACACATAGAAGATTATGAGAATAAGTTTTCTTTTTCCTGTTCTTATCTTTGTATTCTTGTAATATGATGTACATTTTCTTTTACTTTCTAATAATGCTTCTGTTCGCGGGGAGTTCAAGTGTGTTAGTTTTCATAGTTGCATTCATATACATTTTTTATCCTGTTGTGTTCAATTGGTCAACATTTTCTCTTTAGTAGTTCTACCTTGTGTATATCCATCTTTATATCTGTTCTTGTGCATATCAGTTTTGTTTCTGTACTGTTTAGGAGCCTTACCTACTCACACATTGAGGACAATGTGCCTCTTAAGTGTGGGGGTGGGAAGGTATAGGTTTAAATTTTTTGTTTTGATGTAAATAACCCTGTTAGCATCTGTTTTAGCAATAAAATAGGGATAAATTTTTTTTCTGAACTGTTTTCTCTTTATTTTTAGGTCCGGTCTGGTTTAAAATACTTAGAGTAGTTTCCTATTCTTTTTGTGGTCTGTAAATACCTATTCTTGTTACTGATCTGTTTTAGTTTAGTTGTTAGCTTTGTAGATAATAGCTTTTAGGTCTTTAAAATTCTTTCATTCATTCTTATTCTTTCTCGTTGTTTTAGATTCTTGTTATAGTCTTTAGCTTTGATTAGTTTCTTGTTTCTCTTCTTTATGTTCGTTACTTGTTCTGTTTTAAGTTTTTGATCAGTTACTTGTTCTTGTTTTAGTTTTCATGCTTTGCTTTAAGTTTTCAATTGGGATTTTTGTTCATAAATAGGTTCTATTTTCTTTTTGCTACTGTCTGAATCTGTTTAGTTTTTCCTTTTTCAATTCTCTGATTAGTCTGTCCTTGTTTAGATAGCTTATAGGAACAGTTCGGGTTTATATTATCTTAATATGTTAGGTAGTTTAAGATTGATTGTAAGCTTCTTAGATCTCTTTCGTTTCTATTTTCCTGTCTTAGATTCTTATTATGATTTGAGTTTCCATCTTTAGATTTGTTTTAGATTCCTTTAATTTTTGTAATTTTGTTTCCATGTTTTAGCTTTTAATTTTTTTTAGGTTCTGATGTAGCTTGTAAATAGAAGTTGCTTTAGGATCTGTTTGTTCTAGGATTTGTTTAATTTCCTTTCCTTTGTTATCTTCTTTTTAGACGTGTAACTAGGACTTGTTTAGTTGAATATCATTCCATATTAGGTGTATTGTTTCTTCTTTGTTTAGATTCTTTTCTTTTCCTTTTGTTGTTTTGCTTTGTAGAGCTTTAGTTTAGATTCTTCTAGGTTACATTCTGTTCTGTTTTAGTTTGTCTAGGTTGTATATAGTTAGGTAATTCTGTTAGGTCTTTCTAGGAGCTTTTAGGTTCTGTTTTATGCTTTTCCTCATTACTTACTGAATTCATTTAATTTTTAGCTTTATTTCCTTATATTAGAATTGTCAAGAGTAGACTTAGCTTTAGATTTAGGCAGAGGTAGTTCTAGCATTGATTTTTACAGTCTTTAGTTCATTTCAATTCAGTAATTTTTGCATAGGATGAGTAACAAGTCAGTTTTAACAATTTTCAACCCTTGAGAGATTTTGGGCTAGTTTTTGTCTTTCTTGTGTGATAACATGCATGTTTAGCTGTCATTCTGATTTTGCATTGATTCTTTATTGATGTGCTTGCTCTTGGTAACTTTGAATATGATCTAGGCATCCTTCATTTTTCCATTTTATTTTCTTACCATTGCCCTTCATTTGAGCCTTAGCCTATTTTCTTTGCTCTCCATTCATTTTAAGCTATATCCCCCAACCAATCATACCTTAGAGATTTGTGAGATGTAGGGAGAGGTCTAGAACTTGGTGAATGCATAATAAGAGTGAGGCCAGAGGTGAAAAAGAAAAGAAAAATATGATGAAAAAAATCTGGTTTGGTTGAAAAGAATGAAACAGGTCTGGAAATCAGAAAAATAAAGTAAAGGAAAGACCTAGAATGTGTGTAAAAGAGAAAGAGGACCAGAGAAAAAGAAAGAAAAATAGGTTGGCCAAAGATTAAAAGTTAGACCTTGCACTGAGTTCTAGTTTTCTCCCTTGTTCTTCATATTTCTCTGTTTCATCTTAGTTCCCATTCTTTTCTGTTTATCCATTCCATTCCATGAACATTACAAGCCAAATAAAGACCTATTGATTTAGAGAAACCTTGAGTAGAGCACTGTCATTTAGAATCTTTTCAAAGTTGTGAATGGTAGTTAGCATGACATGAATGAGTGAAACAGGATAACCTAAACAGTTGAGTGATTGAGTGCATACACTGCATCCTGTGAGGTTGAGGCTGACTGCTACTCTTCCATATGTTGTCTTTGCTGATTTTGAGTGGATTAAAATGTTTCTCACTTGCTGGAATTGCTGAAGCTTGAGTTTGACGTTAAGATTTCTTTTGTGCAGTTCTGATTTGATGAA
This sequence comes from Vigna reflexopilosa, assembly GCA_027742785.1. NCBI lineage: Eukaryota > Viridiplantae > Streptophyta > Magnoliopsida > Fabales > Fabaceae > Vigna > Vigna reflexopilosa. The sequence goes on along the minus strand of CM050929.1, from coordinate 10,788,646 downwards.
ATAGCTAGAATTGATGTGATTTGGCAGGTTTGAGAAGCTGAAATAGAATTTATAAGTCTCTTGTTTTGTGTAGAGTCTTTTCATTGTAAATTGAGTCTTTTCTTTTGCGTTTGCTTTTTAGTTTGTCCCTGCCCAGGAGGGCAGTTGTCTAAGTGTGGGGGTGTGATAACTCTCTTTATTTTCATATTTTTCTATGTTTATGAGACTTTCTTAGCTTGTTTTAGTTTCTTATTGATTAGAATTAGGTTAGTTTTAGGTTTTTCTTTAATTTCTTTAGTTTTATAAAATGGTAGTTAAAAATAGGTTTTTAAGAGTTTTTTTTAGTCTTTGTTAACAAATAGGGAATTTAGATTTTTCTGAAAATATTTGAATAAAAATTCTTTTCTCTCATTTGATTTTTTTTATGCAGATTGTGCTGATCAATTAAAATAGCTTTGGGTTTGTGCTGATGCAAATAGGAATTTGGCCCGCATTATGGGATGAAATGCATTGGTCTATTGCAGATTTGAAGAACATTGGACTGGCTGCTTGCATGGACTTTGGGCTCAAGTAGAACGACACCGTTTCAGTGAGGCACAAGCTGCAACTGTTGAGGGGTCATCGTCTCACACACCTCATTTGAGAAAAGAAAAGAACACTCTCGAGCATTTGGCAGAAAACGAGAAAGCATGCTCGAGTTTCATTTTGGAGAAAAGCTAGCCCTTGGGTTAGGTCTTGGTGTGAATGCGAGATGACGAAAGGAGAGATTGGATGGTTCGTGCCACTTCACCGGAGCTGCACACGTGACTGGAGAATGCTGGTCTGCAGAGGAAAGGAGCTTAAGTTGATCGGTGGAGATGAAGAGATGATCGGATGGTGGAGATGGAGCTTGCGAAAAAGATTGATGGTCGTCCGATCAGAGAACATAAAACGTCGAGAGCAAGTTCCCTTTCTCCCTTTTCAGTTTTCATTTTCTTTCTTTCGTTTTCTTCAAACCCTATAAAAAGGGGCTCTATGTAAATAATTGACACACACACACGGAGAGACTCTTAGACACACTTTCAGTTTACGCTACAGTTCTTCGTTCTCTAGATTAGGGTTTATTTTTTTGTAGAGTAGATTTGAGTTTTCTTGCTTTTGGAGCGTACATCACGGTGGTGACAGCCCGCGGTGGCTCCGATTGCACTTTTCGTTCGGTACATTTTTTGTAATTTTCATTCTCCTTAATAAAATGTTCTTTTTCTTTGATGTTTTCATTGTTCTGTGTGATTCTATGTTTGATGTTGTTCGTGCAATGTTTTTGTGTTCTTATGTGTTTATGCGATTGTTTGTTTTGAAAATTGAATTTGACTCTGTCACTCTGCATTTTATGATTCTTCTGGAATTAAATGACTCCATAGCGAGCATTCTTAATCGAGATGTCTTCTCGAGTCAGAGTTGAGTCCATTAAATAAAGATTCATCAGTGTTATATTTTTGTTTCTGTGTTTTGTACATTGGTTGGAGGAATGAGTGAGAAGAGTCAGTTTAGGTTCTGAAATATGAACCAGAATACCCCGAGGTGGGATTCACTTAACAGGATGTCTTCCTGAGAACTCTCAGTATTCATTAATTCACATCAATGTGCATTTACATGTGAATTAAATTTTGTCTATGTTCTTAGTTAGTTTCCTGTATTTTCTTATTTGCTGAACATGTTTAGGATTAGTTTTAGCTTAGGTAATAATTTCTTGTTTTCTTGAATGTGTTCTTTTAAATCATGAATTACTTTGCTTTACATTCTTGTTTCACAGGTTCTTCACTGGTTGTTTGATTTGGTTAGTAATTAGATTTCTTAATTGTAATATGCATTTCTAGTGTCTTTGTAAATCAGTAGATCATATTAGCTATAAAATTTAGGTATTGTTTCTGTTCTTAGGCAGTAGCAATGTTCATTAGTTTAGGATTATTTTAGTTGCATTAAATTTTCATATTTTCTAGATAGTTTAAATCTCTGTATTCTGTTATTTTCCTTGTATTTCTTATTTTTTTCTTATAAACAGATTTTTAGTTTTAATTCTTTTCTTTTTAGTTTCATTCAATTTTATTTTCCCCACCTGTTTAGTAATTAGTAAATAGTGAATAAATACAAGATTAAACTTTACACTTTAGACTTAATCATAGTTGAGTCCTTAGATTGATCCTTGGTTGACCACTATACTTCATTAGTGGGGAAACTGAGTTTGTTGGCTTTGATGCGACTAAAAGCGAGTTTAACACTTACCCTTTCAAAATCTTCATATAACGCTCAATAGGATATATCCATCTTAAGTATACCGGTTCACACAACTCGATTTCTCTAAAAAAATGAACAAGTAAATGTACCATGATGTCAAAAAAAGATGGAGGGAAAAACATCTCTAGTTGACACAAGATGATAACAATCTCGCTTTGAAGTTCATCTAACTTTGTAGGATCGATGGCTTTACTACAAATTGACGAGAAAATGAACACAACTTTTTTAGGGTCTGCCTAACATTTTTGGGCAAAATTCCACGAATAGCCACCGGTAACAATTGTTGCATTAAGACGTGGCAATTATGAGACTTCATGCCAACAAGCTTTAAGTCTTGGACCGACACTAAACTCTTTATATTTGAAGAGTATCCTTCTGGTACTTTGATACTCTTTAAACAAAGGAAAAAACTTATCTTCTCTTGTCTAGACATTATGTAACATGCAAAATAGGCAAATAAGTACGTTTACCAATCTCCCTTGGTGCCAACTCTTCTAGGATATTCATGTCAACCAAATCCAAACGAGCATTCACTCCATCTTTTGTCTTTCCCTTAATGTTGAGTAGTGTACCAATCAAGCTATCACACACATTCTTCTCTACATGCATGACATCTATGCAATGTCTAACATTTAACTTTGACCAGTATGGAAGATCAAAGAATATTGATTTCTTCTTCCAAGGGGTCATTACAGATGACTTCTTGGATGTTTTCTCAAATACATGATGTATTTTATTAACTTTTTCAAAAATTTGAAGGCCAGTAAGTGGATTTGGTGCTTCGTCCCTCTCTTGATATCCATTGAATGCTTTTTTTAACCTTCGATATGGATGATTACATTTTAGAAATCTCCGATGACGCAGATACACCGTCTTTCTTCCGTGTTTCAATTGATGAGCTGTAGTGTTTTCTTCACAAATAGGACATGCTTTATGACCCTTGACACTGTATCCTGACAAATTACCATAAGCTGGAAAGTCATTAATGGTACAAAATAACATTGCACGCATCACAAAAGTTTCAGAAGCGAATGCATCAAATATTTCATCACCATCAACCCACAACAACTTCAAGTCTTCAACTAGTGGGCTTAAATAAACATCTATGTCATTTCCAGGTTCCTTTGGACCAGATATCATCATAGACAACATCATGTACTTCCTCTTCATGCACAATGCAGGTGATAAGTTGTAAATTATCAATATAACTGGCCAACAACTATGATTGGTACTTAGATTACCAAATGGGTTCATTCCATCAGTGGCTAAACCAAGCCTAAGATTTTTACACTCTTTACCAAATTGGGGGAATTGTTGATCAATATTTTTCCATTGCTTTGAATCAGCTGGATGACGAAGCAGCCCGTCAATTTTTCTCTCATCTGCATGCCATCTAAGGTTTTTAGCATCTTTGGGATATGCAAACAAACGCTTATGTCTGGGCACTATTGGAAGGTACCAAACTACTTTCAAAGCAGATCAATTTTTTTCTATCTGACCATTATCTTCACTATTGTTTTTTGACTTGTATCGTGATAACCCACATTTTCGACACTTTGTCAAAAATTCAAACTCTTTCCTATATAAAATGCAGTCATTGGGACAAGCATGTATCCTTTTATACTCCATACCCATTGGACAAAGAATTTTCTTCGCATCATAATTACGAGTGGGTAGTGTATTTCCATCTGGCAACATTTCATTCAACAACGTCAACAATTCTGTAAAACTCTTATCAGTCCATTCATTGCTCGCCTTCAAAATCATGAGCCTTAACACCGCTGACAAACATGTGAACTTTGTTGAACCGACATACAAAGGTGTTTCCACATCAGTCGACATCGTCTCATACACATGAGCTTTGACAAAATTTTCTGCGCCAACATCGCGGATCATGTCCTTTAATTTGTCTTCATCCGGTCGATCTTCTTCCATGGTGGAATCAATAACATTTTCAGTTTGGGAGTCAGTCAGAAAGTGCATTTCTTCGCCATGCCATATCCATGTTGTATAACATCTTAGGAAACCATCACATATAAGATGTTCTCTAATTTGGATTGCGTTCAACTTTCTCCCATTCAAACAGTTCACACAAGGACATCTAAATTTCACTTCATCATCACTTGTACCCTCATTACGTTGTGCAAATTGTATAAATTCCTTTACCCCTCTCTCGTACTCAACACTAATGTGTGGTAAATTAATCCAATTTCGATCCATTCTTAAATATTAAATAAAAAGATAAGGTACTGAAAATCAAACTTGCAATTTCATACATACCATTCAAACATTAATTTCACCTAGTGATTACTCAAATATTATAAGGTTTAGGAATTTTATTAAGGATTAAATTCTAATAATTCTAATAGTTAATTGTTATTATGCAAAAATTCTAATAATTCTAAATTTTCTATGTCTACATATTTTCTATGTCTACACCAAAACAATATTATTATGCAAAAATGAACGAACAAATCATGTTGAAGAAAGCAAAAACGGCGAAGGGCATAAAAGGGAATACCTGGAATGGGCGCAGCGAAAAGGAGGGTGCGACAGAGAGGAATGGCACGGCAGAAGTTGACGATTTCCATGTGGAAGTTGACGATTTTGATCGGTCAAAACTCTTCTCCAATGTTGAAAATGGTGATTGCACCGAACAAATTTGAGTTTAAACGGTGCAAAATGGAAGCAGAATGGCGTCGTCGACGGGAAGCAATGCTTTGAAACTGTTTGCGCGAAGGAGACGATATTGTTCCAGTGTGTTTTATTTTTTTAACCTAGAGGGGAATATGTCGCGATTCAACACATAATCGCTGTAATAAGGGGGAATATGTCGCGGTTCACAACTCAACCACGGCCTATTCTCCTGAAAAAAATAAATCAAAATGGCATTTTTGAAATTTTTTTCAAACTATATGCCGCGTTTCAGCGCCCAACCGCGACCTATTCCCTTAAAGATTTAAAATTTATTCAGATTAGGGAATAGGCCGTGGTTGACCTCACAACCACGACCTATTCCCTGACATTCTGAATCTTCCCAATTGCCTCCCAACTGCCTTTTGGGGAATCTCAGAAGTTTGCAAGGGGAATAGGCCGCGGTTCTCAGAGCAACCGCGGCCTATTCCCCCTGCAACTTCTGACATTGCCTGGGAATAGGCCGCAATTGTTCTTATAATCGCGACCTATACGTTTGATTTATTTTCAAAAATGTCTCCGCATAGTATTATGCTGCAGTTTCTGGTGAACCGATGCATAATGTGCGCGATAAACACTCTATTTTTTACTAGTGCATGTTATATTAACATCACAATAACACATTCAGATCAAAAACAACAGAAGCAAAAATGAAAGAATAATGTGCATACCTCCTGCCATTGTAATTTTGTAATCCTAACAGAGTCAACTTTGTTTTTCTAAACCTTAACTCACTCAAACTTGATGGTGTGTTTTTCTGAATAGAGAAGTAGGCGTAGTGATCAAAATTGAGAGTAACTCATTCCCTTATATAAAATAGGAACTGAAAGTGTTATAATATTTATTTTATATTTAAAATAATGCTAACACTAATCACCAAAGCAAAGGCCTGAGCTAAATGGAAACCTTGCATAAAAGGAAATCTTTGCAACTAAACATTGAAGGAAAGAGGTGAGCAAGAGTTTTAATTTGTATAAGAACGGGGTGTTATTTTGAGATAGAGTCACGAGAGAGGGACAACAACTCCATATTCTATTGTAATCAGATTCATCATTATGAGTAATTGAACTTTCTTGTGTTGAGGTTGAATGTAACTTTTCTAATTCTTTGTGTCATTTATGTGTGCGTGTGTGTGTGTGTTTTTGTTCAATATTAATGATTTGGTTTATATTTGATTTCTTGGATGAACCAATCATTGATCTTATTTCATTGAATTAGATTGAGTTGGAAAACTAATCTTAAATCTAAGGTCTAACCAAATCATCTAATGCATTTGAATGTTAGGAATAAATTTAAATACTTTAACTTAATTTAAGCCTTGCACTTAAAGCAATGATTCATTAATCAAGGATTGAGGAAAAATCATTGTGTTTGAAGTCCTTAAGTTCTAAACTCAAGGAATTAATTTTGAATTAGCCAAGTACTTCCAAGAGCACTAGATAATGGTATTAATATATTATATCTATAGAAACACAATAGAAGATTAACGAAGTTCAATATCAACACACTTATCTTTATTATTTAATTTAATCTCAACCAATTCTAATTTTACTCTTTCGTTATAAATTGTCAAAACATTGTTCTATTGTGAATTAAGACAAATTAAAGTTATTGGATAATTTGCACAAATGTGTGTGGATATGATATTAGTTTCTGTGCTATAATGACCCAATACACTTGCTAGAAATAGGAAAATCCATCAATAGATAACAATCAAACGATGCAAAACTTAACCTCTAAAAACACAACCAACAGACGATGCACAATAGAAACATAACAACTCATTCCCCATGATCCAAAAAAAAAACCTCAAAACCTGACTCTAATACCAAAATTTAATACCCCAACTTTTGTCTTCCTAAAGTCTATAACTAGCACAAATATTCTTATTTAGTTTCATAATTAAAAATAAACTTTATCAATATTTTATTTAACCTCAATGAAAATTATTGTTTTACAACCAGAAACTTCAATGAAAAGGAAAAATAAATGTAAAACATAAGAATATAAGATTGCCCCAACATCTCACAATCTTGACCACTCTCATTACTTTTTGTGCATCTTTCTCAACTCCTATATTATCATATTCTCCCATATTAAGTCGTGATCATCGTAGTCAAATACAAACAAAATAAATAAAAGGGTAAGCTAACATCATTAAGCAAAAAGCTCAATTTTGAAAATAAATTCATTCAATGTTTAAAATCTAGGAAATTTGAAAAAAAATATAACTTTGTAAAACTTATTTCCTTCACTAAAAGTAAAATATATGGAGTTCACCAAGTTAGATTTCGAGGAAAGAAAGGTGAGTTGCAAATGGACATACTTAAAAACTTTGTCTTTCTTAGATCACTTTCACACATCTCAATAATTATTTGAAAATTTAGATAATGAAAACCAACTACTAACAATTTTTAAAACACATCCATATATACCACTCATACTACACACTTATACCAAACAAAACACTAGGACATAGAGTTGCCTACCTAAAGGGATTCAACCTATCCTTCAAGCTAGCCACTCTAAGAACCCTAAAAAATACAACAATGCCTTGTCTTATAAAGTTTTTATAATAGAGACATTCAACCTTCGACCTCGACACTCAAAAACCAAGTACAAAACACTAGTCAATGAGTTATTTTTCTAAAGATATATCTCATTTAACTTCAACACTTTAAAGACCCTTAACAAACAAGCACACTCAAACACAATTAATAGAGTATTCTACCAAGCAACATTCGTCTTCTGACTTTGACACTTTAAAGAGCTACCTGGCAAGATGGATCCTTTCAAGGTCACCCACTCAAGGAGCCTACTTTGAATAGAGCCTAAATAACACTAAAAAAGAGCCAACGAATATTATACTCACGACTCTTAACCAAAGTCTATTAGTACAACACATCATTCATGCAACCATACTTAACATACACAATCACATATAGGGGGGATAAGGGGTTTGAATGATAAAGGAGGGTGAGTAGTGGAACTATGAATATAGGAGGTGGTTTTGGTCCATGATCTCACATAAAAGGCTATGAGGAGGGAGCTTCGGCCACACCTGACCAATTATGTTCCGATGACAGTGCAATAGTGTTAGCGGTGTTGCTTGGGCCTAAAGGGGACTCATAATAGCTATTGGCTCCGATTTAGCGTTTCACATTTGAGATGTGTTGAATGGTGATTACAAGTGAATCAACGTTAACAAGGTCTCTAGTTGTGAACAATGACGAGCATGAATGATATAGTGAGATTTACTAACAACAAAGAATCACGATGTCATCACATTTTAAGTTTAAACATTTAGAAATTGAAAAGTTGAAAAAAAAATTTAATTACAAAATCATAAAAAAAAAATAAAAAAAATTAATATACTCATTCGTGACATTTTTCAAATAACACTAATTTTAATTTTAATAAGAAACTAAATTAACTCGATTTAAAAAATATTAAGATCAAGTAAAAAAACATAATAATCACCAAATATAAAAATACAAATACTAATTAATCCTAAAATAAAAATATAAAATCTATAACTGAACTTAACATATCAATTAATTTCATTCGTACAAATCGGACAATAAATCTTGTTTTCAAGAATTAAATATTTTAAGCACGTGATTTTTTGATGGAGTGAGATCTAACTAAATACATTAAGGACCTGAAATATTTTTCAGCTAAATTTTTAAAGACAAAAAATATTATATATAAATAGAAAAGTCAAAATATATTTAAAATAGTCGGAATCTTGATTGGTCGGCTTGATTGAGCGAATCCGTAAAACTTCATAATTGTATTGAATGTTTTAATCAATCCTCTGTATCTGACCTTCCCAATTCGTAGTCAAAATAGAATTTGATCTAACACGATGTGGCAATCAATCGTATTATTACACGATGCTGCACGCTGGCAGAGGTTCCGTTGAAGAAAGGATTTCATAAATAAAATTTAATATCTTTATAAAAATTTTATAAAAATCACAAACTTCTTCTACATTATACTTCAATTAAAAGGGAGTAGTGTTGTCTAAGAAAATAAGAGTTACTTAGCATGCAGTATCAGTATTAACTACAACTATAGTTCAATTAATGCAGTTTTAGTCTTTTGAGTTTAAAAAATAATTTTATTTTTTTTAGAAAATTTCAGTATCTAACAATAACTTTAAAAAAAATCAAAATAGCATTCTCCAAAGTAAAAATATAACTAAATAAAACATTATATACTACATTTGGTATGATAGTTAATAAATACATAATATCCTTTTTATTTTTTTAGCTAATTAAAAATAGTTTGCTTTATTTTAAAAATATAAAGCAAAAACAAAATGGCCTGTGAAAATGAAAAAACTCTTCACTTTTGACTCGGATTAATTTCGATATTAATCTTATCTTATCAGGAATTGAAATTAAATATAATTTAAAAATTAGACGATACGATCCTATCTAAGAAAAAATATGATTTTTTATAAATTTGAATTCTCAAGGACACAATAAAAATAAATCAGAGAAAAACGTGGAATAAGGCAGAGATAGAGACACCACAATCTAGCAAATTGATAAGTCAAGGAAGATTCACCACAAAGATGTTAATTTTGATAAGAATCAAAGTTCTAAACCAAGAACTAAGAGAATCTTCTCTAAAAAATGCAAAAACATATATTATGACTTCCAAACTCTCTACATATGTATTTGGTACTCCTATATATAGGTACAAATGTTTAAGACACCTAAGAAATCCTAAAAAAAAGCTCAATGACATTGGGTCCAAAAATAACTTGAAAAATAGAAACAAATTGTTTGCAATTAAAATAAATAAATACAATTTATTTAATTTCCTAAATTATTCTTAAATGGTATTCATGATCTTCACGTTCTTTAAATTCTTCTCTTTATAGAAGATTATAGATTCAAGTTTCAAGAATACGTGTTTTGATCTTTAGTATCATCCATCCTTTGAATTGCAAATGTCATTCTTCAAGTTTTCTCATATATGTTTCAAGATATAGTCATCCATCATATTCTCTTTCTTGAAAAGGATTTGTCCTCAAATTCATACACTTTGAAGATTCTTTATCATTAAAAGTAATTTAAATATATTATCCTCTTTTAATTTTTAAAATATTTTTTAAAAAATTGAGACAAAATTTCAAAATAATAACACTTTAACTATATTAATTAATTTTAAAAATATTATCTTTGAAGCGGAACACGTTTATTATTAGATGATAATATATAATATAAATATTCATTTATTACATATATTATTTTCATGAATGATTAAAGAAAAATATTATAATGTTATTTATGAATGAAAAGAGACCGATGTGGTATTAAATGTTTAATAATATTATTATAATTAAAGTCTAATAAATAATAAGAATTTATGGTCATGAAATGGATTTTCAGTTTATTCTACTTTATTAGTCTCTTGGTTGTCCTGTGACAATGACAATGAAAGTGTCTTACCCGTCAAGAACATACCCATCCATATTAATCATGGAACAAAGTGTCTCTCGTGCCTTTAAAATGAAAAAAAGTTACATTTGACTGTTAAATATATTTTTCTTTTCTTTTATTTAGTATCTAGTAGAGGTAAGTATTTGATTTGGTAATTGGTATAATAGAGATTAGAAGTCAAATTTATATAATGAAATTAATTTACATAGTTTTAGAAAATAAATTCTTATAATACTTTTAAAGTGGTGATTAACTTTTACAATATTATTTTTATAGCTTAATTGAAATATTGATAATGTGAGGACAAAAATTGTAACATCACAAAATATAGTGATAAACCATATAATAGTAGTCACAAAAATAATAAAATAGAACAGTTATAAGCTAAAGTATAAAGCATTAATTTTACAGTCATCTAAACTGACCATAAAATTTAAAACTTTATATACAAGAGAGTACACCAAAACTATGTACAATACTAAACAAATCCTAACTACTCCGCAGCATCTTCATCGTCCAACGCCTGCTCCAAGGAAACCTCATCTCCCTCTACTCACATTCATAAGATAGTCATTGCAAAAGAAAGAACACGACACATACAAAATACAAACACAAGCAAAAAGGGTAAGCTAGATGTAAAAGCATTCAGGTCATTACATGTCATTTAACTATATATGAGTATTCATACAAAACAACCAATCCAAACATCCTAACATATTATGACCTAGACTTGACTTGTCTGGACTTAGAATGAATACTGAGTTATGGCAGGTTGTGAACTTGTGGTGGCCTCTACTACTTTGCAAAGTCATTGCCATGGGTTTCACCCTACCACACACACAAGGTTAATCCGTTACCGAGCAATAGGCCTCCAAGTAGCGCCTACACTAGGACCTCCTACTACTCTTACCACATGAATCAATCCTTTCTAAGTGAGAATGAAAGATCATTAAAGTGTTAGGATAATCCCCAATACTGAGCTCCATGTATTCATTCTAAACATACAAGTATCTCACCGAGAGATTCTACTTTAATACTCATTTCACTTTAAATCACAATTCCTACCTCTGATATTCATATGATTTCATACATCTTCGTACACAACATTCAATGAATTACAACATCATTCAAACCATTCAAGAATAGATAAGGAAAAGGGTAAACTAAAGTTGGACCAATCGCTCAGCGCACACCCTCGCTGAGCGAATCCAAAGGGTTTTCGCATTGCGACCCCAACTCATTATGTGAATCCTCAAACAGAGACCTACCCTTTAGCACCATTCGCACAACGACTAAACTCGTTGTACGAAAAAACTCACAGAGGTTCCAAATCTCCATTCCTCGCATAGCGCCCCAAATCGCTATGCGAAAGCCCTAGGCAGTGGCTCAGACTCCCCAAACACTCGCAAAGCACACCCATTCGCTATTCGAATTAAACTAGCAGTGATCCAGGCCACCACTAGGCACTCAGCTCCCAGATTCGCTATGCAAATCACCAGACAGAGAGCAACCCTCTCCAGCCATTCGTAAATCGCACCAGTTCGCTGTGCGAAATGCCCTGGCAAAGAGCATCACGCCAAGGTGGCTCGCTGTGTGAATCCATTCGCTCAACGAGTCTGCATAATCTGCAAAACAAAATTCTGCAGAATTATGCAACTCAACCACCAATTACCAATTCTAACTATTTTTCCCAACTTCTAACACTCCTAGATTGTGTTATAGACTTAATTAGACTTGACTAAGTGTTCCTACACCTCACTAACCTCAATCTAAAGTGTTTATGAACCAATTTCTATTTCAAAACTGCAAATTTCTCAACCTAAAGACCCAAATCCAATTCTACCACTTTTAGCATTATCCTGAACCACTTAGGGAATCAACTAAGTCCCAAATGACTTGTCTAAGTTATCCCAGCAGACCAATACAACTTCCAACTCATAATTCACAAATTCACCACCTCACATCCTCAAAATTAGCTTTAGACTAACCACTACTACTATAAATTTAACATTTCTCATACATTTAAAACAACTCAATTATCTTCCAAACACAATTCATTTTTAGTATTCATCAATCATCACTAGTGGAAAAACGCTGTTTAACGTTGGTTATTTTGGGCTTTTAACGTCTTCTTCACAACCGACGTCTATACCGGTGACATTAACGGGACGTCGAACATCCACATAATAGACGTCTATGCAGACGTTAATTAGTGCGATGTCCGATGTCACTAAACGTCAGTGCAAGCGTGTAAACCGACGGCTAAAGGCAATATATAGACGTCGGAGAAAGCAATACTCGACGTCTAAGAGCACATAAAGACATTGAACATGTCACTAACCGCCGTCTAAAATCACTATAGACGTCGGTGTAAGCATTAACCGACGTCTAATATAGTGGTTGTGTTTTAGTGCAGTTTTTTTCCTGTCTTTGGATAGTCCAGTAGCACACTCTTTCTTTGCTAGTTTCCCCCAAAAAAAAGCTTGCGTCTTTTGAATTTCTCATGACATTTGAACCCAAAACCGAATTTGGGTTCTTGCCTAGTTCCATTTTCAACTAGGCAACAACCTAGGATCGTTTTTGGGTCCAAACGCCACGAGAAATCCAAAAGACGCCACTTTTTCTTGGAGGCAGCTAGAAAAGGAAGAATGTGGTACTGCGTTACCCCAAGAGAGGAACAAAACTGCACTAAAACACAACAAAGGAAAACAAATTTTAATTAGTTGAACCAAAATGCTAATATAATCGGTCTAAACAAAGTTTAAACGGTTGAAATAAGAAAACACGCACCTGGAATGCAATGCCGCAGGAGAGAAAAAGGAGAGGAGGAAGACGATGATTTTATCAGAAACTAGAATGCAATGGCGCAAGTGAGAAAAACGAGAGGAGGAAGACGATTAAAGGAGGCGAGTCTGCAAGGCGAAACTGCAATGCCGCGAAAATCCTCCGAGTTTGCGGTTTATTTACCATGAAATTAGGCGTCGGTTACTACAGGAACCGACGTCTATAGTCACGTAGACATCGGTTATATTACTAATGTGACATCGAATAAAACTTTTAATCTGCCTATTAGACGTCAGACACACGGGGCGCCGACGTCTACGGATTGATGTTTCATTTCCTGTCAGGGAAGTAGAGGACGGTTGTCCTGGGGCGCCGACGTCTATAACATTTTAGACATCGGTGCCCTTTATCGGACGTCGAATTGCCTGCGAGTTGGTGAATAGCATTAATTACAGTGACATAGACGTCGCCTCCCTAGGAGTCCGACGTCTAAGTTGCAGAATTTGACTGTCTTCCTGCCTTTCGGACATTATAGATGTCGGTTGTTGACTACTTGACATCTTAGCGCCTGAGAATAAGGTGAAGAGCATTAATTGCAGCCAGGTAGACGTTAGCCCCCCGTCACAACTGACGTCAATGGCAGCAGACGTCGAATAAATAATAGACGTCGTTTGCCATAAAAATCGACGTTTGGTTTACCAACTTATTTACGGTAATGCCACCGTCCACTAGTATACGTCGGGCTACCGCCACACCGACGTCTAGTGGGTGACGTTAAACAACATTTTTCCACTAGTGCATATATTCAAGAACAACAGTTCAATAGTCATCAAGCACTCATTTCCTGCCAAAATACATTCCAATTCAATGTAACCAACTCAAAGCTCATACAAACACACAACATACAGATATATGATCATTTTAAAATGCTCTAGCTTCCCTTACCTCAGAGTAAACTGCCCAACTCACAGAATTACTCCAACCGTGCCTTGCACTACAAGGAAACTCTATAAACACCTACAGATTACCCATTGGTGATAAGAAACAACTCCTAAAACCTAGATTGAGCTATAAATTGAAGAGGAAAACAACCCAATACATGCAAACAGAATACGTTACATGATCAAGGTTAAAGACGCACGGGAAAAGAGGAGAAACGACTTACCGACTGGAAACAAGAAACTGATCGATAGAAATTGTAGCCCTCAACGTCAGGATCACCTAGACACTTCCTGATTGTCGAATAGATAGCTCAATTGTGAAAAATTCTAGAGAAAGGGTAGAGAAACGGAGAAAAACCGTGTTTTAGAGAGATTGAGTGTTCTTAAAATAATGAGTCGCGTTTATAAAAATTCGATGTGATTTTAAAGTAAAATAATCGGTCTCATTATTTTAATACGCTGTATTATTCTATTTTTTAAGTTCTCTCACATTGAATAAAGACTTGTTTGATATACTAATATTCTACATAATTTATTGTGTAGAAGGAAACAGGAAGAATAATTTAAATATATATTTTTTTCAATTTTTTTTAAATATTTTTTAAGAATAGTATAATCATGGAGGAATTTCAAAATTTAAAGTAGAAATATCTCAAGTATAATGATTTATTATTATATTAACAAACATAAAATCGAAGCAAAACTAATTATCTAAATAATTATATATTTCACTGTAAAAACTGAAAACTTATCAAAATAAAATAAATAAGTAAATATTTCATAAACTTTTACCTGTATACTCTCATCAAATCACAGCTACAAGTTTCGTTTGTGATTAAGAAAGATATAATCATTTAATTTTTATTTAATTATACTGCTATATATTACATTTGAAAAACCAATAAATGCATAAAATCTGGAACTGCGAATATATCATTTGGTTTAGAGTACCTTAATTTGTATACTTTTTTTATAAGGTTTTAACAAATCTTCTAGATATTAAGATGAAGGTAAGCAAGCAACGTGTCTTGCTTATGCAAAATCATTAACTTTTTTTTTTCTTTAATATTCATTGATAAGGGCTTCTGTAACACGTGAGATGCATGATGGGAGTGAACGACAGGTTGTTATGAATGAAGGACAAGTGGAACGTGATCAGGGACACGTGGAACTTGATCAGCAGGAGGTGGAGAGCAGACGCAGCACTAGGATTCATAAGAAAAATTCCCTTCTAAAAGGATTTGTGCGTTAGTTGGGAGGCATATGGAATGTGGCAAGTATCTTTCTAAAATCTCTCTCTTCCAAAAAAATTCCTTACCGCTCTTTCTGCTCTCTGACCTTACCCCTTTTCTGTGCAGGACGATCCTCTGTTCATACAACAGATAGTATTTTTTTGGGATTCTATTTTGTTACAATTCCTTTACAGAATCCTGAAACTTCTTTTGATATTGTTGTTGACAGAGACATTGATTCATTTAAATAAGATTCGTTTCACTCTGATTTTTTTCCTATCATATTACTGCATCATTACTGTTACATTGGTGCTTTCATTGACTCCAATGGCTGAGAACACACGTTTAAAAGATTTACAGACACAGGTTACTTCGTTGGTGAGCTGGATGGAAAAGCAAAATGATAGAGATAAGATGAATCAAGACCTGATTGATAAAACAGAGCAGCGTATGAATCAGATGCAGATAGCCATTGATCATCTCATCAAACTTCAAACTCAGCACGTTGGTGATACGAACTCAAAGACTGGAGCACAGTTCGAAAATTCCGGGATGTTCTCCGGAGCGATGCCTGTTCGCGACATATCGTTGGGTTTTCCTCACTTCGATGGTCACACTCCAGTGTTAGAATGGATCTTTAAGGCAGAAAAATTCTTCAATTACCACAATACTCCGGATTTGGAGAGGGTGGAAATAGCTGCGATGCATTTTGAGAAGGATGTTATTCCATGGTTTCAGATGTTGCAGAAGGAGCATGTCTTCCAGTCTTGGAACGATTTGAAACGAGCCCTGGAGTCCTAATTTGGTCCTTCCCCGTTTGATAACCCCACGGCTGAGTTGTTCAAATTGACACAAACTGGTACAGTTGCGGATTACTACCTGAAATTCATGAGTTTAGCCAATCGATCTAACGGGTTAACTTATGAAGTTCTTTTAAATTGCTTTTTAAGTGGGTTGAATAAAGATATTAGACGAGATGTGGTAGCTCAGAGTCCTCCAAATTTATTGAGAGTTGTGTCACTGGCTAAATTGTTCGAGGAAAAATATGTCCCTGCGACTATTGATCGAAACCCTATTGATCGAAACCCATCACAGGGCCATAGATATTCCAATATTACCTTCAATTCTAACCAGAATAATGTTACCAGAAACCCTCCGAAGCCTCCTTATAATTCCCAGCCTTTACCTCCATTATTACCCACCCCTTCAGTACCACCTTTTAGAAATTCCAATGTGAAGAAAATCAGTCCTGCGGAAATGCAATTATGTCGAGAGAAGGGCCTTTGTTATTTTTGTGATGAGAAATTTTCTTTCAATCATAAGTGTCCCAACAGACAGTATTTAATGTTACAAATGGAAGAGGATGAAAAGGAGTTAGAACCAGTGCAACCAGAAATGGACTCTCTCAATATTACAGCTGGAGTTGTGGACACTGAGGAGGCATTGCATTTGTCCTTCAAGGCTTTGAATGGAGGAGCAGGAGTTGGTACCATTCGTTTGGTTGCACACATTGGTTCTCTACCTGTTCAGGTTTTGGTTGATGGAGGTAGCTCTGATAATTTCCTTCAACCAAGAATTGCTAAGTTCCTGAAATTACCTGTCGAACCCGCTCCTATGTTTAGAGTTATGGTGGGGAATGGTAATTACATGGCTGCTGAAGGCTTGGTTAGTGAGTTAACTATTCGGGCACAGGGAGTCAAATTTCAATTACCAGCTTTTTTACTACCAGTTTCTGGCGCTGACTTAGTTCTTGGTGCTAGCTGGTTAAAATCAATTGGGCCACACATTGCTGATTACTCTTCATTACAGTTGAAGATCTTATACAATGACAAGTTTGTCACATTACAAGGTGATCATACAATTTTGCCTACTCCTGCACAATGCCCCCATATAAAAAGACTTGTCCATACCAAATCCATTGCGGAAATTTTTAGTATGCAACTCATGGAACCGACTTCTCAGCAATTTCCAGAGCTAGAACTCCCTAAGGATATGGAACCTGAATTGGTTCTATTGATACATACATATGCTGCGGTGTTTGGAAATCCTACGTCCTTACCTCCTCCTAGGACACATGACCACTCCATTCCTTTGGTAGAACGTTCTCAACCAATTAAAGTTAGAGCCTATCGATATCCTCACAGTCAGAAGGAGGAAATTGAGAAGTTAGTGGCCGGTCTGTTGCAAGAAGGAGTGGTGCAACCCAGTACCAGTCCTTTCTCTTTTCCAATCCTATTGGTCAAAAAGAAAGATGGATCATGGAGGGTTTGTACTGATTACAAAGCTCTTAATGTTATTACCATCAAAGACACATTTCCTATACCTACGGTTGATGAGTTGATAAATGAGGTCTTTGGTGCATGTTTTTTTTCAAAGCTTGACTTGCGATCTGGTTATCACCAGATATTGCTTAAACCGGAAGATAGGCATAAAACAGCTTGTCGGACTCATCATGGTCATTTTGAGTGGCTCGTCATGCCATTTGGATTGACCAATGCACCCGCCACATTCCAAAGTTTGATGAATGAAGTTTTTAAGGGTGTTTTGAGAAAATTTGTGTTGGTATTTTTTGATGATATATTAATCTACAGTGATACATGGAAGGACCATCTAGCTCATTTGGAATTTGTATTGCGCACATTACAACAGCACCAACTTTATGCTAAATTTTCTAAATGTTCCTTTGGTGTCAGCGAAATTGATTATTTGGGACATACCTTAACTGGAGCAGGGATTGCTATGGACACTAGCAAGTTAGAAGCTGTTAAAGCATGGCCTCAACCTACGACACTGAAACAATTAAGAGGATTCTTGGGTCTTACTGGGTACTATAGACGGTTTGTTAAAAATTATGCCTCTATTGCAGCCACTCTAACTGAGTTGCTTAAAAAGGACTCTTTTAAATGGACGGAATCAGCCACTAATGCTTTTATGAAATTAAAGGAGGCCCTTACTTCAGCACCTGTACTGGCGGTGCCCAATTTCAAGGAAGAGTTTATTCTGGAAACCGACGCTTCCAGCTTGGGAATAAGGGCAGTTTTGAGTCAGAATTCCCATCCTATTGCATATTTCTCAAAAAAGTTGTCAACACGGATGCAGAAGCAGTCGGTGTATACTAGAGAGTTTTATGCTATTACTGAAGCTCTTGCAAAGTTCAGACACTATCTCCTAGGCCACAAATTCATTATCAAAACGGACCAAAAGAGTCTTAAGGAGTTGTTGGAGCAGACTCTACAAACTCCGGAGCAACAACAATGGCTACCTAAAATTTTGGGTTATGATTTTAAAATTCAGTACAAGCCTGGCAAGGATAACATTCCAGCTGATGCCTTATCAAGAAGTTTTCACTTGGCCTGGTCTGAACCTCGAAGCGCGTGGTTAACTAAAGTAGCTGAGTTGCTGCCCAAAGATGAATGGTTGAGTTCTTTGTATCAGCAACATTTAAATAATACAATCCCTGACATAGATTATACTGTCAAAGATGGTTTGTTATTATGGAAGGGTAGATTGATGATTCCTAATGACTTGGCTCTCAAACAGGCCATTTTACATGAGTTTCATAGTACGAAGATAGGTGGACATGCGGGAGTAACTCACACTATGGCTAGGGTAAGTCAACAGTTCTTTTGGCCGAAGATGCAGGCAGATGTCAGAGATTTTATCCGAAAATGTAATGTTTGTCAACAAGCCAAGGTTGATCAAACACTTCCTTCAGGGTTGTTACACCCTCTTCCTATTCCCCAACAGATTTGGGAGGATATCAGTATGGATTTCATAACTCAATTACCTAACTCTAATGGGTTTTCTACAATTATGGTGGTGGCAGATCGATTGTCTAAGTTCAGTTATTTTATTCCTCTCAAAGCAGATTTTAATAGTAGGACGGTTGTTGATGCTTTCATCCAACAGGTGGTCAAGATCCATGGGTTCCCTAAGACTGTTGTGTCTGATAGGGATAAAGTATTCATTAGTGCATTTTGGCAACAACTCTTCAAGGCTCAAGGTACAACGCTGGCTATGACTTCCGCATATCATCCTCAATCCGATGGCCAAACGGAGGCTTTAAATAAGACCTTGGAAATGTACTTACGATGTTTTGTGCATGACAATCCAAAGTCTTGGCATTCTATGATTCCTTGGGCACAATTTTGGTATAATTCGGCTTATCATCATAGTATTCATATGACGCCTTTTAAGGCTGTATTTGGGAGAGATCCTCCAATCATTGTTCCTTATGTTAAAGATTTGAAGGATCTTGTCTCTCTTCAAGACACTTTAACAGCTCGTGACCAACTGATTCATGAGCTTAAATTCAATTTGGAAAAGGCTCAGAATTACATGAAAGGACAGGCTGATAAGAAGAGGAAGGAGGTATATTTTGAAGTGGGGGACTTGGTATTGGTTAAGTTACAACCATATCGTCAACATTCGGTGGTTTAGAGGAAGAATCATAAATTGGGGTTGCGGTTTTTTGGCCCATTTGAGATCATTCAGAGGATTGGTGATGTTGCTTACAAGTTGAAATTGCCTGCCACTGCTCGAATTCATCCCGTATTTCATGTGTCTTTGTTAAAGAAGTTCCATGGCACTCCAGTTGATCAATACTTTCCTTTGCCATTGACTACTTCAGAATTTGGACCGACCTTGCAACCTGAGAAGATTTTGGATTCGAGAGTAATTGTTCATGGTGCGGAACAAATTCCTCAGGTGTTGGTTCAGTGGGAGTCAACCAAACCAGAATTGGCAACTTGGGAAGATGCTCTGCTGCTGCAGCAATCTTATCCATCCCTCACCCTTGAGGTCAAGGGTGTTTTAAAAGGGAAGGGTATTGTAACACGTGAGTTGCATGATGGGAGTGAACGACAGGTTGTTATGAATGAAGGACAAGTGGAACGTGATCAGGGACACGTGGAACTTGATCAGCAGGAGGTGGAGAGCAGACGCAGCACTAGGATTCATAAGAAAAATTCCCTTCTAAAAGGATTTGTGCGTTAGTTGGAAGGCATATGGAATGTGGCAAGTATCTTTCTAAAATCTCTCTCTTCCAGAAAAATTCCTTACCGCCCTTTCTGCTACTCTGACCTTACCCCGTTTCTGTGCAGGACGATCCTCTGTTCATACAGCAGATAATATTTTTTTGGGATTCTATTTTGTTACAATTCCTTTACAGAATCCTGAAACTTCTTTTGATATTGTTGTTGACAGAGACATTGATTTATTTAAATAAGATTCGTTTCACTCTGATTTTTTTCTATCATATTACTACATCATTACTGTTTCATTCTTGATGTAATCTTTAAAATTGTCTTCTTTAAAAGTCCTTAGAAAAACAAAAATCAAATGGAAAGGAAAATAAAATAGAAGACTTTTAATTAGAAAATTTATTCACTCATATATTGACAAAAATAAAGATAAATATATATAATTCAAAGATATGATCATTGCACCAAATTAACATGTGGATGACACTTATAAGAGAGTTCCTAGAAGGTGTTTGGAGATTACACCTACGTCATGCTTCCCTTTAGACTTTCCAAGTCAAATCTATTATTACATTGACCTATCAAACTTATGAGTTGTCATAATATTAACAAAAAAAAATCAATTCTCCTTTGTAAATAAATACTTTAGATTTTCTTTTATCTCACTTGTTTTTAATTTTTTTACAAATCATTATAAATTTTAATTTTATAATGATTGATCTTGATACTTATATATTTTACAAAATAAACGCGTCAAGATCTATTTGCTATTTGATTTATTCTTAAAACCTATCTTTTATCCATAAACTACTTATCTTAAATTTTAATCATTCATTATTTTATTTTATTTTTTATACACTAACTTCAGCATATTGAAAGTACAATGGCAAATATGAATTAGTAGATCTAAAAGGGTAACTGACAAAACGTAATTAATAGATCAAAATTATTTATTACAAATTACAATTTTTTTTTATATTTTAATTTTTAACAAGATGGTAAACAAAAGTAAAATGAATACACGGTTAAGACTCAATTGAATAAAAAGTCGAAATTTCTTCTAAATTATTAATTGAACCCGAGACTATCATGATGGTAGATTTTAAAAATTAATTAAAATGAAATGGAAATTCAAGTTCTATGTGCATGAAGAAATCGAATTTAAAAAATATTTAGTATAAAATTAAATATTATGGTATTTATTTGTAAGGGGCTAAGTTCTTAACATACATTAATGATCAACAAAATTCATTTATAACAAAATAATTAATTCTACAAATTAATTGGGATAGAATCAAAGTTTAAAAAATCCCATTCGAAGAAGAAAAATTAAGTTTTACGAAGGCAAATAATTTTTCTTTTTTCTTTTATAAAAGGCAGAACATGATAAGAAAAATGAAAAAGAAAAGGAAAATATGTTGTATTCTCTCTTACTAACAATAAATAAGAACAGCCAACCTAAAATTTAAAAATCATAACAATATTGAATTACAGAGACAGTAATTTAATCTCATCTAACATCACTCTTTGGTTATTATTAGGCAGAACTGAGAAAGTTAGACCAGAAATGAACCATGTCAGAAAATGAATTGTTTATGCTTTTATGAAAATGGTGTTATTAATGTATCACTGTCGAAGCCAAGTGGAAATAGTGAAAGTCAATATTCTACTCAATTAATTGTACTTATAAATACATGAACACACAAGATCGGATTGCAGTAAACTGAAACTTGAATTGGTTGACACTATCCAAATAAGAAAAGAGAAGAAGAGTCACAGGCACAAAAGATAGGATAAGATATGCCTTGTCTTTACATCTCCACCAACATTAACTTAGATGGAATCAACATCGATCCAATCTTTTCCCAAGCCATCACAGCAGTTTCCAAAATCATCGGCAAACCAGAGAAGGTGTGTCACACTACTTTCCCTTTCTCTTTTGTCACTCCTTTTTTCCAATTAATCTGTTCACAATTCTCAGTCTGCGTGAAAACTCCTTTGGGTTGGCTCAAAATTTAATTTTTTTGGCGTTTTTAGAAATCATTGTAACTCTCAGATCTTTCCAATTTGATGCAACTCGGTTCTTTTCAGCTTTATACTTTCAACAGCTCAATCTGTCATATAGGATAAGGAATCTGAACTACATGTTTGACAGATTTTTGTTGAATATGCAGAAGTGTTTTTCATTGTTCTGCATATGAGAAATTGCCCCTTTCTCTTGCATAGTGATTATTGATTGATACTAACCTACTGTTACTAACAGATATCATCGATTTGGCATTAAAATGGTCAATTTAAATTCACTGACTTATTTGTTATTCGAAGAGAACAGTAAGACATTTATAAGAAACTAACTTTTGTTGTTGGAAAACTTAATGAGCTATAGATTTCCATTTTAGAATCTCACTTTTATAATATAAGAGTTATGTTTTAAGGTTTGCAATTGGATATCCTATGATTCAACCAAATTCCAGTGTTTCTGTACCATCTGCGCCATTTTTTATGAAGTTGAGAGATGGTGAAAAACTGTGACAGATTAAAATTGGATAGATAGAAGTTTGGTTATTATTGTGTCTGCTTCGAGTGGAATAAGGTGAGTCAAACTTGGAAATCTTATGAACATAAACTGTTTTAGAAAATGAAATAAACAAATCCAAATGGGAAATTAAAAAGTTGGTTGAAAAAGACAGGCAAGTTGGGTGGTTCTCAAAGTGTAGGGCAGAGTGCAATGTTTTGGTGCTTTTCGATATTGTTGCAGAATCAGATCACTAGGATATAAAATAATGCAATAGGATATTCACCACTACATAATGCAAACATTGTCATCCTTAAGATAATGAAAGCCCAAGGGAATGAGGTTTAAGGAATTAAATAAGAGAAGATAGGATATTAAATGATGGATAATATGAAGTAAAGATCTGTCAATAATGAATTTGAATTTTTTTATTGAGTTTTTAATTTTATTTTTCTAGTATGTCGTAAAATTAAATTGGTATATGTTGATTTTAATAGGGATAATATAAAAAATCAGTAAAGAATCTTGACTCGTCAATAATATTATGTGGTCATGATATTTTTATTTTTAAATTTTTTATAACTTTTTATAATTGAATGATGCAATTCTTTTTCATATTCTTAATTAATTGATGTTTCTTACTAAACAAATTAATACATATTCAAAATAAATTTTACTTGATTACAAGGATTTACAAATTATAAAGTCTCACACTCACTCGATTACTTTTTAAATATGGGATGGATAATTTTGGAACACTAATACAAATTATTGATTAATTTATTACTTTCAATTAATTAAACTTATTCGTTTAAAAGGG
Source organism: Vigna reflexopilosa (assembly GCA_027742785.1). Classification (NCBI taxonomy): domain Eukaryota; kingdom Viridiplantae; phylum Streptophyta; class Magnoliopsida; order Fabales; family Fabaceae; genus Vigna; species Vigna reflexopilosa. The sequence continues at coordinate 10,764,969 of CM050929.1, read as the reverse complement.
AGCGAATTGGTGGGAAGAGTCTTATAAATAAGGATAAAGGGAATAATTTACTGTTAATTGATATTATAAATCTATTTACATAAAAATATAGTAAATAGTTGAGATTCCCTTAGTTTAGCTAATATTATATACTTGCATTCCTTTCTTTTTTTTTATCCTACAAAAAATTTCTTGAAATTCATGTGTGAAAAATGCATCTGGAATTATTACAAGGTTATTTGCATTAACATAAAATCGTCGTATGAGGTGTACTTAAGGCAAATTTTACCTAAAGTGTTTGTTTAATGTAATTTTATACCTTTGAAAGAAATATATATAGTTCCTATGACTCTGTACTTTTTATATTTTTCTTAAAATAGATTACAAAATTTGTCTTTTAATTTAGTTACAATGATTAAGGTAAAGACATTAAACGTCATAATATTACCGATTTTAGAGAGTTTCTTTTAGAAAAAAAAGAGTATACTAACTAAACTGAAAAGGTTCCAGCTGAAAGAATATCATGGTTTTTATTTTAGCCTTCATATTAACAAAATAATATAGTTTTAGAGTTATTAAAGTTATAAATGTGTGATGAGAAACTGCAATCTGAGAAGTAAATCTAAATACTTTTATAAAAATGAAAAATGTGATAAATAAAAGATAGTGCTTAAATAACATGAATATGTTTCCAATTTGAAGTGTGAAAGAGAAAGAAAGATAGGTTGTAGGGGAATTGTAGTTTGTTGTGTTGTGTTGTGGTGTGTAGTGATTGCACTCACAACAGTGTGACCACATATCTTTTATTATAAATGGTTATTCAACACCTCACCCACTATTCATTATCTCTTTGGGACCACCATAGTCACCCTTCTATTATTAGTTTGATATCTTAAAAGTAGGATCTGGTCATTCTTTCTCATAAAAGATGTTTGGAATAATTAAGGAAAAACAATAACAAAATCCACTTCAAACAATGGAAGATGCCAATAATTATAGAAAGATCTAAAAGTTATAATTTTGATATTAAAATTAGAGTCACATACATAAGTTTGATTGAATTTACTCTACTCGTAACTTTAATTTTGATATTAATTATTGGATGAAGTATTTATTGTTATGCTAAAAGTTATAATACAAAGTTCAAATATAACTATACTTTAAGTTGAAAAACAAGATTTTAAAGATAAATTTTGGTTTGAGAACTTGTTTTTGTCTTATATATATATAGTTTAAGAGTTAAAGTTAATTCATCTTTCGTTTTTTACTTCCTAAAGTGTTTTCTAAGAACACAAATTATCCCCAAACGTCTCAAATGTCATTTTTTTATATAGATTAAAAATAAGTTTTTATATCCATTTTCATATAAATACATAAACAAATATATAAAAAAATATTCCAATTTTTACATTCCTTTAGAAATGGGTATAAAATCCAATTTTTATACTAGTTGGGAAACTAATATAAAAATTTTGTAAATTCTACCAAAAAACTTAAAACAATTAGTTAATGGATATTTTGTGTTCTAGTTTTTTATTTCTATCCTACTTGAATTCATATTTAGATTTTCAACACAGAAGATAAAATTTTTATACAAATTATAATTATAGCAGACATAAAAAGTCTGACTTTTATACTAGTATAAAATGAACATAACTTAGTAATATTATTTCAACTAATTTGATATTTTAATCTAAGAGACATTCTGTTACATTTTTTAAATATATATTGATTGAAAGGCTATGTATGTGCAGTTTGTGATGGTGATATTGAAGGGGTCAGTGCCAATATGTTTTGAGGGAAACAAAGAACCAGCTGCATATGCTGAGATAGTTTCAATGGGAGGCATAAATTCAGAAGTGAAGAAGAAACTGATTTACGACATTGGAACCATATTGCAGTCCAACCTATCTATACCAAGAACACGGTTTTTTCTGAAAGTGTTTGACACAACACTATTTCGACCTAAATCCAACTTGTAATATGCTTAATCTTATTCTCACATTCTCCGTCATTTCTCTGAGTTTTGCTACTAATATATTTTCATGTGTGATGTTGATTTAGCACTCAATAGGATGAATTTATTAATGTGGTTACTTCCACTTGTCTTTCATTTTTAATTGTCTCACTATAGTCTCTCTTTTTTTTTTCGATTTATGGTATTTTCTACTAATAAAAGGAAGAAAAAGACAAAATAAGATTTTAGAACTTTTTTATAAATGAAAGAAAGAAAAATAATAACTCATAAGATTTTTAATAGGTTTTTCATTTCTAAACTATTTTTAAAATTCGTATTTTGTTCTAAACCAAACTGTATATTTATTTTGTCACTATACTTTACCAAAGTCATATAAAATACCTTTTTTAGTAGGAGATTTTACATAATTTTCATAAAATGTGAACTTCAATAATTATATATTTAGTTTAAGAATGAAATTTTTAAAAAAATAGTTTGAAGACGAAAAAAGCCCTTAATAAATAAAAAAAATACAAGAAATAGAAAATAAAATAAAGGTTGCGATTAAAATTAAAAAGATGAGAAAAAAGGAAAGTGATTTAGTTAAAAATAAATAAGAAAAAAAATTATTGAATTTTTTTTACTATTATTATTATTTTTAAGTTAAATATATTTTTATTTCATTCTTTTAAATCATATTTCATTTTTAAACTAAATTATATATGTATTTCGTTCTTAGATTATAAAACCCTTTCTAGGAAAATTATAGAGATTAAATACATATATAATATAATTATATATAATATAATTTAGAAGCAAAAATACAATTTCTGAAAATTGTTTTGAAATAAAAAGTATTTTTAATCTATTATTTATTATCATCTATATATATATAGTATTTTTTTTATCTAGGAATCATCAACATTCACAAAATAATTCGCACATCATAGTAGATTATGATTCCTGTTCTGATTTTACTTGGCTACTCACTCACACAAAATAATATATTAGATAGACCAAGGGTATGTGTGCGAAGTGTTAGTGATGACATCAATGGTTAGAGATCAATGATCGATGATCGAAGTTCAAGGATCGAGTAATTCAATATGATTGAATTGTTTATGTTAGAGGATTAAGAATCCTATTGTTATTACTACTATGTATGAGGCATTTGGTTGATATAATCAGAAGGTATGAATCTTGTTGTGTGTTTGATTATGGTTGGTATAATGAGAAGATATGTATCTTGTTCTGTGTTTGATTATGGTTGATATAATCAATATGCATGTATCTTGCTGTTATGATTGTTTTATCGGTAGCTTACCCCATTCATGTTTGTGTTTGTGTTTGTTATTGAAATTATCGGCGATGATCATATAATGTGTTATACGTGAGCAGATAATGTTACATATGTTCCAAAGGCTTGATTGACTCGAGAGAGATTAGGGAATAACCTTGGGATTCATTTAAAGCTATTTTGTTTTACAAGTTAAGACAATATAATTGGAGAATTTCCTTCGTTATTTTATTACTAGAAATAATGTAATTGAATAAGGTTTTCTTTAAGTACGTTTTCGCGCGATAATAAATTTTGAATTTTACCGATTTTAATAACCCGTGACATCTCAGAAATCGGGGTGTTACATTTGGTATCAGAGCTAGGTTTTCGAAAAACCTTTTAGGACCTTTGGGGAGTGAGCTCGTCTAGCTTTAGTTGTGTTCCTATGAAGTGTGAAATATTATGTGCCTTGTATTTTGATTGTTGTGGTATTTGGTTTTGTTGTGTAACCTTGTAACTTATTGTATGTTGTTTGCAAGGTTTAGCTTTAGTTTTCACAATGATTTTTTGGTCGTTACCAAGTGGTAGGGTTGTATATGGGATAATAGAACTTGCTGAGTTTGGTTCTATGATGGTTTAAAGTAGGGTATATTTCACTAAAATAATTTAAAAAGTATAGGGTCTTCCTGATTATATGCGAATGTGCGAAGATAACTCTACTTGTATTATCTACATTTGTTGCGTGAGTGATATGAACTGGTAAATCTTGTTCGAGTTTGATATTTGAGAGTTTGAATATGTAATTGTGAAATAAAGTGATGAATCCCAAGGTGATTCCCTATCCTCTCTTGAGTCAATCACGTCTCTAGAACATTTGTAACATTATCTGCTCACTATAACGCATTATACAATCATCACCGATAATTTTATTCACAAACACAAACACAAACCATATGGGGTAAGCTACCGGTAAGGCAATCATAACAACAATATTCATATATATTGATTATATCCACCATATTTAATCACACAACAAGATACAAACCTTCTGATTATATCAACCATAATCAAACACCCCATACACGTAAGTAATTAGAACAAGATTCCTAATCCTCAAAACATAACAAATCAAATATATCTGAATACTCAATACTCTATCCTCGATCCTCACTAACATCACACACTTAAACTAATAGTCTATGCTCATAGTAGCACCTATGCCAACTATACCATCTTATACCATTACTACCAACATATTATTTCCGTGATGCTCTATCATCATCATACTATCAACATGTGTACCTCCATCATGACTAACCCCATCATGATAACCACCATGAGCCTCCTTAGATACCATAACACCATTTTGGAAAGAATAAGTCACACTCTTGTACCCTACCTCACTGACTGTAGCCGCTCCTACAGCTCAATCTGTAGCATTCCCTACAGATATGTTTGAGTAGTTCTGCAATCCAGCTAAGGAACATGCATTTCTACCTCACAAGGACAAGGAAACCACCATCACCCTCACATAAGGAGGGTTCAATACCCAAACAACCAAAACATATCTGAAGAAAAAAACCAGGATTTACTAACTTCACTCTTTACGATTTGAACCCACATCCATTTAATCCTAGACAAATATCTCTACCACCAAGCCAACACATTACATTAGTAAAAATATACATCACAAATTTAAAAAATATATAATAACATGTGTTGCACTTATAAAAATAAAAAATTAAATGAATAACATAGAATTGATGCTCTAGCCAAGGCTTAAAACATGTGACCACTTGACCTAACAAAGAGCTCTCACCAACTAAATTACACTAAAAAACATGAAGGTTCCATAAAAACATACTCAAATCTCATTATAATATTATTCTTAAATTTTACATTTTCTTAGATCTTACAAAACTTGATTAATATCAAATCTATTTATAATTAAACTTTTTATAATAAAATAATTGAGTGTCGTTATTAAAACTACTTATTTTCCTAGTCTTTAAAAATGTCATAATATAGTAATAAATAATAATTGTATCATGATAATTCGGATTGTTTCAATTTGTTTGACTTTTATTGGTTATATGAAAACATGTCTTTTTAGAATATTTTTATGGTATACAATTAAAAGAATAAGAGATAATTTTGTAACATGAAGAAAACAATAATTTTAAATGATATTATTTATTTTATGTTACTTTAAATGTGTTCTATACGATAGTATTATACCTATCCTATATCTATTAAGGAAAAAATTATCTTGACACTTTACATTTTCCTTTTGTAGCTATTTAATTAAATATAATTTAAATGATTGAATAAAAAAATTATATACATTTGAGCTTATGTCGACTTATCAGCTCAATCAACAAAATTCAAAGTTAGATTCCAAGTTTATAAAAGCTCCAAGGTATTAGCAGGATTTTTGGTTATTAAAAGAGTTTTAAAAATACTTATATTTCTATGCATCTAAAATAATGGTTGTTTGTCTTATAGTATGACATTAAATCAAAAGATATTTTCCTTAACCAAAATTCAGATAATTTATTTAGTTAGGATTGTACTATTCGAATTATGATTCTCACAAATTGCTACTGTGATTCCTCTTTAATAACCATCTGTCATTATTAACATGTCCAAGAGACGGAAAACCTCTCTGTTTGTAGCATTGATAGATACCTTTAAGTTTATGGTTGAACAATGACTTTTCCCTATGAATTCCATAAAGCATAAGGATTCTTAGTGCACTAAATTCATAGCTTGGATTAAAGCTCAATATATACGACACAGTATTAGGATTTCACTAGAAAAAGGACATGTTCTTTTGTGACGTGTTTTATGATCATGTTCCTCTAGAACAAAAGTGTGCAGATACATAACAATCTACCAATTACAAACAATTCAATCTGTTTCATAATTTTTTTCAAACATAAAAACAAAACTACATGAATCTCACACTGGAGAATCTCTTTCGGTTCTCAACGAGCCAACGGAACTCCTATGTACTTACCTCTATACCATAATGTTCATTAATGGATTGAGACCATTGTGCTTGTGAATATCGACAGCAGATTTTTTACTTTGGCAGACCGTGAAACGTAAGGTGCAGAGATAATATAGCAGAGAAAAATAATTGAAGTAATGTATTGTTATTCATTCTACATCAAAATATCAAATTATAAGCTCCACGCTCATCCTTATTGTCTAAATAGTCTCATTGTTTTGTCTTATCAAACTTTCATGTCTTCAACCGTATAAAATACTTTAAGGACTTCTTTGCAAAATGGAAAAATTGGAATCCAGTAACTCTATGTCAATTTAGTTTCTTATCATGGTTAGGTAAATCATCGTAGCTTTAATCCTATCCACTACTGGGGAACAAAAACAATCGTTTTTAGAAAAGAATCCAATGAAGAGCCTTGTCTGTTCGTAAAAGTCCACCTTATCAAGAACCAACCCAACTTTTGCACCTTGTTCATTTCCTTTGCGTTTCTACTCTGATCATCAGTTGTTTGTTCCTGAGATCATGGCATTAGCCGTGGTAGGTGGTGCTCTTCTCTCTGCTTTCCTTGACGTTCTTTTTGACAGGCTAGCTTCTCCTGAGCTTGTCAGCCTCATCCGTGGCAAGAAGCCTGACAAGTTGCTTCGAAAGGTGGAGAACCAGCTGATAGTCCTTAGAGTTGTGCTTGCTGATGCTGAGAATCGACAAATCGCTGACTCAGATGTCAAAAAGTGGCTCGATGTTCTCAGAGATATTGTCTATGTGGTTGATGACTTACTTGATGAAGTTTCTACTAAAGCTGCTACTCGAAAGGAGGTAAGCAAGTCCTTTTCTCATATTTTCAATAGGAAAATGATTGTTAGTATTAATAAGTTGGAGGACATAGCTGAAAGATTAGATGATATTTTAAAACAAAAGGAGAGTCTTAATTTGAAGGAGATTCCAGTGGAAAGCAACCAACCATGGAAAGATCAGCCAACATCTTTGGAAGACAGATATGGTATGTACGGTAGGGATAAAGACAAGGAGGCCATAATGAAGTTGGTATTAGAGGATAACACTGATGGTGAAGAAGTGTCCGTGATCCCTATTGTAGGCATGGGTGGGGTTGGAAAAACCACTTTGGCCCGATCTGTCTACAACGATGGAAAATTGAAGCAGATATTTGATTTAAAGACATGGGTTTGTGTTTCTGATATATTTGATACTGTGAAGGTCACAAAAACTATGATAGAGGAAATTACCAAGATGGTCTGTAATTTGAATGATCTAAATTTACTTCAACTTGAATTGATGGACAAGCTAAAAGGTAAAAGATTCTTGATTATTTTGGATGATGTTTGGATTGAGGACTGTAATAGTTGGAATAGTCTTACAAAACCATTTCTATGTGGGATTAGGGGAAGTAAAGTTCTCGTGACAACCCGCAACGAAAATGTAGCGGCTGTAGTCCCTTTTGATGTTGTTAAAGTATATCATCTAAACCAATTGTCAAATGAAGATTGTTGGTTGGTGTTTGCAAATCATGCATTTCCTCTTTCAGAAAATAGTGAAAATAGAGGAACTCTAGAAAAGATTGGAAAGGAGATTGTTAAAAAGTGTGATGGGTTGCCTTTAGCTGCACAGTCACTTGGAGGAATGTTAAGAAGAAAATACGCTGTTAGGGATTGGATTAATGTACTTGAAAGTGACATTTGGGAACTACCTGAAAGTCAGTGTAAAATTATTCCAGCACTCAGAATAAGTTATAATCATCTCCCTTCACATTTAAAACGGTGTTTTGTATATTGCTCGTTGTATCCCAAGGATTACGAATTTCAAAAGAATGAACTGATCCTGCTGTGGATGGCCGAAGATCTTTTAAAAGCACCAAGAAAAGAAAAGACTTTAGAAGAAGTTGGTGAAGAGTATTTTGATGATTTGGTTTCAAGATCGTTTTTTCAATGTTCAAGTAGAACTAGGGGCCTTTATTTTGTGATGCATGACCTCATGCATGATCTAGCAACATTCCTTGGCGGGGAATTCTATTTTAGAACAAATGAACTTGGAAAAGAAACCAAAATTGATAGAAAGACTCGTCATTTGTCTTTTGCAAGATTCAGTGATCCTGTCTCCGATATTGATGTTTTTGAGACAGTCAAGTTTCCGAGAACTTTCTTGCAGATAAAAAATGAGGATTCTCCATTCAACAACGAAAAGGCACCACGTATTTTAGTGTCGATGCTTAAGTACTTGAGAGTTTTAAAATTTAGTGACTACCAAAGTGAGTTTGTTCTGCCTGATTCAATCGGTGAATTGATCCATTTGCGTTACTTAAATCTCAGTCATACATCTATAGCAATGCTGCCAGAGTCATTGTGTAATCTGTACAATCTACAAACTTTGAAGTTGATGTCTTGCTTTAATCTGACTAAGTTACCTAGAGATATGCAAAATCTTGTAAACTTGCGTCATCTACAAATTTTTTGGACTCCCATAAAAGAAATGCCTAAAAGAATGGGGAAACTAAATCAGTTACGCTACTTGGATCGCTATGTCGTGGGAAAGCATAAAGAGAATAGCATCAAAGAACTGGGAGGACTTCCAAATCTCCATGGTTGGTTTTGTATTGAGAAATTAGAGAATGTTACCAAAGGTGAAGAAACACTTGAGGCCAGGATAATGGATAAGAAACACATTACCAGTTTATGGTTGGAATGGTCTGAACGTAACGATGATATCATCGACTTTCAAATTGAATTAGATGCACTCGGCAAGTTACAACCTCACCAAGACCTGAAATCGCTGAAAATAAGCGGTTATAGAGGAACAAGATTTCCAGAATGGGTGGGAAATTTTTATTATCAAAATATAACTAGTATACGTTTACATCATTGTAACAACTGTTGCATGCTTCCTTCACTTGGGCAGCTACCGTCTCTCCGTAACCTTTATATTTCAAACATGAATTCGGTGAAGACTATTGATGCAGGCTTTTATAAGAAGGATGATTGTTCATCAGTGACGCCCTTCCCATCCCTTGAATCTCTAGACATTTCTAATATGCCTTGCTGGGAGGTGTGGAATACTTTTGATTCAGGAGCTTTTCCTGTGCTTAAGAATCTTTTTATACATGATTGTCCCAAATTAAAGGGAGATCTGCCAAATCACCTTCCTGCTCTGCAAACACTTTGGATTAGAAATTGCGAGCTTCTTGTTTCATCTATCCATGGGCCTCCCACCCTCCTAGAATTAAACATACAGAACATCAACAAAATAGCGTTTCATGAGTTTCCTCTTTTGGTGGAAAAAATAATAGTAGAAGGAGGCCCAATGGTGGAGTCCATGATGGAGGTCATCTCTAATATCCAACCTACTTGCCTGCAATATTTGATGTTAGAAAATTGTTCGTCAGCCATATCTTTTAGAGGTGGTCGTCTTCCTCCGTCTTTGAGAACTCTTGTTATCAGACATATAAACAAACTGAAATTCCCATTGCAACACAAACACGAATTACTGGAATCACTTTCAATAAATAATAGTTGTGATTCGCTCACGTCTCTTCCATTGGCTATCTTCCCAAATCTCACTCGTCTTTATATTACAAACTGTGAAAATATGGAATCAGTTTCGGTCTCAGGGTCAGAGATGTCGAAGGGACTGAGCTCTTTTGAAATTGGCAACTGTCCTAACTTTGTATCAGTCTCGGGAGAAGGATTGTGTATGCCCAATTTGACTAGCTTCATTGTTTATAATTGTGACAAGTTGAAGTGGTTGCCCGATCAGATGGGAACTCTTGTCCCAAAGATGGAATATCTTTACATATCAAACTGTCAACAAATTGAGTCATTCCCTGGAGGAGGTATGCCACCTAACTTGAGAACAGTTGAGATCAGAAATTGTGAGAAAATATTAAGGGGCCTAGGATGGAAATCGATGGCCATGGTTACCTCTCTCAGTGTGTGGGGTCCATGTGATGGCATCAAATCCTTCCCGAAGGAGTGTTTGCTGCCTCCATCCCTTGTGTCTCTGAAACTAGGTGATTTGTCTAGTCTGGAAACGTTGGATTGCAAGGGCCTTCTTCATCTCACATCACTCCAACAATTAAACATTCAAAGCTGTCAAAAGCTGGAGAATATTGCGGGAGAAAAGTTGCCTCTCTCTCTAATAAAATTAATGATATCTGAATGTCCCTTGCTGAAACAACAATGCCACAAAAAGGACCGTCAAATTTGGCCTAAAATCTGCCATGTCCGTGGGATAAAGATTGATGGTAGATGGATTTAACGAGCATGGATGATGAGAAGGTATTCTCCTTCTTTCACTTACGTCATCAACATCTACCCATGAAACTATTTTTGTGTCATCGATATCTTTCATTTCTTGTATTTCCCTAATTTCAAATTTAACTTAATAATTGCATTCAACAACTCTTAATTATAGTTAATTGTTCAATTTGAAACATTATTAGAATTGCAAGAGTAAACGAAACCTAATATTTGTACATATTTTATTTACCGAGATGAGAATTCATGTGATTTTAATTCGAACGTACTAATTGCGTAAGTGAGGAGTGATCTTTTTCTCATTCTTTGCAGTGTGCCTGTGTGATCAGTGCCAAGATTTTGCTTATTATTAACACTGAAAAGGTTGTATACTCTTTAACTGTTAGACATATCTGAAGAGTTGTTTTTCTCAATTGTAGATGAAGATGGCAGAGTGGCGGAGATAAAGGGAGAGGGAGTAATGAAAAATCAACGACAGTGTCAAGAGTATTGCACCGGAGAAAACGCATGCAGGCACTAAGTCATGAGGGCTGGGATAGGTAATAACTTTGAAAGTCACAGGGATCATCCCAGCGTCACAGCTCCTATTTTGCATATAACACCCAGGTATGTTGAACCATAACTGAAAAATTATGTCATGCTTCACACTATTGCTCTACTATCTGTTACAACATATTTGATGTTTTACCATTTTTTTATGAATATTGTGTTCCAGCAAACTTTATACTTCCCATTCTGTGATTATCTTTTTGAAAATGGATTTACAACAAATTCTAAGGTGACATTTATATTTATGTATAACCTTAGATACCATTTTGAAAAGTCGGAACCTTTTATTCACTCCATTATGTAATAAGATGATACTTGTACCAATTTATATATTATAAACAGTAATGTAGATCTCCAACACTATCTCTAATGTGTATACCGAGTGAAATCCATTTTTGACTCAATCTTTGTTGCCAGTGTTCAAAAGGAAATTGAAGAAGAAGAGGAATCACCATTTTCAGAAAGCTTATGGTGCTCAATATCAGAGTGGAGGTGGTGGTTTAATCAGACTTTCATCAAATTCACTTAGAAACAAACATCAAACTTCCAGAAGAAACGGTTGGAACCCTTGTAATTCAGGTTTATTTGAAGGGAGTGAGTCATTTTTTATGATTACAACATTGTTGGGTTCACGACAGGATGTATGTTTGGTTTCCCGTTTGCAAGACTCCAAACAGAAGTTCATGGTTTTAGGTACTGAAAATAGAGAAGTACGTATATGTTGTGTATGAAAAACTCCCAAAACACCCAAAGACTCTGATTTAAAATTTTGAAGAACTGAAACTCTAAATTCTGGGGAACACACTGCACTATTTAAGCATTTAAAAACTTGACAATTTTCAGTACGGACAGGCTTTGCTGTTACCTTACTGGAAAAGTAAAAAGCATTGCTCCTAATGTCATGCCAAAACAAAGAGATGAATTTCTCATGATTTACTGTTATTATACCTCAAGGCAAAATATTTGAAAAACAAAAGAAGAAACTTTAAGTTGAATGCATACAAGTTATAGCTAAACATGCATCAATACCAAATATTACAATATTGAAGAATAAATAAGCGATTTTCGATTTAACATAAAAACTGGAATTCTCATGAACCGTAAAAGGAAATTCATTAATGAAATGAAGAAAATATTATAGCAGACATACAACACTTCCAAAAGCATGCGTATAGAGAAGTGTTAATATATGTGTTGAACTGTACTCTTTAAGACTATGTTCATTGTTAAGAATTAAGAATAGAAAAGCTTTTACCTATAAGCTTATAACCATAATATCATGTTATATGGGCTTCCTCCATTTTGTCTGTCTTTTTCTATTTTTTTTCATAGAGAACATTTTTTATGAAATAAAATAGATATTAATATAAGAATACTATACAATCCACTTTCTTAGACAATATTTTTTTATGAAATAATCAAATAAGATATCACTTACAAAGTTACTATTGAAATATATAATATTTCTGGACACATGTGCATATAAATAAATCTCTTTGGTACTATAACGATGAACCATAAAATAGGAGCATATGCAAAAATTATACTTTATCAAAGTTGTCATATAGTCTAGTTTTTTAAACTGATAATTCAAGGAGGTAATATGGCACATTAAAATAAACACGATCATTCAGTTAAGTTCCATAAGTATTTAACCGTGATAATTAACATAAAATTATCAAACACTAGAATCAAAAGGGATTTAAAGCACACTTATCCAACTGTTATGACAAGAACAGGGTACTAAAAGACCCACCAGACCTTGATTATGCCAACTGCCATACTCTAAGCTGCAAGAAGCATCAACCACTCACCACTTGTTTTCATCAAATGATAGCGCAAGTAGCTGCAGCAAAATCATCGATACTTGCATTACTGAATAATATACATACTTGACAGACTTATGGTATCTTTCGAAGTAATAAAGAGTAAATAGGTATTTGCATACAAATTTACGAACGACGGTAACAACTACAAGATGTATTCTCAAACATACATCTAAATTAAACATACAAGAATTCAATTCTAAACCCAAAATGATAATTGGTTATAACAGCAAGTGCAAGCCCAATCTTTCGGAAACAACCCATATAAACCTTCAACCCGAGCTGGAAGTCTTGACCTTTAGTAGGGGTCGCCGCATCTAGACATTCGGTCTAAATCGGTCCGTCTTGACCTTCGGTCCGGGTTGGCTTGTAACATCCTTTGGATCTAGTCAGCCATCTCGACTTTCAAACTAGTCTAGTATATGTTATAAAACTTAAATTAGAAAATTTATTTCTTGTTGTTTGCTATTCCTAGTATTAATGGTTTTAGGTGATAGACCTACTGAATAGGCATCATGATTTATTTCTAGCATTTGAAGAGACAAACATTTTGCTAATAAATACTTGTAACAATTCATTTGAAAGAATGTAGAGAAAACAAAGAGTTTTTAAAAAGCTGTCAACCTTTTGCCTTCTAGTTGCCAACAAATTGGTATAAGAGCGTGACTGAGAGAGAACGCCGCGGTGTACGCAACAAAGAAGCAACAAAGAGTTTTGTGAAGTGTGAGAGTTGAGTGTAAACATCGAGAGAAATGGCAGGTTTAACCAATGACATCCCGCTACCCAAGTTGACGAAAGACGTTAACTATGACAACTGGAAGGTGCAGATAAAGGCCCTTCTCAGCTCCCAAGGTAACTGGGATGTGGTCGAGACTAGGTATGAGGAACCGGCGAGCATGGACGGATATTCAAATGCCCAGTTGAACGCGTTGAAGGTCGTTCGAGCTAAAGACAAGGTGGCCTTGTATTTTTTATACCGAGTTGTTGACGAATCCGGCTTTGAGAAGATAGCAAATACAAAATCTTCCAAAGTAGCATGGGATACACTCGAAAAGCCAAACAAAGGAGACAAACGAGTGAAGCAAGTCCGACATTAAACCCTTAGGTGCGAGCTGGAAAACATGAAGATGAACGAGTCTGAAAGCGTATCCTAGTTCATTACTCGGGTGGAGACCATGGTGAACAAACTGAATCAGAATGGTGAGATTATTTCATCAAACCGAGTTGTTGAAAAGATTCTAAGGTCATTGAGAGATGATTTCGAGAATATCGTATGCACAATAGAGGAGTCCAAGGATCTATCAACGCTTACCATTGAAGAGCTTGTTGGGTCCCTGGAAGTTCATGAGCAGAGACGGAAAAATAAGAACAGGCTCTTCAGGCAAAGGCGACAATAAAAAGGGATAATGTGTTTTATGCTCAAAGTTCTAGAGGCCAAGGAAGAGGCCGAAGCCAAGGTGGTAGAGGAAGAGGAGAACGAAGAAATGAGTAAGTCAGCCAACAAAACTCGCATGGCCGAGGTCAGGCTCAAGGTGGCCGAGGTCAGACTCGGGGTGGTCGGACAAACGCAAACAACCTTGAAGGCTATAACTATGGGAGGTATGGGCATGTTGCCAAGGATTGCTACTCAGTAAAATGATACAACTGTGGAAAGATGGGCCATATTTCCAAGGATTGTAGGTCTGAGAAGAAAAATGAGGAGCCAACTAACTTCCTTGCTGAGAAAGAAGATGAAGGATTGCTGCTAGTGACAAACATTCCAGAAACCAAAGTCAAACTGAGCTGTTCTAATAACTCAGTTTGGTACTTGGACACTGGCGCAAGTAACCATATGTGTGGCGACGAGAATTTATTCAAAGTACTTTCAAAGGTGGAATCCGGATCCGTTTCTTTCGGCGATGCTTCGAAAGTAACCGTCAAAGGTCAAGGAACGATCTGGTATCAATAGGAAAATGGGCAAATCGGAGAGATCAGAGATGTATACTACGTACCCGATCTCAAAAGCAACATATTGAGCATGGGACAGATAATGGAGAAGGGGTACTCAGTTCTGATGAAGGACCGAGAATTACAACTGAGGGATAAACTCGGGAAGCTCATCGCCCAAGTAGAAATGAAGAAAAATCGCATGTACAAACATGATTTGAAAATAGTTCAAGATAAATGCATGCAACTTGATATGGAGGATGAGGCCATGAAGTGGAATTTGCGGTTCGGTCATCTTCACTTCGGAGGGTTGATCGAGCTGGTGAAAAAGGAGATGGTGCTCAGACTGCCCAAAATGGAATTCGAAAAGAGGTTTTGTGAAGAATGTATGATCAGAAAGCAAGTGAGGACTTCTTTCCCATAGAGCTCTGAGTACCGAGCAAAGGAGCAACTCGAATTGTTCCATACCGACTTATGTGGCCCAATAACTCCTAAATCATTTAGTGGTAGGAGATACTTCGTCTCTTTCATTGATGATTTCTCGAGGAAGACATGGGTTCACTTTTTAAAGGAGAAGTTAGAAGTGTTTGAAACTTTAAAGAAATTCAAAGCGATGGTAGAGAAAGAAACAAACAAAGTCATCAAAACAAATTCATCAAAGCAATGCGCAGTCTATGTGCAAAATAGATGTCCACATGCAAAGTTGGGCGAGAAGACCCCTCAGGAGATTTGGAGTGGTGTGAAGCCGAGTGTCTCTCATCTAAAGGTGTTCGGTAGTGTGGCCTATGGGCAAGTACCAAGTCAGCACATGACAAAATTAGAAGATCGGAGTAAGAAGTACATATTTATCGAGTGTGATAAAAATTCTAAAGCATATAAATGGAGTGAAGTCGGCCTTTCTAACTGAAGTGCTGAAAGAAGAGGTGTACATCAAGCAATGATAACGGTCTAAAAGCTGTTATTTTTATACTTGAAATTCACGTCAAAGCACACCTTTATGGCTTAGAAACTAGCTTGAAATCATGAATTTTGTCTTAGTTAGAGAGAAAGAGAGTCAAAGTCGGTTTTCTGGGTTTTATGCTTGGTTTTCCCTTGTTTTGACAGGAATTATCAAGGTTTGATGAAGGAAGTGAAGGAAGAGAAATGTTGGATGCAAAAGAAGATGGAAGAAGGCACCAGAGAAGAGTCGCACCTGCCGCTGAGCGGCAGATCCACCGTTGAGCGGTGGCCTCAAGAGTAACAACACCGCTAGGCACCTGGATGCAAGTGCTGAGGGGTGGATTCAAGTGCCGAACTTACCACTGAGCGGTGATCCCACCGCTGAGCGGTGCACTTATGGGTCTGGGTCGAAATTCTGTTATTTCTCTGTATTATAAATAGATCCCAGACGAACCAAACGGGGTATCTTTTGGTAGAAAGACGGCAAAACACTCTCTACACACCTTGGAGGAGTATTTTGGATGCGAATGCTCCAATCTATCAAGTCTAGGGTTAATTCTTTCATATTTTCCATTCAATTCATCTAGTTCACCATGATAATGGTGAACTAAACTCTTTGTTGTTGGGGAACGATGTAATCCTATTTGAAACTCTCTTGTATCGAAGTTCTTATTTTATTCATGTACTTTAGTTATCAATAGTTTGAGTTTTCTTCTCTATACTTTATGCTTGCATTGTTTAACTCATTCAATGTCATGATCATTGATTTTGTCAATATGGGCACATACGGGGAAATCTAGACATGAGGGGAATTCTCTTGGTTAAGCAATATTACCTAGACATAGGAATAGGACGATCAATTGCTTTAAGCTTCTGTACATTGAAATGCATGACTAATTACTAGGGAGACTAGACATAGTAAACTAGTAATTGGGAGTAGGCTCTCTTCGTCGAGACATCGGGTTTAAAGTAAATTAGAAAGTTGCATGAACATTGATAACAAAGTTGAATTTAATAAGAATAGTAGATATAGGATAGTGAATTAGGATGAAACCGTAAACCCCAACAACATCATTCATCCATACTATTTATTTGTCAATTGATCAAGCTTTTGCATTTGCATGTTTATTTTAGTTTTTGCATTATAAAATCAAATTAGTCTTTATTCAAGTCTTATGAGATCAATTTACATGAACGTTTAGGCCTAAGAGTCCCTTGGAAAACGATATTCGGACTTACCATCTCTTTATTACTTGATACGATCTGGTACACTTGTCAGAGTGTTAACAAGCAACCACTCGGGTACATGAAGAGAAGGGAAGAGAAGAAAGTGGTAAGATTGAAAAAGGCTCTCTATGGACTGAAGCAGGCTCCCCGTGCCTGGAATGAGAGAATTGACGGGTATTTCAAGAAAATCGGGTACGAGCAATGCCCGTATGAACATGTTTTGTACACAAAGAAATCAGAAAAGAATATAATGGTAGTTTCTCTCTATGTCGACGACATCATATTCTCCAGAAGCAACACGAAGCTGATTAAGGAGTTTAAGGAGGTAATGGAAAAGGAGTTCGAGATGAAAGACTTAGGCCTGATGAAATATTTTCTTGGCTTGGAAGTGAAGCAAGAGAAGTACGCGCTTAAAATGGAGGACTGCAACCCGGTTTCTACTCCAATGGAACCAGGCACTAAACTCTCAAAGTTTGATGGAGGAGAACGAGTTGATTTTGGGAGATATCAAAGTTTAATCGAAATTTTAAGGTACCTTACAAGCACGAGACCCGACTTAATGTTGAGTGTTGGGATAACGAGCAGATTGATGGAGGATCCAAGCTATACACATTGGAAGGCCTTGAAGAGAACTCTGAGATATATTCGAGAAACCCTATCATTTGGTCTTTTCTATTCAAAATCGGATGACTATCAACTAGTGGGTTACTCAGATAGCGATTGGTGTGGTGATATTGATGACCAAAAAAGTACTTCGAGTTACGTATTCCTATTCAGAAATACGTCTTTTACTTGGTTGTCTAAGAAGCAACCCATTGTAACCCTTTCTACCTGCGAGGCAAACTATGTGGCGGCCTCTTGGAGCATATGTCATGCAGTTTGGCTTTTAAATTTATTAAGGAATCTGGGAGTGATTCGAGATGAAAGGACTGTGATCCGAGTTTATAACAAGTCGGCGATCGAGTTGGCAAAGAACCTAGTTAATCATGGAAGGAGCAAGCATATCGACGTCCATTTTCATTTCATCCGAGAGAAAGTCAGAGAAGGAAAGGTCAAGCTGGAGCATGTTGAAAGCCGAGCTCAAGCCGCAGACATATTCACCAAGCCAGTACAAACCACATTGTTGGAGAATTATAAAAGGCTTATTGGAATGAGAAATGGGAAGAGTATTTAAGTTTAAGGGGGAGATTTGTTATAAAACTTAAATTAGAAAATTTATTTCTTGTTGCTTGGTATTCCTGGTATTAATGGTTTTGGGTGACAAACCTACTGAATAGGCATCATGATTTATTGTTACCAATGAGGAGCATTGATAAATCTTGAAGTAAATGGTTTTGATGATGCTACAAGAAGTTTAACCTGAAGAAGATATTAGAAATCCTTTTAAAAGCACTTTGTAGAATACAAATGTATTAGGAATGTCTTTAAATATGTAAAACTTGTATTTTAGATACTGTTCTGGACCAATCGATTATGAGGAGCAATAATCGATTATCATGAGCTTTTCTGAAAAACTGTGTTGCTCTAGAATAATCGATTATCAGTCCAAATAATCGATTATCACAGGTCTGTTTTGAAAATTTCCCAAGTTATATTGAAAAACCCATAACGGACTTAAATAATCGATTATCACTTATAATAATCGATTATTACTGGCAGTTGTAACATGACTCTTCATATTCAGACTAACTGCCTATAAATAGGTATTTTGAGAACTTCAGAAAATAACTTTTGAACATAGAGCTTTTGCAGAATACAGTTTGTCTGAGGAAGTTCTCCAAAGCCAATTCAGTTCCATTGCCTGGTCTCGTGAATAGGAGAAGCTTGTGTATCATTGGTCGATAGTCGGAGCGGTTCTCTTCGAGTTGGTAAGGTGCTTTGCCTGGTCTCGTGAATAGGAGAAGCTTGTGTTTCGATGGTCGAAAGTCGGAGCGGTTCTCTTCGAGTTGGCAAGGTGTACTTTGTCTGGTCTCGTGAATAGGAGAAGCTCGCGTTTCGTTTGCCGAAAGTCGGAGCAGTTCTCTTTGAGTTAACAAAGTAGTTCACTTTCGGTTCGTTTGTTGAAGGAAGGTTCTTTTATCTCTTATTTTCATTCACTTATTATAAAACTATGAAACTGTTTTTTAGTGAAACTATTAATCACTTTTTATAGTGATTAACAACTGGACGTAGATTCTTTTGAATCGAACGAGTATAAAAATCTAGTGTGTCAATTTTCTACTCCCTACACTCTTTACTGTTTTATGCACATCAATTGTTCGATAAATGTTTTGTTAGAAAATTTGTTTTTAAAACGGACCATTTTATATTAACTTGTGACCGAACACACTTTCTGCTTTATAAATCTTATTCCGTTGCACAACTCGCTATCGTGTTACCAACCAACATTTATTTCTAGCATTTGAAGAGACAAACCTTTTGCTGATAAATACTTGTAACAATTCATTTGAAAGAATGCAGAGAAAATGAAGAGTTTTTAAAAAACTGCCAACCTTTTGCCTTCTTGTTGCCAACAGTCTACTATAAGACTTTTGACTTGGGACGACCCATCTCAACCTTCGGCATGTACCATAACATCTCAACCATTGGGTCACGTCGTTCCATCTCAACCTTCATCTAGGGATGCCTGTCTCAACCTTCTTCCTGGGTCCATCTCAACTCTCGTTCTGAACTGGAAGGTCTCGAACTTCTTCTCAGGTCAAGCTGTCTAGACCATTGGTGGCTGACTTGTCTTAACCATCATCCCATGTTGGACGGTCTCAACAATAATATTTTCCCGAGCCAACACATCTTGAACTTTGACCTTCGCCGACTTGTTTGGACCTTTAGCCTAGGCTAGCGAATCTTAACTTTTGGCTTGAGTGTGCCTGTCATGACCTTTGGCTCAGGCCGATCTATCTCAACCTTTGGACCGAACCAACATGTCTGGCATGTATCGACCTTCGATCACGCGGCCCGACTTGACCTTCAAACTAAGTCTCCCCATCCTAACCATCATTATAGAACAACCTATCACGATATTTAGCTCAGGCTAGTCTCTTTCGACCTTCATAACGAGTAAGCGTGGTTTGATATTCGGGTCTAGTTGTCCGCATCAACCTTCTCCTCGAAGATGCTCGTCTCAACCTTCGACCCTAGCTACCCACCCATCTCAACCTTTATCTTGACGCCATCTGTCCTAACCTTCAACCCTAGTTGACCTGCCTCAACCTTTGGATCAAGCGGAACCTTCTAGATCTTCGGCTGGGACCGACTCGTATCGTACTTCGGTCAGTTAGCCCGACTCGACTTTTCCAGTCTTTAGATGTGGCCTAGAACTTCCTATCTTGACATTCGGCCAAGCCGACCATTTTCAATCTTTGTTTCGGTCTTCCAATTTCGATATTCGACTTTGGCTGCCCATCTCGACCTTCAGATTGGGTTGGCTCGTCTCAATCTTCAGCCTAAGTTAGCTTCTCTTAACCTTCAGGTCATGCTAACATGTGTCGACCTTCGACACTAATCGATCTTCATGGACCTTGTTAAACAGTCTGCAAGTGTACCGAATCGTATCAACCAATATAAAATGGTAAGACAAAGTATCGTGTCTCAAGAGACTCGTGTTTTCTAAACAATTATGTAATACCTTAACTAATTAAGACTGAAAAAAATTCCATTGGATTAAAATTAAAATGCAAATAAAGTAAATATGAATGCAAGTTGATCAATTGAGGCTAAAACAAGAATGAGTGAATGATATTAATGATATGAGATGATTATGTTGTTGGGGTTTAGATTTCACCTAATCAATTTCATGCATATAAGAACTCTCCTTCTTCATTAGAATGTTAATGTCACTTTCTAAATTACTTAGAACCTGATGTCTCGGTGTCATAAGCCTATCCTTAATTATTAGACCACAATGTCTTGCATCCCTAATAATCAATTCTTCATTACAAACAGAAGCTAAAGACAACCAAACTTTTTATCCCTACGTCTAGGCAATAGTCCATTTGGGTGAAATTCTCCAGATCATGATTCGTAAGATATTTTCCAACACTCAAACAAATCAAACATCAAACTATGAATGGCCAAAACATAATTAGCATTACGAATAGAAGAAAATCACTAACATTCAATGAAAGAAGCATAAAATGTTTAAATCATATTCAAATATATGAAAGTTTAGAGGTTACATCTTCCCCAACAACAAATGAGTTTAGTTCTCCATCATCTTGGAGAACCTTGGTGTACAACGGAAGAATGAGATAGAAACCCTAGAAAGAGATGAGGATAGCTCTCACATGCCCAATCTACCTCCAAAGGGTCGAAAAGTGTGTTTTTGAGCTTCAGCCACCAAAAGATGTGAACCCTAGGGCGTGCAAGTCCTTAAATAGATAAAAAATTGGCCCATAAGCCCAAGTCTTTAGCGCTCAACGCCCCAAATAAGTGCAAGCAGGCACAACTACATGGAGACTAGCGCTGAGGGCCCTGGTTTAGGGCAACCAAGCGTCCTATGGCATGGCTAACTGGCGCTCAGCGCCACTCATAGGGCAACCAGACACCCATGCGTGACCAGTGGCACTCAGCGCCCCTTGAAAGGGCAGCTAGACGTGCTGCATGACCTTCCTGCGCTAAAAGCCCCTAAAGAGGTCACCAGGCGTGGTTGCATGATAAAGGAAATTTTGTTCTTAAGCCTCTTTAGCCAAATAAGTCTGCCTTGTGTTAACCCTTTGATAACCCCTTTGAGCCTATGTTTTCTCCTTTTCTTTGTTTTGAAGCTCATACATTAACCTTAAGTGAAAAGCAATTATTACCTTAACCTTAGGAAATTTTGGAGCTTTGGAATTGTTTTGGAAACAAGTGTGGTCTTCTTGGGGATTCTTATGAATTGGCTAATTAGTTCCTCTTTTGTTTTCTTTATGTAAATATGTTGTGTATCTTGTCTCTTACAGTTGTGTCCTAAAAAAAGAGATAAAAGAAGAGAGACAAGACAAAACAAGAAAAGAAAGAAAATACAAAAAAGAAATCAGAAAAATAAAAACTTTTTTGAATAATGGAGTCAAGAATATGATTGAATTAGTGGTTTTGGGTATGATTTCATTGTGTTTTCACTTGTTCCTCATTGCTCCTCTATTTCTTTTGGTTTGTAGCTTCTTATCTATATGTCATCCTCCCTTGTCCTTGGCCTCATTCCATCCATAAAAAGACCTTTTGATTTGAACATGCATATCTTTTGAGTGTTGATATTAAAGATTTTCCAAGTCTGTTTGTTGCTTGCTTTCTTGAGTGCATTGAGTTGACATTGTTTACCCTAAACACTTGAGAGAAACAGTGATAATGCACCTGTGGGGCTTTGTTGCTTTTGATTCACCTTTGAGCTGATTGATTATTTTGCCATGTTTTGAATTGCTTGGATGATTTCCATGAGTATCTTCTTTCTCTGATTATCTATGTCTTGGATGTTGTCTACGCCTTTTCTCTTTCCAAGATTGATTGAGGATTGTATAAATTTGTTTGTTTTCTTATGTTTCATTTTGTTTCGGTGTCCAGATGTTGTGTCACTCTCTTCATGTCTTTTCAATTATTCCTTGTTCTGCGTCTTGGTTTCACCCAAGAGTGCAAAAGACTAAGTGTGGTTTATTTTGATGAATCATTATTTTGTACTATTTTCCACCACCCTAGGGGTTTTAGGTTCTTTCTTTCCTTTCTCTTTTTATGTATTGAATCTTGTCTTTAATTCCAATTTCATTTTCGTTTTATACTCTTGCTTCATTTTACGTTTTATGTTCTTCCATTTTGTTTCCCCTTTGCATTTCAATTTTCGTCACAGATTTGCATTTCACTACTAATTGCATTTTTAGTTTACTTTTTATGCTTCCATTTCCAATTTTGCTTTTGCTGCACTGATTCAGTTTTGTTTTTGCCCTTGACATGTTCATTTTGTTGTTGTAATTTTGTTGTAATGATAGCTTAAGTGTGCCTTGATTGGTCATTAGTGAAATTGCATCGTTTCTATGAGATTTTTTCACTTTGATTGTCATTTTGCTACTCTGACTTGACATAAATTGAATTTGTTTTGCGCTTGTGATTGGGTATACGCTTAGTTGCCTAATTGGTGTTTAATCTTCGCTTAGTTGATTGGACTGTATGCTGCAAAATTGATTGAATGTGTGCAAGGAGTTTGCTTAATTCGCTTTTATGAAAACATGGTTAGTCTTCGCTTAGTTGGATAGCTCGTGTTGGATTAGGGGTTAGAGTAGTGTGTAATTGTTGTTAATATGTGATCGGAAGCATTGTAATTGAGCTAGTGACCAATCGTTTTGAATCTGTGTTGAATTCGAGTTTTAATTTAGTTCATTTCATACAACAAAACTGCCTATAACCCCCCCTCCCCCCCACCAAGTGTTCGACCTATTGCCTGAACCAAAGTTTGGTCCTTCAGAGACGACCTAGGAGCACTGCTTCTCCAAGTCGCACAACTATCACTTCAAAGGGGGCTCAGCAAGCCTCTACCGATCGCCCCTTAACTAAGAGATCGCCTACGCGACCTCTTCCTACTCGAGATCCCTCCATCCTCCAATTAACGCCCATGGCCATCGTCCCTCCACATTCGCAAGCGGATAAGGCGGCAGGGAAGGGAAAGAAGAGAATTAAACGTGAAGGTATAAGTCTGCCTTCTCTCACAAAAAGGGTCGTAAAGATAGTGGGCCATCAAGGCCCTTATCAAGAGGCAACTTCAGCATCGAGTTTCAACTTGGTGCTAAAGTATATTTCCACCTAGTAGTGGATGAAAAAAGATTGGTGAGTGGGTTTTCTCAGCAAGAGTTGCTTTTCGTCGCGTTCGAATTTAACACTAGAGCGGCTTTTCCAACTCTCTATGATTTTGTCACAATTCAATCTTAATCTTTTTTTTTAAATTAAACAATTTCATCCTTCTTCAAATTAAAACTAAATTAAATTTTTTTGAAAATGTTATACAAATATTTTTATTAAAATTGATATTTTTATTAAATATTTTTAAGAAGATTAAGTTTATTTATATTAATATATTTTACGTTGAATTTTATTTAGGTTTAATTGATTCGGACATCCCTATTTGTGCAGATTTGCATCAATTAGGTCCTCATATTTTGAAAGTGCTCAATTGGGTCCCTATTTATGTAAAATTGAGTCAATAATGCCCTTGCCGTTAATTGTTGTGGACGGCGTTAAATTTTTTGCGTTGTGGCATGCTGAGGAAGCATTTAATAACGACGTGGCACAGTAACAACTCATTACGTGGATTTATTTGATTTTAAATTTTTAAAAACTTTAAAATATGGTAAATTTAATAAAAACAGAACGTTACATTTATTTCTGGAAAATGAAATTAAAACGTATTAAGATTAAGTTTGGTATTTTGGGGTCAGATTTTGAGTGTGCGAAAAAATTGGGGAAAATATGGTTTTTCGTGAGTTCGTTCTGGTTTGAAATTGGGAGAAAATAAGGTTATAGTGAGAAATTAGTTGTGGATGAAGTTTGGTTTTACGATTCTGGCGTCATTTATCAGTGGTTTTTCAGTGGAATCGACAAATTGTTGGCGGTGAAGCACTATAGGCAGCACCTGAAGCAGAGTCTTCTGAGTTGACTCAAAACCAACATAGAAACGTTGCATGGTGTTGGCGTAGGAGGAGGTCGAGGAGTTTGGAGGGGGAGAAGTCAAGGGGGAAAGGGTTGTTAATGGCAGAAGTGGAAGATGAGAGAGTGGAGGAGAATCTGAAGATGGAAGAGATAGAGATAGAGAATGAGAAAGGTGTTGTGTGGCGTTGGGTTATTACAGTGTAAGGATGAGGGTGGTAGTAGAAAGAGGATAGTGCCATTGAGACAAATTTACAAACATGTGGCGTGAAGAATTGGTGACCACGACAACGATGTCCAGAAGCCAAAACCAATCCAATGCAAGGATAAATCAACCAATTCACCAATGAGAGATAAATTATCACAGAAGAAAATTTGGCTCCTTTTTTCTTCTTCTTTCTCATCAATAAAAACACACTAAAAGTTCATAAAGCCAAAAGCCAAAGCCATAAGCAAAAAAAGTAAAAAACAAATTTTCATTATTATATCAATTAACTAATTAACCCACCATGTGATCGAGATCAAATTCTCCGTTAGGTTTTTTTTATGTTGTCATCTACATTAAGGTATAAAACACTATAAGACTGTAAGGCATGGGAAGTGCGCTAGGCGGTTGGATTGGGGGTAGGCGTGGATGTAGATGTTGAAGAGGTGGGTGTGGGAGGATGAGAAGAAGGTTTCCCAGATAGGGGAGAAGGTGAGGAAGAGGAAGGCAATTCTGGAGGTGGAGGAGAGGTGGGAGGTGATGTGTGGGGCGGCGGCACGGCGGAAGAGGGCGAGAGCGGTGGCGTTGGGTGGTGAGAAGAGGAGGTGAGGGGAGAGGAGGTGAGGGGGTGGATGAACTCTCTTCAACCATTTTTAGGTTTTCTTCTTCTCTATCTGATGAGATTGTGGAGTTGATTGATTGTGGAAACAAAAATATAGAGAATTCGTTTATGGTTGGATTTAGAATGGTTAAGACATTTATGGGATTTGAAATCTCTACATTTACAAGGACTATATTTATTAAATAGAATTTATTTAAAACTTAAAATAAAATAATTCCATGTAATGAGTTGTTACTGTGCCACATCGTTATTAAATGCTACCTCAGCATGTCACAATGCAAAAAATTTAACGTTATCAACAACAATTAACGGCAAAAAGATTATTGACTTCAAAATATGAGGACCTAATTGACACAAATTTGCACAAATAGGGACCTCCAAATCAATTAAACATTTTATTTAAAATTGTTGTAAAGTTTTTAATAGAAAGTAAGGTTAATAGAAAAAATTTAAAATTAATTTTAATAAACAAATATCTAAACCTTTTTATCAATTGCATTTCATAAAATAAAATAAAATTATCAACTTTTTAAATTGTTTTAAATAATTGTATATTTTTAACATGTGTAAGATTCAATCATTTCTATACAAATGTTTAAGTTGCCTTAAGAATAACAATGTTACAAATTCAAATGTAAAATTTTTAAATGGTTTTAAACAATTTTATAACAATGTAAAACAAATAAATTTGAAATTTGAAAACAAATTTAAATAAAGTTCAATGTAAGATGGCAATCGGTGGTGTCCTACTACCACTCAATGTCAAAACATTCACAAATTATGATACTCATTAATTTAAAATTAGCACTCAACGACATGGAGCAAAAATACTCCCAAACCTACAAAAATGAACTAGCTTCTAGTGGTATGAAACTAAATTAACAAAAATTAGGACTAAAGTGAGATAAAATAAAAATATAAAGATAAAATTAGGACTGAATTGAAAATAAATAAAAAATACAAGAACCATATGGGATTAAATTGAGACAAAATAAAAATACAAGGTCCAAAATAAGATTATGACACATGATATAACAATGACACGTGACACTACTATTACAACATCATAGTGTCACTTTACATAGCATGAAGTGAGCTTGACACATGAAAAAGTTTGTATTTTTTACAAAGTTTAGAAAAAATTAAAGGAATCAAGAACTGATACATGACACATCTTTAAGGTTATTAATATAATACTAATGAAAAATAATTGATTGCATCAAATTTCTTAAAATAGAAACAAAATTGAGGAAAAAAAATAAAACGAATTTAAAATTTCTTTACAAAAATAAAAACGAATAACATGATTTAAAAAATAAATAAAGAAAAGTAAAATAGTTTCTATAGACATGTAGTAACAAAACAAAATTATAAAAAAAATAAACATGATGATAAAATAAATTTTTAGTATTTTTTTTATATTATAATAAATTTATAATATTTTGTTTTCTTAATATATAGATTGCATACATCTATTAAAAGAAAAATTAATATTATGATTATAATAAATCAAACATGTACTTAACCATAATAAATATTAATAAAATTCAAACAAAATTAATAGAATTAAAATTATTTTACTATAATGATAATATTTTTAATTATATTAAAAACAAAATATATTAATAAAATAAAAAATAAATATTTTTTTAACAAAAGATAAAAATAAATAAAATATTATTCATTTGGATACGGCAAGAAAAGGAAAACGTTAAACAAATGTTATTTAACTCCCGTGGTTAATATTAACCATTAATACTTATAAAACCTAAAATTAAATTAACTAAAGAAAATGGCTTTCTATTTAGAGTGGGAAAAAGAATATTTTCGTGGATGCGTTTATAAACAAGAATCACATGCGTTATGCCTTGTATTCATTGTCAGCAACAGCAGGGAAAGTAACTGTACTGAGGAAGATGCCGTGCCTCAACGTCACCACCAACGTCTCCCTCGACGGGATTGACACCTCTTCCATCCTCTCCGAAGCCACCGCCACCGTCGCCAACATCATCGGCAAACCAGAGGCCGTATGTTCTTTTTCTTCTTCTTTTCTTATTCTATTTTTGCTGGCTATTCGCAATCTGTGTACGAAACGGTGAAATCGAAATTAGGTTTAGAAATTGCGATGCTGATCTCTAATCGGAGTGTTTGTTGTGCGGATTATATATATTATTTATCATATGTGGTGCTTGAATCGTTAAAATATTAAATAATAAATATAATACAGGGAGAGATAAATAGATAAATAAATGGATAGATTGACAACCACACATATGCTGACCGACAAAATATTTACTGTCATGTAATTATAATTTGCTGGACAATGTAAAACTATTTCAGAGTTACACTGTCAATTTATGTTTTTAAGTAAAATCCTTAGCATTTTATTATTTTGATAATGAACTATCCCCATTTGTTAATCTTGATTTCTCTTTCTGATGTTTCAAAAATGCTTATCTTATGTTAATTTTCACATGATGTAGTTTGGCTATGCCCGCTCATATGATTTTTATTTTTCTTCTTTTAGTTCTTGTGTCCATCTAAAGTCATACTATCCTTGAAAATTTGCCAAATAGTCAAATATTTTACTGTTGGTTGTTCTGCTAATGTTGGCTATGTTTTTCGCTTTGCTATGAAACTTTCATGTAGTGTTTACTTGTTTAGACTGGTGAGGCCTTATTAAGTTAGTATTGTGCCCTTTCTTTATTTTTGCAGTATGTGATGATTGTACTGAAGGGATCAGTGCCCATATCTTTTGGTGGGAATGAGCAGCCAGCAGCTTATGGAGAATTGATTTCCATTGGTGGTATTAATCCTAGTACGAACAAGGAACTTAGTGCTGCAATTTCTTCAATTCTGGAAACCAAATTATCGGTGCCCAAGTCACGGTTTTACCTGAAATTCTATGACAGTAAGGCAAGTGTTAAACTTGAGCTGTCCTGAAAAGAAGGATCATAAATAACCCTTTACCTCTTTTCTTGTTGCATTGTTCATATTCGTTGGGGTCCATCTGATTAATGAATATGCACAATGTTGTCATGCTTTCCATTAGAACTAGATCATGAAAATTTCTCAGTGTTCCTTTTAAGCAGAAAGTAAGTTATCTACGGACCGAGTAAATCAGTCTTACACTGCCATTCAATTACAAAATTACCATGAATAGTAAATTTTTTGATGTATATGATAATTATATTAAAAATCATTAAATTAGTAATTTCTATAAATAGTATAAAGTTTTACACTAGCAATACATAATTATTGAACTCCCTATTTCCTTTCGACATCAACTCTTACTTTTTCCAGGGTCTACTTTTACGGCCAAGAAAGTAAATGTTTTTGTTCTTGGTTGATGATTTAACGATACTTCTTTGTTCTGCAGGGTTCCAACCTTGGATGGAATGGATCTACATTCTGAATTCTATTTACATTTGTTGTGGCGGTACCTTGACTGTTGGAATGAGTCCTCAGTATGTGTTTATTATGTCTATGTTTGATATCTTAATATAAAAGTACTTGGATTTCTGGTAGCCTTGGCATGGGTATCTATCATATCATGCAAATGTAAGTTGATTAATCCCTAGGATAAATGGGGTTTGTATGTTTATGTCACTTTTTGTGACAAAAACTATCTTCCGCCGCTTTAAATGCTCGTATTTTTATATTGATGATGCGTTTTGTGAATTAAGTTTGAGACCTAGATTTGATACTTATGTTGTTCCTTATTAAAATGATACGTATCCTGTATTGTGATAGATTATTGGCATGATTTTGTTCTGCTGATAGTAATTTGTTGGAATCATGTTACTCATTTTATATTGTCAGTACAAAATCATTGATTTTTTAAAAAGTTCATATAAATATTAGATTGTAAACTTTTTTGTAAAAAGTGAAAGTGAATTATAATTCAACGTACAAAGGGAAAAGTCAGAATAAAAGTAATACTGTTAGTTCTATACAATTTTCGCATTATTGGTTGTATTGAATTTTTTTGAGATCAACAAATTATCATTATTAAAAAAAAAAAAAAAAAAAAAACTCTCTTTCCTTTCATTAGTTCAATTTTTGGTATAAATCATTTTGCTACGAAAATAAGTTAATACTGTACAATCAATTATAACTAATCATCGATTATTCATTTGTAGAAACGTTGCTACCCTTTAAACACCACTTCGAAGGTGTTGGACACTTGCTGCACCTCCACAATTACTAACTGAACTCCACAATAAGAGAAAAAAGCTTACCTTCTTTACTATTGCATCACACTATTACCTGTGCCACCACTAGCGCTTCCATCATCACGTAACTGCACAGGAAGAAGAGACGAGAACGCTGAAAAAAGGAGAGAATGTGAAAAGAAAAACTAGTTCTGAAAAGTTCTTCTCAAAAAATATGTCATGTGTTTTGAAAGTTTTTCTCAAAACATATTTTATGTAGGACTCTTCCGTTAAATTCATAGTAGAAGACATAATATATGTTCTAAAAAGTTTGTTCTGGAAATCCATTCGAAAAAACTTGTTTTGAAATGTATTTTCATGTATTCCGGAAATCATATTCTAAAAATTTTATTCCGTAAATTTTTAGAAATTTTATTCTGAATTTTATTTAAGAAGGGTAAAATGCTTATTGTGGAAAATTGGAGGGTGTGCACAAAGAAATTTTGGAGGTGCAGGAAGTAAAAGCGAAGGTGATGATAACAAACAAAAGTTCTTGACAGTCCTATCATATTTGTGAATGATATATGTCAAGGCTCCATCAACCTTTTTCATAGTCATGAAGAACTTCTACCAACTTCTACATCAGTCTTCAAGATTCACGAATTTGGCCAACCAAGGATTTTTTATTTTTTTTTGGGGATGATCAAGGCATTGCAACACTCAACAACCATTATTTGATTTTTTTTTCAACTCATTTTCGTTTGAACAAATAGTTTATATGATGCAGAATCTCCACAATCCAAAAGGAAGGTCTATAGGTACTCAATTCCTTTCAATTGATCTTGGGTTTGGTGATCACTAGTATACCGATTTATTAGTGATTGGCCATAGACCAATGACGTAAAATAATGTGGTAAAAAGTCGATTTCATTAGTTTTTTAAAAATCGATTTCAATAGTTTGTTATATGAAAGCGATTTTTATGGAGTCACTATTTATCTACATATTAGCTCTGAAGTGAGTATTATTAAATGAGCATCCTAGAAAATATTATGAAACTTGAGCAACGAATTAAATAATACGGTGTCTATTCCATTAATATAAAGGGACATTGATAATAATTACATTATGTTTATAAATGTATAAATGAATTGAGAATATGATCGAAGATAAAATCAACCGTGAATGGTCTTATTAAAAATATACTAAAGAATTTGATAAGAATATTTTATTGTTCCATCGTGAGATACTGTGAGGCAGGTAAAATCGTTTGCACATCCAAATTTGAGTAACAAAAGTTAAAATTTATAAAAATATAGCACAAATAAAGGAAGAAGTGACATCTCTACGTGCTTTATTTGAAACAACATAGTGAAGAAGCGAAACAAATAATGGATAAGTACAATTAACGTTAGACGTGTTAAGTAAAGAAAAAAAAGGTCTCGTTAATGAATGGAAATTGCTGTGGAATGGAATTTAATTACGAGTATAAATCTCATGACTAGAAAGTTAAGCACCTTATAAGATAGAAAATTCATGAATTTATTGTGTTAAGGTTTTTTTTCTTTAAAGTTGTGAGTTGAAGGTAGTGTTGATCCCTTATGTTAGTAAGTCATGTATGTGTCTTATTGAAAAATCTATTTAGTGTTCGTCTTAGTAACCCAACTTAAACGAGTACAATATAGATGAAGAATCTTAGATGTGAGAATTCATTATATTAAAAGTTTTCTTGACATGAGTTTCAAGCAAACATGTCCCCTTATTGTGTGTGATACAATGATGGTATAATAAGAAGATAGTGGTTGGGATGCTTCCACTTGAAGAGGAGTGTACCAATATGGAAGGGACTCACCCTTGAAAGAGATATTGTTGGGAACTTAAGTGTGAGTCTAAATCAAACATTGGATAAATATGAGAAAATTGAGCACCTTATAAGATAGAAGACGATAATTTTATGAACTACCTAGGTTTTCAATTGTCTAATTTGTAATAAGGTTAAACCCCCCCACAAATAAGATATTTGTTTGATATAAAATAGTTATAGGTTGAACCCTTGGAAGTTTACATGATACATTTTCACAGTGTCATCATGAGAGTACCTCAACCTAATGAAGAAATGTTTGTATGTGTCTTTATAAAAGGTCTTTATGGCAATCAATTTATCAAATCGTTAATTTAGAGGAAGGAATAAAGCTTGGTTATAGTCTAGTTTGGAGTACGTCCCATATTGAGATCAAGGAAGTTATGAATTAGAAAAAGGCTGAAGAAAAGAAAGGTGGATAATATTGGTAAACATTCTTAGTCTTGGGAATAGGAAAATGACTAGCACATGAAAGTAGACACTGCACATTCTAAGAGTGTAATGAACCATATGATGGGTGTCACTCATTCCTAGATTTTGAGCCAACTCCTTTGAATGTGAAAAAGAAGGAATTGATAAAGGATGTAAATGCAACAAAATCAATATGATTCCTAGTAAAATTAACCAAACAACTTGTTTTTTAGATAAATGTTTGGTGTAAGTTTCATAGAGAATGTAGATGTTGAATCAAGCTCTTACCACTAGGTCAAAACATCTAACTAATAATTAAGGTGCAACTCATTCTACTTAAGAGCATAGTAGTACAGGCACCACGATTCAATTGTGACTCAGTCCACTTCTCCTCCATCACGGACAATTGATGTCACATGTAACAATGAATAATGAATGGACACGATACACAAAGATATTACACATTGATCCATCAAATTAAGAGACACATTTTTAGCCAAATACAAGAGACAAAAAGGAGGATTTAGGAAAATGAAAACTCTATCAATCTTTGTTTTAACAATGAAACCTATAAGAAGTCGCACATCGACTAAAGATAAGGTCAATTCAAAATATATAAGTGGGTGCAAACCTCACCTTACAAGTCAATTTTTTAAGGTTGAGTTAGGTTTAAAGTTCACTTCTTAATAAGGTATTATAATCATGGGTTAGAGCATATCCTAGCGCGATTTGTTGTTTCTTTGGTCTATTGTGTCACCAGTTATCGGGAGATTGGTTGTTAGTTGGGCCTATCATGCTATCGGTCCGCTATCAGATCATCCATTAATGTCTAGTCTCACACTTGAGATGTATACACCTCAGTGTAAGGGGGTGTTGTAGGATTGACTTAGGCTTAGAATTTACTTCTTAATATGGCATCAGAGCCATGAGTTAAAGCCTATCCTAGGAAAATTTGTTGTTTGTTGGGTCTATTATTTCATCCACTATCGAATCATCTAATAATGTATAGTTCCGTGCAGGAGATGTATATGTCTCGACGTGAGGAGGGCGTATTAGAAGTCTCACATAGACTAGAGATAAAGTCAATTCAATATATACATATATATATATATATATATGTCTATATATATATATATATATATATATATATATATATATATATATATATGTATATATATGTACATATATGTATGTACATATATATATATATGTATGTATACATACATATATATGTGTATGTATACATACATATATGTATATGTATGCATACATATATATGTGTATGCATACATATACATATATATATGTATACATACACATATATATGTATGTATACATACATATATATGTATATGTAAGTGAGTGCAAACCTCATCTTACAAGCCAATATATATGTATATGTAAGTGAGTGCAAACCTTATCTTACAAGCCAATTTTGTAAGACTGAGTTAAGCTTAAACTCCATTTCTTAACAAAACCCATGAAAGAACAATATCAAGTGATTTGAATACCTTTCCTGAAGGATTTGCAAGAGTTGGTTACATAAATTTAATGATAAAGCAATACTCTAGTTCGATCATGATCTTGTCCATTGAGGTAAAGCTTTAAAATTTTTCACCAACAATTGTTTTTGGCAATGATAATATTGAAAGTGTCATTCCATATAAAGATGATTTGACACTCATTTTGATGATAATGATAATTTGCAATGTACAATAAGTGTTTATCAATAATTCACCAAATATTTTATTTTGGGACCTTTAAATTCAAGAGATTACTTAAAACTTTTTTATAAGGTGTTAAAAGATTTTTCAAGAAAAAACTTAAGCTGTAAAGATTTTTGTAGAGTTGATAATAACTTTTGATACAAGTGAAGAGACCAAAACTTATGTAGAAAACAATGATCCCTGCTCATTTAATATTCTAGTAAGGGGACCTTTATTTTAAATTGGTTGAAGTAGTAATGTCTCACTAGCAACAAACAAAGTGGCAATTAGAATTGTCCACTAACAATAGACAAGTAGTGGTAATATGCTTATCCATAAACTAGGAAACAAATTTTACATATGAAGTTTGTAGAGTCAAAGACAAGTTTACATGAATACCTTCCAACAAGAAGTTAACATTTTGGATTTGGATCTAGTGTGATTTTTCAGGAAAGAAAACCTTAATAAGTGGATGAAAGTAAAGATATAGACATTAGTGAAAGAATTTTGTTAAGATCTGTTTTAGTCTCTACACCGATTTGGAGCAACAATTAACCAACTTCTAAAAAGAACCACCAAGTCTTTGTATCTTCATTAAAAGTTTTATAACTTATCTTTAGTAATATCCATTTCTTCATAAATAAATTTCACAATTGGCTTGTCATTTGAATCCACAGTGCACAATCTCTTAGGGAATAACATCTCTTATGCAATTCAAAATATTTTTCCAAAATGCCTTATTTAATATCAAATTTTTCACAAACTCTTATCCAAAGTCTTTACAAGTTGACTAAATTATCACTCCTTGGATTTGAACATCCTACAAAGTAATCCTTTATTTCATTCGGGTATCTCAAATTCAAATAAGAAGTGACAAAATGAGTATCAATTGGTCTTATAAATATGTCCCTTTAGTAAATTTGTGCAACAAGAAAATAAAACTTGTTCTTGAAAAAATGTAGATTATGATTTCCTTACCATTCATTAATGTCTCATGATGGATTGGTATTTTCTTCTCAAAATGTTCCAACATTAAATCAATGCAGCAGATTGCACAAGGTGTCCAATGTAACTTTTGTCTCTGTTGCATTGACTAGTCTCCAATTATCTTATAATTTGTTACATTATCAGTTATAATTTAGATCACATTCTCTTCTCCAACCTCCTCAACAACATCATCCATTATCCTAGAATTTTTTTAGTTTTTTTCATATGTCATAAACATCAATAGACTTCAAAAAGAAAATCATCTTTGTATTATTTACCAAAACATTAAGTGTAGTCGTTCTCATGTCTAAACATCCATGTATCATTATTTTTCACTAATTTTCTTCCAAAAACATGCTATCTTTTTACTAAATCATATTGGTCATTTCAACTTGTTACTTCAAACATTTCACCCTAATTTCATGATGGTGGCTTACATCTAGAGCAATGCTTGGCAACCAACTCAAGCATCTTTTTCAAATCTTCACTTTATTCCACATTAAATGAAATTACATTGTTGTATAAAAGTCGAGCAACTTCTTCACATGCATCATCCTTCTCATTTTTTCTTAAAATGACAATGATAGTAGTTTGAGTGCCCCTTTTTTTCTTGAAAATACTTAATGACTTCTCACTCTCTTCTTTCCTCTGTCATTTTCTAACACTTTTTGAATAATTTGTCTTACTCTCTCATTCAAATTTTTATAACCCTATTTATAATATGATCTTAAGACTGTCAAGTCCATTCACTAATTAGACTCATCTAATAAATTTATGTAATTAACTAATAAAACTAATATCCATAAAAAGTCTCTAATTAAAAAATTATAGAAAAAAATAAAAAGGCTCAATATAATAATATAAAATTTATTTAAGTCTCCAGCCTCTTTTATTTTTACCCAGCTCATCTAATTTTGGAATTCTACCTCAAATTTAATTTTTTATTACTCACTAACAATCACTTAAAACGAATATAGAAGGAATACAAATTTTAAGTAATATAAAAAAAATACAAATAATTTATCTAAATTGAGATTTGAACCCATGAAATAGTTTTTTTATTACCAATGTGTTTGTAGATCATCAAATACACTAACATTAATTACTATTCACAAATTTCACAATTAATTCAATATAATACAAATAATGATCATATAATATTATTTTCCAATCAATAATATAAACTCTATATTTATTCATGGTTTTCTCAATACACTAACATTATATTCGTCTGAGCCGATCACCAAGACAAACTATCGACTCTGAGACCACTGTTGGGTCTATCAAGGAGAGGGTTCACTAGGAAGATACAAACACCAATTAGATATGAGCTCAACCATATAAATGATTGACACCACTCTCTACCCAAAACCTTCCGGCAATGAGTTAATTATTTTCTCATTTTTATCCAATGTGAGACTTAGACTCAATGTAGATCAAACAAGTGCTACAACTGTGGCAAGGTTGGTCATATCAACACACACACACACACACATAGATCTCCACACTTGGTAAGATATTGTCTGATTTGGGTCAAGCCCTTACGGATTTGCTTTTGGTATCACTCCAAAAGGCCTTTTATCAATGAAGGTACCTTATGTGTATATAAACTCATGTTCATCTTTTTTTTTTTTTGATGTGGGACTTTGTTTATACTCAACAAGTTCATCACCCACTACCTTAAAGAGAATCTTCATAGTAAAAGTAATACCTTATCTTTTTATGTACACCAAAAATAAAATTAATTATTACTTATATTTAACTTTTATATTGACTTTGTAGTTTATATCTTTCAAGGAAAAAATTAAATATTTTTGTTAATTGCAAAAATATTTTTCATAATTGTATATAAACCCCTAAAATTTCCTAAATTTACAAATGCACCACTATATATTTATAATGATTACAAATTGGTCCTTAATAATCTTTTTAGTATTTTCAAATTAGTCATTATGTATTTTTAATCATTTTAATCAGTCACTCACCAATTTTTAATCATTGCAATTAGGTCCTTCATAAACTAATTATGTCAATTTTTACAAATACGTTAATATTTCAATGCAAATTTTTCATTCAATATAGTTGTATATAATTATCATTTGTTTTCTTATTTGATTTCTAGTATGAATTTAAACTAAAATTTCTAATATTTTTGGATTTCATTAGTAATTTTGTTGCAAAATTCATCACTAATAAGATTCATAGAATTTTTTCTGTAAAAAGTGAAAGTCAAGATAAACCATCAATAAACCATAGAAACATATGTAAGAATTTATTAAAAATAATTTGAATTTGTTTGTGTGTGTTGAAATACATGACTTTGGGTTTACTAAGGAGTTAAATTAACAAAAGTGTGTTTTACAATATAATCAAAACAATATAAATAAGTGGATCAAGTCCATTTCTCCAACAAGTTCATGCACCCATGATAAAAACAAAGTAGGAAGATTATTTTACTCATGTGATATGTGAAATTTAATGTAAAGGATGAGCTTGAGAAGATTTTTTTTCTTCTCTTCCAATGACAACCTCTCCAATGTAATTACCAGGATTAAAGACATATTACTTTTACAAATCATCTTTGTCCTGTTTTTTTCATAGTTTTGCCTTTAAATACAACGCAATCTCCCATGTCTTTCTTACAATTTAAAAAAAATGAAAAACAAGATAAACCATCAACAGTCCATAGAAATATATGTAAGAATTTATTAAAAATAATTTGAAATGTTTTTATTTTTGTGTTAAAATATATTATTTTGGGTTTACTAAGAAATTAAATTGTGTTTTACAAACCATGAATTCAAGCTCATTGTTTGGTCAAAATGGAAAACAATATAAATAAGTGGATCAAGCTCATTTCTCCAACAAATTTCGTGAACCCATGATAAGAACAAAGTAGGAACAATGTGGGATAAGCTTGTTTTCTTCTCTTCCAATGACAACCTTCCAAATGTAATTACCATAATTAAAAACAAATTGCTTTTACAAATCATCTTTGTCCCCGTTTTTCAAACTTTTTCCTATAAATACAACACAATCTCCCACTTCTTTCTCACAATTTCCCACAATAAGATAAAAGCCCTAAGGTAAGCTTTCTTCTTCTCTTATTTCATTTTTTATCTTCTCTTGTTTTTTTTATTCTATTCTCTTCTCTTTTATTCCTTCCTTAGTTATTTAAATTCT
Organism: Vigna reflexopilosa; assembly: GCA_027742785.1. Lineage (NCBI taxonomy): Eukaryota > Viridiplantae > Streptophyta > Magnoliopsida > Fabales > Fabaceae > Vigna > Vigna reflexopilosa. Next base: position 10,727,285 of record CM050929.1, on the reverse strand, counting down.
TAGTCATATAATTTCATTAAATTAGATCTAGAGTTAGGGTTTATTTATTCCTATTCTTCTTAAGTTCTATTTCATAAACTATGATTTTATCTCTTTTAAAGCTTCTTGTGAGCCAACTTAAATAGATGAAATACATCACTTCGAGCCTTTCATTTCAATCTCAGAGTTCCATTAACTGAACCAAGGTAAGGGGTCAATCCAAAATCCTTAACTCTTTATTTTGGCACATTTTCTCCAAGTATATAATCTGTCCAATTTTATTTCATATACAACTTTTAAATTCTAAATTCATAAATAGACTATGTGGGTATGAAAACCTATGGTTTGGTTCAAAAATCATTTCATTTGAAGTTTTACACAAAAAGTTATAAATAAAACAAGTTTGTTGTTTTACTTATAAAATACATGTGAGAATTATGTTTTATGTTACGGTTACAATTATGTATTTACACTATTTTGTTGGACAATAATTTTGTATAATATTTTAATTCAATTAATGGATGAAGCATTTAAATGTATAAGCACTAATATAGTAGTGCATCACACATGTATGAATTATATTGGTTGTCTTGTAATTTTGACTATTTTAACATTATTAAAAAAATAGAAATAACGACTCGTTTTAGTGATTGAAAATAACAAAATACATTAATGACTGAATTAGTGATTGCATATCTTTTTTTTTCTAAATAAGTGATTGATTTTTTTGTCATAAAATAACAGTCACAAAATCATTGACAATTTTATTTGTTTTTATGTTATTAATTTGTTTTTAAGTTAGAAAATATTATCCCTCCCAAGAAATTTTGACACTTAAAAATTTTACACTCAATTCACTTGTATATATTTTAGAAATTTTATACACTATTTCTCACAAATTACTCATTAAATTTTGAAAAGAACTCTCGGCCAAACTATCCATCATTACAATAAAAAAAAAAATTATAACAAATCTAAATTCAACTCAAGAGACCAACAAATACTAAAACTCTTACACCAATATAAGAAATTTTAAAAACATTTTGAAAAGCACCAAATCAAAAAATAAACTACACCAAATAAGAAAGAGACATCAAAACTAGGAATTAAGTTGAGGAGAAAATACTTTGGAAGCCTATAAATGATTAAAAAAAGAATCTATAACTATTACAAATAATGTGTAAAAGAAAGCAAATAAGTTATTCAATTAAAAAAAATCAAGTTATAAGAATATTTAGATTGTTAGAACTAATTTGAACATCCAATAGATAACTCGATTAAAAATAAATATAAAATTCAAAAGAAATATAAATCATGCATAATTAATATTTAACGTATTTTTATTACACTTGAGATAAATGAAAGCTAATTAAACATCCGTCCACTCTTATTGTAATTTGTCTTTTAAATTTCTCAATACTTAAAATCAAATTTAAAGAACTTTGCAAAATATAAATAATGTTAACACTCAACTTCTATACGTGCAATATCATAATTCATTCTCAAACTGAATTTTTTTAATAATTTATCTCAAATAGAATTAAAAAAATTGGAAACAGAAAAAAAAAATGAATAAATAATGTATTGGCTTAATACCACTGTTAGTCTTAATTTTTGTCAGTTTTATTCGAAATGGTCATATTTTTTTTTTTAAATATTCCATATAGTTCTAAAGATCGTAATTTGTGTTCAATTTAGTCTTTTTTATAAACGTCGTTTAAATCATTAACGACCAAATGTCCAACTCTGGTCCTAGCCACTTCAGCCAATAACGACTATGTAATTCACTAATTGGTGATGTACCACTGACAATTTAAACGACGTTTGTAAAAAATAGTAAATTGAACACAAATTACGATTTTTAGAATTATATTGAACATTTAAAAAAAATTAAAAACATTTGAAACAAAACTGAGAAAAATTGGAAACTAAGAGTTATATTAAACTTAATGTATTCGAATCAAATTATTACATTTTTTATCTAAAAAGTTATATTTAACTAAAAATTTGAAACAGTGACTCGTAGAAAGTTGTGATTGAACCCGCCACTTGCATGAAAGGGAACTCTAGCAAACAAGAACAAATGACCAACACAAGCTATTTGACTATCACGAAAGTTGTAGTTGCTTCCAATTGAATTACTTTACTTCTTTAATTGCAACCCAACAGATTTTCCTTTCACATGGGTTGACAAGAATTGTTCACTTCATGATTGAACTCCTTTATTTCAATGGGGTTGTTTTTCATCAACTGGAATGATTCTCACTTTGATATTTCTTGAATTCTCAATCACAATCGCTTCACAGATCAAATATTTGATCAAATGCCTCAATAACATAAATCTAGTTTAAAACCACCTATTGATGTGAATTGTTGCACCTAAATAGAACCAATGTTTTCAAAACATTCATTAACCAAATTAGAAGATCTGAAATCATCTTCCAGCACCAAACATCTCAAAAGCTACTTCTACGACTTCATTGTGAACTGACGCTGAAAGCACAAAGCATCTGATATCACCCATGAAAAAGAGGAACATTCATTTTAGATTATATAACCTGGCTGAATACAAAGATACAATTTAGATTACAAAATTTAAAATATATTTTTAAATTGTTTAATCTATCAATTCATTCTCAGATGTTAAAAATATATTATGAATAACTTAATTTGAGATACAATTTCGATTTTTCAAATTACAAATTAAAAAATTGTATTTTTGAATCTTAAAATTCATTTTCAATAACGTCATCAAACACATATTTATAAATTTTACAATCATAAATTTAAATCTTGGACAATTTAGACATTTACAACGTTGCTACGTTGCGTAAGAGAACATGAGGTGCAAAGTAATTGTATGAAAGTTATTTTATTACAACATGAATCTCATACTCGTTTATAATAAAGGTCATGCTTGTTCTGTTATTATTGTATAAAAACTAAACTCGACCTCTATTCTTCTTGTAACCAAATAAAAAAAAAATTAAAATAAACACTTAATTTATACTTTTTAATAACTTTTGGTATCATCTTTAATTAAATTAAATTAGTATATCTTCTAACATTATAATGTTGTCAATTATTTTAGCTATCTTTTAATTAGAGAATTATATTCTTTAACAAATTAAAAAACATTTGTATTTTATAACATTCGAAATGCATAATTTTTTACTTAAAATTATTACATAACTTTTTCAATTAAAAATTATTATAATATTATACTATTTTTAAAATTTATTTATAAAAAGTATATATTTTCTTAAAATTGTATTTTTTTAATATAATAAAATTTTGGATACACGAATTTACGTGTTTTTCCTTGTGAACCATAAAAAGGATTGAGGCTTATGAAATTAAACTTACAATAAAATCACTCAATTAAATGAAGCATTTGCGGGTAGTGTTCTAAAAAAGCGGATCTATCGAAAGAGGGTGAAAGAAAACCACATAATTTGTGAGACTTTGACCTAAGAAAAATGAAAATCTTCGGGTAATTCCCACTTTCAGTACTATATATCGTGCCTCTTCCCACAAACGCGTTTGGCAAACGACGTGTGACTGACGACGAAGGACCTCAAACGCCATTGCGTTTTTCGTCGGTGATGCGTTCCTAAACTTCACCACTAAGCAACAAAACAAACCATAAATATAAATACAAACACCTTCTCTCTTTCTTCTCACATTTTCTCTCTCTATTAAAACCAGTTCCCTCTCTTTCTCTCTCTAAACACATGGCTACCACCGCGCCTCCCGTTCTCCCAATCTCCAACTCCCAACCCGCCGCCGCAGGAGGTCCCGGCGCGGTGTTGACGGATGCTCCTGCCAACAATCCTGCCTTCCGCGCCTTCATCAATCACCTTTCCACCTCCCTTCGCCACGGCCTCGACCAGCGGCGCCCTTGGGCGGAGCTAGCGGACCGCTCTGCCTTCTCCAAACCGGAATCGTTCTCTGAAGCCACACTCCGAGTTCGCAAGAACTTCTCATACTTCCGCGTGAACTACTACGCTGTCGTTTCGTTGATCCTTGCGATCTCGCTCCTCACCAATCCCTTCTCCCTTGTCCTCCTTGCCGGCCTCCTCGCTTCCTGGACCTTCCTTTACCTCTTCCGCCCCTCCGACCAGCCTCTCGTCATCCTTGGCCGAACGTTCTCCGATTTCGAAACCCTAGCTATCCTCTCCGGGCTCACCGTCTTCGTCGTGTTCCTCACCAGCGTCGGCTCCGTTCTTGTCTCCGCTCTCATGCTCGGCGTCGCCGCCGTTTGCCTCCACGGTGCTTTCCGCGTGCCTGAGGATCTGTTCCTCGACGAGCAGGACGCCTCTCAGACAACCGGATTCCTCGCCTTCCTTCGCGGCCCCGCCGCTGTCGCCGCTGCAGTTCCAGCCGTGTCTGCGCGAGTTTGAGTGAGGAATCCTTAGATCTGAAACTCCCTATCCGTTGATTTTTGGTGCCTCGAAGCGACAAGAATGTGGAAATATAGTGTCTCTCTTACCTGAATCCTCAGATCTGATACCTTCTCCCGATCCGTTGATGCCTCTTAGCGGAATGAACGTGGAAATGTAGTTTCTTTTATTTTATTTTATTTTTGTTTAAATTCCTTTATCCGTATGAACAAAATTTATTATACATAGGGTGAATAATAAGAATTATCACGGTATATGTATGGATCTTTGTTGGGTTTTCCTTTTTTACATACGTGATTTGTTGATCGATCAAGATCTGTCAATTTTATCAATTTCATTATCTGATTTGTTTGATTTCTTGAAATTTGGGATCAACAACTTCAAAGGTATGATCAATAACCGTACTTTGTATTGGTATAGCAATTATGTTGTAAGATTTCAGTGGCTCTGGTGATTGTTTGAATTTGAAGATCTGGTTGATGGATCTGTGACTTTTCTCAATTTTATTCTTGTATCATTAAGCTTCTCAGGAATTATATTGAACTGCGGTGATTACTTTTTTCGTTTTCACTCGCAATGAATTAACTTGCCTATTTTATTTTTGTTTGATTCCATTGAAATTGACATTGGTGATGTAATGCCGTGCGAGATAGAATTGATGTTAGGTATAATCTGTAAATTCTGCATTTGCGTGATTCACGAGCTGTGTTAAATTTCTTACAGTGTTTGCATGAGGACTTGGATTGTTTTTCAGAATTGTTGTTCGATTAATGTGGTTCCAGTGATCAAATATTAGTGTTTATAATATATTTTGCCGACAACCTCATGATCTGTATACTTCAAAGTTCAATTGCGGTGGATCTGTTGATTTTTCTCTATCAACTTTTTGGCATTGTATTATTTCATCATAGCACTCTTCTTAGAGCGTGTAACTGGTGTGACATAGAATGGTGCAAGGTTAGTAATTTAATTGTGAAGATGCATAAGCAGTGTTAGATATAGACTTAAACATGATGTTTTCAAGTTTTGTTTTTCTTCTAATAGTTCAGTTCATGTGATTATGTATCTGTTAGTTACTTTTTATTAAAAAAATTGTGGTTGGATGGGGTTTTATATGTGAGTTCATTATCTATGGTATTCAGGTTACATTGTTCTATTTATGTTGTTCTGGTGATCATATTTTTTAATTTTTATAATATATTTCTCATTTAAACCTCAAAAACACATTAACTAGATCTCATTATTTCTGGCCTATGCGCGAGCAAGGTTGGATTTGTGTAATAATAAGTATTTTTCATTGATATTGATACGGATTTTGAGCTTCAATGTTAAATTCGATTGCAGAGTTTTTATGTCTTCTCAGTTATATGTTAAAATAATTATTGAAACGGGCTAAATAACTCTGCTCGGATAATGAGTGATGTTCACAATGGTAATTATTGAAACGAGTTAAATAATGGATCGTTAAAATTTAAATAAGTGTTTTTTATAAATCTTTTTAAAATAATCACTTTCTTTAGAATCAATTAGAACTATTTTTATCATTATTGATAGAATTAGAGAAAAAGAAAAGATGGGTAACTTTTTAAAGGGAAAAAGTATTTTGTCAATAAATATCCATTATAGCTATTAGAATGTTTTTATTAAAAGGATTTAACTTACTTCATTAAAAAGTATTTATTTTGAGAAAATATATCAAAAGGATAATATCCATTTTTGGACGTAAACTTCAATAAAAATGCTCTAAAGTACTACTTTTCGTGTATTATAGGGATGAAAAAAATGTTTACTTGCAAATTTTATTACTAAGCTTTTATCTAAACATTAAAAAGAATAAGTGATTAAAATAAAATTATTCGTTAGAAACATATTAATTTTTATAAAAGTTGTTAAAAATTTTATTTATATTTTTATTTATTTATTTAAAAAGTTATTTTTAAAAGGGTTAAATTTTAAAAAACTCATTTCATGGTTAAACTTATTTAAATTTGTATATTTAGTAAAATCAAATTTATATGCACTAAAACTTGTTTTATATGTTTTTATTTAAATTGTACTTTAAAATTAGTTTTGTGGATATTTTTATGAATAATCGTTTTTATATAATTTTATTTAAATTAAAATATAAAATAAAAATAGATTTATGGGTATAACAACAATACATAGGTATTGAAGTGAAAATTTTCAAACAAAATAAATAGATATTTCTCGTAGGCACTCTGACTCGTTCTCATTTTTAATCAATAGTAATTGTCACAAGGTTCAATATACTCACTTTATCTATACATTCTAATAGTTGCAATATTCACGATAGAATTATTTCTATTTTTTATTGAAACATTTTTACTTCTTGACCCTCCTGAGTTGTCATAGTAATTCTGTAAACTGACTTTTTTCTTATCGGTACTCTGACTTATTTTTAAATAAAAATATACTTATCCACCCCCATTATGTTATTATTCGTTAGGTTCAAAACAATCCAATAAAAGTAGAATTTGAGTATGAGATTCCAATTAAATTTTAATTTTCCTTAAAATAAATGAAAAGTAATAGTCGAGTATATATTTTAGATTATATAGTATTAGATTATATAAACAGAAATCATTCATAATTAACAAAATTTATTTATCATATTTGTTATTATATTTAAAATTCTATTATATTACGTATTTTTAACAAGTCTAAAAGTCTTATATTTATATATCATCATTATATTTATTTTATTTGATAATCAGCTTATATACTTAGTTCAAATATCTTTTATTAATTTGAACTTCACAATCTTTGTAGATGAACTTTCTTTTATGTGTTGATTTAAAGTTCAGACACATATTGAGAATCAGATCAGATCATTTGGAGTAAAATACTTTCCTATTTTGCAGGTATACAATGTTGATGTGTAGCCAAACCCAAACATCAAGTTTCTCTATATTGGATATGGATCCACAAACATTCAACGCAATGAAAATCCATATGGAGACGCATTAGAAACTCGCTTGGAGTAGTTAAACCTAACATAAAAAAAAAAATTTGCAAGCTAATCAACAACAATTGCAAGTTTTGAATCGAAAGCTAAACCAATTGGCCAAAAACACTTCATTCCCCGCTTTTGAGTCTAGATCCAACACCATCAGTATGAGTGGTTGATATAAAAACATCTTAAATCACTCAATCGAGAAGAAAGGAGTGTCTTCATCTCAATAATCAGCTTCTCTCTCCTAAACGAGAGAGAACCAAAATCACCTAATCACAAAGGAGGTATCCCTTACCTAAACAGTGTAAGAGAGTTATTGAATGTCAACACTCATCCCATGAGCACAATGCCTCACCAACCAAGAACCAAAGATGGTGATACTTCGCGAGAGTTGAGGAAGAAGAATCCCCACACATAAGAAGAGTCCAAGGTATGTACCTAACCATACTCTGTTTCATCTTATTCCTCAAGTTGAGCTTAGTGACAACATACGCGATTTTGTAGAGGGTTTACACCTATTTACCCCAAATATTAAGAGAATCCACATTTTGAAACAAGTTATCATAAACATTGACAAATATGACGGGACCATAGACCTAGAAAAGCATGTCAACACCTATGTTACATAAGTCAACATTATCTCTAGAGATAATTGAGTATATTGGTGGCTTTTTCTAACCACCTTAAAAAGGAAGGCCTTGAAATGGTACTACACAAAATGACCCATTCCATTGACTCGTTTAGAACCTTGTGTGTTATGTTTGCAACTCAGTTTGTACATTGGAAGCCAATGGTTGCTTCCTTTATATGTCTTAAACATGTAATCCAAAGGGATAATGAGTTCTTGAGATAGTTTATGGACTAATTTGCAAACATGACCAATAACGTTCTTATCCTCCATACATAAAAAATTATGCACACCATTATACATGCATTACATCGAGGACCGTTCTTAGACTCTCTTATTAATGATCAACTAAAGAACATTAACAAGCTCAGGATAAGAGTTGTGCGACACATGTCCATTGAATAAAATTAGAGCATAATTGTTGGCCCTCCTAAGTCAAATGGTTTCATGGAAAACCAACCCTTCAAAGCTCAGAGATTGGGTAAATATGATACCTACACACCACTCAACGCAAGTTGAGAAGAAATATTGCAAAAAGCTTGCAACTTAACTCATCCGCCTGCCATGACCTTTCCCAGATCCTAGGTTGGGAGATCAAGAGGTGTAGTTATCACAAGAATCATGACCACTCAACCAAGAAGTTTGCAAAAGTTAAAGACCTCATAGAATAACTTGTACAATCTGGAGCCCTTGTTCAATTTGTGTATAATGCACAAGGCGGACAAGGTTAGAACAAAGGAGGTTGAGGAAATCTAGGTTGAACAAATCTAGGATGCAACAAAATCAATAACGGTCGCAACACGAACATGAGCCTCTCACCATTAAAGCAAAGTGAGCAAGCTACTCCTTAACAAAATTTGGCAAATGCTGAAGGTAGTATTAATATAATTGAAGGGGGTTCGGTGGAGGAGGATGTACCAACTCGACAAGAATGAGATATTGTTGAAGTGTCAACTTGGTTGACTAATTTTTTCCTCGGACAATGTTAACCATTACATTCACAGATGAAGACTTCAACATCCATGATCCTGATCAGGATTACCTGGTAGTTGTAACAACTATTGTTGCCAACTAGAGGGTACATAAGATACTAGTTGACCTAGGGAGCTTGACTAATGTGTTATAGTGGTTTACATTTGAAGTCGTCTGACCCCTACGACTTACCTATTTTAGTAATTCAAATTGCTTTTGCCTAGATCGGTAATTTATATTTCAAATTTGCTTAGTTTCTTACAAAAACCCGAAAATACAAAAGCATTTTCACATTTGGAATTCATTATAGTCATTACATCATATTTAGAATGTACAGTCATTGCATTTATAAGTTCAAAATAGTACGACATTAAATTATTTTTTATTTAATCTATAAAATTTGATACCTAAGTAGGTTTAAACTAAATCAAATCTAAAAATTTTAACTCATAAAATACGGACAAAATAGATGCTAAATGCATTAGATGTTAGGGTTGATGGTAGAGCCGTCAAAATGGGTCACAACCCGCGGGCCAACTCGGCCCGTCACGGGTTCGGGTTGGGTCGGGTTTGAAAAATACAACTCACCTATATACGGGTCAGATTTCAACCCGGCTCATTTAGACCCGGCTTATGCAAGTTGAACCCGTGGTGAGTCGGGTTGGCCCACCAACCCACCTACCTAATTTTATTTTTTTAATTTATTATTTTATTTATGAAACCCTACAAAATAAAATACTCTCTTCACTCACTGTCTATACCAAAAAAGTAACCTTTATTCTCACAAATCACTCTCACGATACTTGCTCTCATTTGATGGTGCTCCCACTCTCACTTCACTGAAATTCTTCAAGGAACAGGTAAAACACCCTTCCTTTTTTCTTTTCTTTTCTCCACATTTTTGTTTCTCACTTCTCTTTTTTGTTTCAAAAACCCTATACTGACAAAAATAGGGGTTTGCGAATTTGTTTTTTGTTCTGGGGGATTTGAAGACATGGAATGATTTTTCTCATGTTCTGACATGCTTGTATTAGATTTTTTTCATTTTATTTAAACAATTTGAGTATACATTATTTGAACAAGTTCTTTTTGATATCTTTGAATTTGGGAAATTATATTACAGATTAAACTAGTAATTTTTTGTTGATGTTGTTGAGTACTGGTTCTCTTTTCTTTTACTAATATTTTTTTTTATTGATTGTCAGAATTGTTCCGATATTAGGAAAATCTTTATCAATGAATTTGGAGACAACAAGAATAAGGGTCAAGGGTTGCAACAAGAACAAGGGTCAAGGGTTAAGGAAAATCTTTAAATTAAAGAAAGTTTGTATTTTTTTTATTTTAAAAAAAATGTAATTAAATGGGCTAGTAAGCCAACCCGTTTACCTACCAATTCGTGGTGGGTCGGGTCAGGTTCAACTTTTTCTGACTCGCTAATAAATGAGCCGGGTTGAGTTGGCTCATTGACCAACCCATGGTGAGCTGGGCCGGATCAAGCCGGATTACCCATTTTTACAGCTGTAGTTGATGGTACCATACATTTCACATCTCTGCCTCGCTATTTTTCTTTATCAAAATTTGCACAAATAGCATGCTAAAAAAGTTTTAAAGTCTTTTGACTAATTAGTGATAATGTATATTTGAAACGTGAAAACCCAATCAACTTCAACTCCTAAAATGGATACTAATCTGTCTCCTTCTCACATAACATCATTATTTATAATTTTAAAAAAAATATTTACTTTTTTTTTCAACTTATATTAGAAATAACTCAAAGATGTTTGTACGAAAAGAAGTTTTCCTTTTTTTTTCAATTTTTTAAAACAAGTTTGTCGAAATATAGAAAAATTGTTTAAAAGTAATTATTTTATCAAGAAAATAGTTTTTTTTTGGGATTTTTTTTAAACAAACATAACTATTATAAGAATTAAAAGTAAAATCTATATATGGGTATCTGATAATTAAGCATGGCCAATGGTGTCACTAGTCATATTTGCATTTTGACTTGAATTGGAGCATGCCAAAGGTGTCACTATATGACCTTTTTCTTGCATTAGGAAATGGAAAAATTTTATAGCTGAATATCAAAATAAATCATTCTTTTCCTCTAATACTAAAGTTAGTCGACATTTTTTCTGAAGTTAAACTTATTTCCATTTTTACAAGGAAAATAATAATTAAATATATTCATTGAGATTGACAATTTTTCTCTAATTAACTATTTTAAAATTAGTTTTCATCAAATAAATTCAAGCACATAATGTTCTTAGTTTAGACCTATTATCTAGAAGGCTATATATAATAAAATTGTTAGATACAAAGTCCACGTAAAAAAATAATATCTTATCAATATAATGGTCTATGTGTTGAACCTTTCTAAAAAATAAATTATACATGCAATTAATCATTGAAATAATTTATTTTTAACGGTTATTGCAGTCTCTTTAACAACTTATTTAACGCGTAGCTTAAAAAATTAATAGATATTATTTTAACAATGAGTATAAATGTAATGTAATGTTGCAGCTATAAACACTATCACTATCTAGCTTTTGCATCTCAAAATTTTGTTTGTTAGTTGAAAAAGTGGAACACAATGCCTTAATCCTCAATTAATCCTCTTAATTCTTGAATTTCTTCTAGTTCACTTCTTCCCGTGCTGTTTCCAAAACATAACAAAATCAATTCGTTGCAACAAAAATAATGAAAGTGACACTGACACACCAATACACTTTTGCCCCAACGTAACACAATTTACAACTCTTGTTTGTTTTGTGCTCCACCTTTTCAAGCTAATAATGTGTTCTATACAACAGATCTGTGAATTATGAAAGCATAAGGTGCACAATCTGTCTCTTTGATGTCCCTACTCGCAGTACATTACACACCATTGCCAGAAAGATGCCCTAGATAAACACCTTCTTTATCACCCAAACTAAAAGAAGAAAAACAAAGTTTCATCTGTTCTCACTTTTGCCCTCAACAAGCTGCATCTCTTTAGATGGATATTTAAGTTTGAATAAGAGTAATCCATTGACATTCATTTCACAAGATAAAATGTCTTAAAAAATTGAAACTTTATAGGTTTCAAAAAAAAGAAATAAGTAAAATATAAGAAATAATAATGTCAAATGAAGGTAAAAAAAATTATTTGTGTTAAAGTATTATTTCTTTATGTTTACTTCACTTAATATGCAAATTATGTTGTCATAAATAAATGATTTTTAAAATATCTAAAATTTATCATTTTAAACATTTTTTAGTTTTTTATTTTATTTTTTGTTAACTGCAGCTTGTGGGTTGTGGGGTTTACTAAACACTCACTGATGGAAGGGTAGTTTAGGTAATTAAAGTTTTTGTCTTTTGTGACATATTTTCTGAGAATATAATAATGTTGATGATAAGGAGTCACACTGAGGAAGCAGAACGAGGAAAAGAATGGGACCCTTAGAAAATGTAATGCATCCAAAACCAAATCCAATGCAATGTAGCCGTTGGAGAAGGAAACCCCATATCACATCTCATCTCTGCTTGGTCTTCTAATGTCCCAACCCAACCCGTTATGCAGCAGCAGTTATGATAATTTAGACAATGAAGTAAAACTAGCCGTTAGGATTAAGAAAATTGCAACCTTTGACTCATTCTACTCATGACCACCACCTCATTTCATTTATCTCTCTTCATCCTTAAACCCCACCAGCACCTTTCTTCACTCACATGCCTTTTTCAGAACTGTAGTCCCTCTCTTTTCACTCTCCACTTTCTTGTGTTAGTATTTAGATCTTCCTCGTTCTTCTTCATTGTACTAGTATTATACCACTACTACTGTTATCTGAGCTGAGTCTGTCTGAGAGGTGTGAGCCTAAAGAGAGTGAAAGTGGAACCTGTTTGTGTCTGTCTTACTTTCTTTGCTTAGCCATTGTTTGTTCTAAGTTCCCACTTACCACTTTCATGGGACACAACAGTTGTCATGTCAAAGATTTCTACACAGACCCTTTTCAGGTTAACCTCTCTTTTGCTTCATATGGTCATAGGAGGAGGAACCACAAAGGTGGTGGGGGTGGTGGTTTTATTTGCTTAGCTTTTTTTGTTTTTCTTTTGCAAGCTTTGGCTTCTGTCATTCAGCCTGTTTCAGGGCAGTTGTGGGATGGGGTGGTTGTGACTCAAGCTGATTTTCAAGCCCTGAGGGCTATTAAGAATGAGCTAATTGACTTTAAAGGGGTCCTCAAGAGCTGGAATGACAGTGGTCTAGGTGCTTGTTCTGGGTGGGCAGGAATCAAGTGTGTGAATGGTGAGGTTATTGCAATTCAGCTTCCTTGGAGAGGGTTAGGTGGCAGGATCTCTGAGAAAATTGGCCAACTTCAGTCTCTTAGGAAGCTCAGTCTTCATGACAATGTTCTTGCTGGTCCAGTTCCTTTGTCACTTGGCCTCCTTCCCAACCTTAGAGGGGTTTATCTCTTCAATAACAAGCTTTCAGGTTCTATCCCTCCTTCCCTTGGCAATTGTCCAATGCTTCAGTCTCTTGATATTAGCAACAATTCCCTCAGTGGTAAAATCCCTCCCAGTTTAGCGAGATCTACTAGGATGCTTCGGATCAATTTGAGCTTCAACTCACTTTCTGGATCCATTCCTAGCAGTTTAACCATGTCTCCTTCTCTAACCATTCTTGCCCTTCAACACAACAACCTCTCTGGCTCTATCCCAGATTCTTGGGGTGGAGCTGGAAAGAAGAAAGCTTCCCAGCTTCAGGTTTTGACCCTTGATCACAATCTCATTTCTGGAATCATCCCAGTTTCTCTAGGCAAGCTAGCTTTACTTGAAAATGTTTCTTTGAGTCATAACCTGATTGTAGGGCCTATTCCAAGTGAACTAGGTGCACTTTCTAGGCTTCAAATTCTTGATCTTTCAAACAATGCCATCAATGGCAGCATTCCTGCTAGCTTCTCTAACCTCTCTTCTCTAGTTTCACTGAACCTAAATAGCAATCAACTTGCAAACCATATTCCCGATTCTTTGGACAGGTTGCACAACCTTTCTGTGCTTAACCTGAAGAACAATAAGCTTGATGGCGAAATCCCACCAACAATAGGGAACATCTCAAGCATTAGCCAAATTGATTTCTCTGAGAACAAATTAGTTGGAGGAATCCCAGATTCCTTTACTAAACTTGCGCATCTCAGTTCATTCAACGTCTCTTACAACAACCTATCTGGTCCTGTCCCATCTCTACTTTCCAAAAGATTCAATGCTAGCTCTTTTGTAGGGAACCTTGAGCTATGTGGGTATATCAGTTCAAAACCATGCTCTTCACCCCCTCCTCATAATCTTCCAGCTCAATCACCACAACCTCTTTCTAAGCCTCATCACCGAAAACTAAGCACCAAGGACATAATCCTCATAGTAGCAGGTGTTCTTCTGTTGATTCTGTTATTACTGTGCTGCTTTTTGTTGTGTTGTTTGATCAGGCGAAGAACTGCTTCAAGCAGAAAGAGTGGCAAAGCTGCTAAGGCTGCAGCATCTGCTAGGAGTCTTGAGAAAGGTGCTTCAGCTGGTGGTGAGGTTGAATCAGGAGGTGAAGCTGGTGGGAAACTAGTTCACTTTGATGGGCCTTTTGTGTTTACTGCTGATGATCTTCTGTGTGCAACTGCGGAGATAATGGGAAAAAGTGCATATGGAACAGCATACAAAGCAACACTGGAAGATGGTAACCAAGTTGCTGTGAAGAGGTTGAGGGAAAAGACTACTAAAGGGCAGAAGGAGTTTGAAACTGAGGTTGCTGCACTTGGCAAAATCAGACACCCAAATCTCTTAGCACTTAGAGCCTACTATTTAGGACCAAAAGGAGAGAAGCTTCTTGTCTTTGATTACATGACAAAAGGAAGTCTAGCATCATTCCTTCATGGTAAGTAATCTTTAAACTGGTTCTGCCATTGCTTCTAATACTGGTATTTGATATATCTAATATTTACAATTGTATTTAGAATTTCATTTGAGTAGAGCTTTCATGGTGAGTACTTGACAGTAATTAGAGAATGTGTTGTGGCATTGCTTCTTAAACTAATACATGAATTATTCCTGCATTTTAAGTACTAAAGAGTGATTATATTGTGTTGTGTCATTGCTTCTAATACTGATTGTGTTGTGATTTATCTGATTCTAACAAATGCAGCTCGTGGGCCTGAGATTGTTATTGAATGGCCAACAAGGATGAAGGTAATGATTGGAGTGACTAGGGGCTTGAGCTACCTCCATAGCCAAGAGAACATTGTACATGGGAACCTCACATCAAGCAACATACTATTGGATGAGCAAACAGAAGCCCACATAACAGATTTTGGTCTCTCAAGGCTGATGACAACTTCTGCCAACACCAACATCATTGCCACTGCAGGAAGCCTTGGCTACAACGCACCAGAGCTTTCAAAGACCAAGAAGCCTAACACAAAGACTGATGTGTACAGTCTTGGTGTCATCATGTTGGAACTACTAACTGGAAAGCCGCCTGGGGAGCCAACCAATGGCATGGACTTGCCCCAATGGGTTGCCTCCATAGTGAAGGAAGAGTGGACTAATGAAGTGTTTGATTTGGAACTCATGAGGGATGCACCAGCCATAGGGGATGAACTGCTTAACACATTGAAATTAGCACTGCATTGTGTTGATCCATCTCCTGCTGCTAGGCCTGAAGTACACCTAGTTCTGCAGCAATTGGAGGAGATCAAACCAGACTTGGCTGCAGGGGATGATGGAGCTACCAAGGTTCAAACAACTGAGTAAAGGATTACACGTTTTATTCTTTATTTATTTGTTCATTCAGTTTATGTGTATATAGAGTGAGAATTATTTTACACTAAGTATTCTTTTTAACTTGGAGCAATAATGTATGTTTTGAATATCTATATGACAAGTATTTCATTAAATGAAACGATTATGATTTTGATTTTACTTGATTCTTTTTCTTCAATGCATCTTCTTTACCTTCTCACATTTTCTCATTCGCAAGGATGAAAAAGGGATAGAGAAAGTTTATATCCTATAGCAGTTAAAAACCGTTGCGTAGCCATTTCATGACAAAGTAGAAGAGACACATACTTATATTTAGATTAAAATAAAAAATGCAACATATGTTTCAAAAATAGTCATTATTTTAAAATTAATAAATATAAATTATTAGACCATAATTAGTTATAATTTCTTTTTATATACATATTAATTTATGATGAACCATTTGATGTCAGATCTTTGAAAATTCGTAACTTTTATATACATAATTAAGTATATATTTTTATTTATTTACTTATATTTTAATCAATTAAATTTTTTTTAATAGTATCTTAACGAATAGATTAAATGTAAAGATTAATTAAACCAATAAAAAGAAATAGTGAATTAAACATTGGACAAAAAATATAATTGAGAGATGAAAGTTATGATAAAAAGTAGACAACTAAAATTACATGTGAGAAATTAAGAAGACTAAAATGACAATTAAAGATGTTAATTTACATAACCTTATCTACTGTGACTCTAGAATAATTTTTCTCTTGGGGCAAAAGGAAGAATACTGTAAATGACACATCTTTTCTCCATCATGTTTTATTATTAATCCCATAGTATTTGAAATATCAATTATATTTTTAATGAAATAAATAAAATTTGATTATGTTTTTTTTTTCTTACATAGCCAAATGTATATCTTATAGAAACTTAAAAAATACTTCAAATGCTTCAAGCCTTCAACTTCAAAGGTATTTAGCCTCCTTAAGGGCACTCATCCTCTATAAGTTGGGTAGAGGTTGTGTATATAGAAGATATTGTGATACTAAAGTCAGTAAAGTGCATCCACGAGTAATAAATGAGGTAAGTAATGAATGTGGAAGTAGCCCTTAAGCTCGACGTTGATATGTCTTTGGACCTATACAACACACACTAGCCCATAGGCTTGATATGTCCATAGTTGAGTCTTCATATTGTTGCTATGTAGTTGTCCTCCTTGTGCAAACAAAAGTTGTATCTTTGAGTCATGTCTTACCGGTATACTAGCCCCCTAGTCTCGAGAATCGCAGCGACGAAAAGGGTGTAATGATGAAATGCCATATATGATTCGATTGAAAGATATAGGGTTGGCATGTTGCACAAGAAACGATGTGATGTTGAGAAGGTGAAGAGTTGCATCCCTTGACCTTTGGATTTTGGAAAGATGTAATGGTTGAGGAGAAAGGGTGTGAAGGTGAAAGTGTTGTAATTAGAGAAGATATCTTTAGAATCTTCATAATTAGAGAAAATAGATATACAATCTTTTATTTTATTTTGTTTTCCTAGTTTCTCTATTTCCCTTTTTAGGAGAATTAGATTGTTACAAATAGAGGATATGAGAATGTATTTTCAATCAATTCTAAATAATAAATTTTAGTATTATTTTCTACTTGGTATCAGAGCTTCCGATCTTGGAACTCCTTCCGCTGCACAGTCGCACCGCCGCCCCTGTCCGACCACCGCCGCTGCACAGTCGCCGCCGCCGCTGTCCGACCACCGCTGTTGCCGTCATCGCCGGTTGGGGTCGTTGATAGCGCAGAAAGGTGCGCCCAACTCCGACAACCACAACACCGGAAGTCGCTCCGTGAAAGGAGCCACCACGCACCTCCACCGTCGCCGGCGCGTGTAGCCCACGCACCCACCTCCGGCGAGACCCACTCGTCGGCGCCGCCACAGACAGGGTCGTCGGAGCATCCAGAGTCCTCACTGTGGACATATCAACAGTAAAACATCCTTCAATACAATAGATGAGTCCAAAATTATATTCTCAGAGCTCTTAAATGTGTCTTTATTGGGTATCCTTCTAATAAAAAAGGGTACAAATGTTATCATCCTCAGAGTCGACGCATCTTTGTCACCATGAATGTCACCTTTCATGAAACACAATCCTTTTATGTCAGTCTACCACTTCAGGGGGAGAAAGCACTTGAAGTGGATGAACTCTCCTTCTTGTCATTACCATGTTTGTCTTTGTAGGATGCCCAAGACCTGAGCAATGAAGCTACCATAGTCCACAGTGAGGAAGAAGACAGATTTTTTGGCAAAAAATATGAAAGAAGAGAACAACCCACTTCGACTCTTGAGCAAGAAAAATTGTCTAATCCGGAGGTGAGGATCCCTGAAGATATCAATGATGAGGAGGTAAGTATTACTGAGGATTTACCCATTGCATTGAGAAAGGGAAGAAGATCATGTGCTAAATATCCTATTTCTCAGTATGTTTGCACTAACAATCTCTCTGATAAGCACAAAAGTTTTATTACTGCCATTGATGCCACAGAAATTCCTACCTCAATCCAAGAGGCCATGAAACTTGAACATTGGAATCAAGCCATGAAAGAAAGATGAATGCATTAGAAAGAAATTCAACTTGGGAGATTGTTGATAAGCCAAGAAACAAGAAGGCAGTAGGGTGTAGATGGATATTCACAGTGAAACATAAGGCAGATGGGACAATAGAAAGATATAAAGCTAGATTGGTGGCAAAAGGATATACCCAAACATATGGGATTGACTATGAGGAGACATTTTCCCCAGTGGCAAAGATGAATACAGTTCGAGTTATTCTCGCTTTGGCTGCCCATTTTGGATGAGACTTACACCAGTTGGATGTGAAGAATGCCTTTCTTCATGGAAATCTAGATGAGGAAGTGTACATGGAGATTTCCCCAGGTTTTGAAGTGAAAAATGAAAGAAACAAGGTATGCCTCCTAAAGAAAGCATTGTATGGTCTTAAGCAATCCCCTAGAGCATGGTTTGGAAGATTTACAAAAGCAATGGTTTCCTTGGGATACAAACAAAGCCAAGGAGATCATACTTTATTCATAAAACACTCTTCTACAGGTAAACTCACTCTATTACTTGTCTATGTGGATGATATGATTATTGCAGGAGATGATGAAACAGAAAAATTGGCATTAAAAGATAAATTGGCAGCTCAATTTGAAATGAAAGACCTAGGAAAACTCAAATATTTTCTTAGAATAGAGGTTGCCTACTCCAAGAAAGGAATTTTCATCTCCCAAAGGAAATATGTACTTGATCTCCTCAAAGAAACAGGAAAGCTGGGATGTAGAACCTCAACAGTTCCTATAGAACAGAATCACAAAATGGGATGTGAAGAAAGTGCTCCTGTAGAGAAAGCCCAATATCAGAGATTGGTAGAAAAAATGATTTATCTATCACACAAGACCAGACATTGCTTATGCAGTTAGTGTTGTGAGTAAATTTATGCATGATCCAAGAGAGAGAGACATGCAAGCAGTTGACAAAATTCTCCAATACTTGAAGTCAAGTCTAGGAAAGGGGCTATTATTCAAAAGGGAAGACACATTGACTATGAAGATATATAATGATGCTGACTATGCAGGTTCTATTACTGACAGAAAATCTACTTCTAGGTATTGTGTGTTTCTTGGAGATAGTCTGGTAACATGGAGAAGCAAAAAGTAAGATAGAGTTTCTCATTCTAGTGTAGAAGCTGAATTTCGAGCTCTTGCTCAAGGAATGTGTGAAGGACTCTGGATGAAAATCATTTTGGATGATCTTAAAGTCAAAGTGGAGAACCCGGTGCAACTACACTGTGGCAATAAGTCTGCCATGAGCATAACCCATAATCCAGTACAGCATGATAGAACCAAACACATTGAGATTGACAGACATTTCATCAAAGATAATCTTGATAGAGGCTTTGTGATTACAACTCATGTTCCTACAAAACTTCAAATAGTAGATATTTTTACAAAAGGGCTTCCTCCAGGTAGATTTCAAGATCTTGTAGGCAAGTTGGGAATGATTGATATTCATTTACCAAGTTGAGGGGAAGTGTTGTAATTAGAGAAGATATCTTTAGAATCTTCATAATTAGAGAAAATAGATATACAATCTTTTATTTTATTTTGTTTTCCTAGTTTCTCTATTTCCCTTTTTAGGAGAATTAGATTGTTACAAATAGAGGATATGAGAATGTATTTTCATTCAATTCTAAATAATAAATTTTAGTATTATTTTTTACTGAAAGGTTGCATAGTTCTTCTATAAATATGGGGCTTATTTGCCCCAATTGAACACCAAGTTTATGAGAAATTGCTCTGCTATTGATATTTTGTGAGAAAAGTTAAGCACTTCAAGAGCCGATTACCTAAAGGTATGTCTCATAGCAGGTCAAACATGGGTTCTGGAGGGGGGCAGACAAATAGTACCCAGACCTCAATGTTTTCTAACGCATCATTCTCAAAAGCTTTGAGTTGGTAATGGAGGTGATAATTGAGAATAAGGAGGATCCTCCTAAGGAACATGTCGAAAATAAAGTATATTATAGGGGGGTACGAGTGGGTAGATCTCTTGGTGAGAAAACATTTTTCAAAATTTAAGCGATCAAGAATATTGAACTCTTGGTTGAATAATATCTATGTATTTGAGAGCGAGGTGTCCGAGGATATAATGTCACTTAGGAGGGAATGTGCCATAGACCATGTTTGTTAAGACTGATAGGGGTATGATGAAGAGTTTTTCTATGTCTATATAGCTTTTATCATACAACTCCATATCCAATTACCTTTCTGAGTTTAAAATGGTTGTGCTCCGACTTCTAAATGTTGCGCCAACACAACTTCATTCGAATAGTTAGGGTTGTCTACAAGCGTTTAGATTAATATGTCAAGGCCTCTATCTTTCCTATTTACTTGGATGCTTTCTTTACTTTTACCTTACACAACCAATGTAACCGATTACATGATTGTCTCTGGTAATTAGACCGAGTACATATTTGTTGGTGCGTATTCCCAATCATTTAAAAAGTTTAAGAACATGTTATTTAGCATAGTGGTGAACCTGACTGGTCGATCACGCTTTTATGACAAAAACAACAATATGAAATTTCCTTTTTATTGGATTGATAACCCCCTTAGATATAAGGAATGGATGAAGGACATTTTGTTGGTGGAGGATCAGAGAATAGATGACTGAAGCAGCTCCCTCACAAGCTACATGCCAAAATTATTGTTAGGGTTTACTTATTGACCCAACCGATTACTGAATTAATTAGTAAGTTAACAAAGTCTTATAACTTGGGTATTTTGGAGCTAATAAGAAGATTTTGTGGTGTTTTCAATTTACATGACCAATCCAAGGCATAAGAATGAGGCTAAAAAGCAAGCATGGATCGAGGATAAGAAGTCCCTTAAAGAGAGTCAGAAGAAATGAAGTCATGGAGAACAAGGTGTCTTGACTCTAAGAAGAAGTTGAATAATGAGAAGAAAGAGCTGTAGAAGGAGAATAGGGAGTTAATGTAGGTAATGGCTGTAAAGAAAAAGACTCAAGCAGGAGAAGAGACCGACTTGGTCAATTTGTAGAAATACAACCCCTTTCTTTTCAGTCGGCATGGTCTCGACCTAAATCTTCTTCCTATACTATTTCCTTTCTTCCAGCCATATGAACTTAGCGGCCATTGCTTTAACTCGTCCATGCTTGTAGGCGATGTCATATACAGGTTGTCTGTGAAAGGTTTCATATAAATAGATATAAAAGAATTCTTTTATGTTAATTAGATGATGTCATGCTCGATGTAAAAGATATTTTATGTTTGTTCAAATACCACAAATGTAAAATAAAAATTCATCTAATTTTCAATTTTGCTACTGTGCATTTTTGAAGTCAGATATTTGGCTAACCAATATAAAAAGTAATGATTATTTTTACACTAGTGAATACTGATTAATATCATATCCACAAAATATAATATCATCATTATTAGGTCAATGAATTACCCTCAAAAGTGTTTATGAAGCATTAGCCTTATCATATTTTTTAATTTTCTTAACCAAACCTAAGAATACTTGTTTTGCTCATTCAATGCTTATTATTCATACATTTACAAGTGTAATACCTTGATTTTACTTTTATGTGGTGTCATATTTAAGACATTACTTCATTAATGTTGTTTAATATGTACACTTGTGTTTATTTTATAATCTTTACACTTCAAGTATCTTTATCTCTATATCCTCTGTCATGTTGAGAATTAGGAATTCTTATTAGCTCAATATTTAACATGTTCTATAAACAAAACTCAATGAATTTTTTTGCAATATAACTATTAACAACAAAATTTTATGGATAATACTAACTCTTCACATGTTATTTCATGATTCTCGTGTATATTTCAACACGATACATTCATATAAACTAAAGTAGGTTGTTTTTAAATTTCTTTGTACTCAATTCTACACTATATTTTTATTAATCATCTTCTATTATGGAAAATAGACTATATATTGAAGAAGTTTGTCACATTTCCTACCAATGCCACATCAAGTTTTTGACTCTTTAATGATAGACATTCTTTTAAATCTATGCATTAATAACCGGTATCATAAGACCTTACAAAGGTCCTTTATTTCTTCCTCACCACCCCTTGCATAAGGTCTAGTTTAGAATCTCCTACATCATATATCTTGCAAAAGTAGTTTTAAAGAGTTTTTGGAACAATTCAACTCTTATTTTAGATTTAACCTATTCTTTTTACTAACAGTATTGTCACACAGTATAGTAATCTTATTGTAAATGTTGTAATCATTTACTTGATTTTTGATATATAATAGTTGAGAGCAATAATAATAAGTAGTTAAGATATATTATGATTTTGCTATTAAGAAAACATTTGTCACTCACTTCTAGCTTAGCTTGCCCCTAATATTAAGTTTCTTTCCTCCACTTGTACTTTTTTTTTTTGTTTTACTTTATCTCAAGCCTAGTTTGCATTACAATAACCCACTAACCTAGAAATTTCCATTCCGCTTAAACTAACAATCAACTTATATATTCCAATGAGATAATGAAACATTTGTTTAACAACTCAAAATGACATTCTCATGAGTCTAATTAAAAATAAGCAAATAAACATATAATAAACATAATATCAAGCCTAATGCTAGAAGGTAAAAAAATGAACCAATCAATTGATACAATGAGTAAGTGTGTTATATACTTTCATTGATTGATGTTATAGTTGATTGTTAATATCTTAAGAAATTATTTGATGGATGATGATATCCTGAAAATTATTGATTGGCCGAGAATAATGTAATCCATTTGTGGAATTAATATTCTTAAACAGATTTATAGGTATAAATTAATAAAATTAATGCATCTATATGTAGTTAGAGCTGTCAAAATGGGTCACAACCCGCAAGTCAACCCGACCCATCACGGGTTTGGGTCAAATTGAGTTTGAAAAAATGTATTTTTTTTTATGTGGGTCAGATTTCAACCCGGTTCATCCGAGTTGAACTCGTGGTGGACCGGGTTGGTCCACCAACCCACCTACTTAATTTTATTTTATTAAAATTTAATTTTAATTTTATAAAAAAATATTTATTATTATTTTTTGCTTGAAAAAATTATTTAAGTTTCTTATTTTCAAAATTAATTAAACACAGAAGTAAAATTTGGGAGTAAAATTTGTTTAGATTTGAATTATAAAAAGTTTGTATTTTTTTTATTTAAAAAAATTATAATTAAGTAAGCCAAATGAACCAACCTGTTTATTCACAACCCATGGTGAATCGTACAAGATTCGAATTTTTGGATCGGACAAGACCAAGTATATATGTAGCCCACATATATATTATAATATGAAACTAATTAACAGCTTTAAGAAAATAATATTATTGTATAAGGTTATTTTATTAAGAAAAATTGTAAACAAAAAATTAGTATGAAAACGTATTTTACAATTCTTTATCACCACTTCAAATTTATTAAAATAATAAAATCATATGCAGGATTAAATAAAAGGCGATGCCTTTAATAAAAACATATTATTGTATGCGAGAGAAACTACTCGAATTTCATAAAGCCAGAGACAAATTATTGGAATATATATATATATATATATATATATATATATATATATATATATATATATATATATATTCACACACTTATTCTTAGTGTAAAATAATTTTATACGATTATCCCATTCCAAATCATTACATATAGTAAGTTAATTTCTATAATAACTATTTCATAAATTATATAAGCAGTGATTAAATTATAATACACCAATACAAAGTGATTAAATTATGAATGGTTTCTTTAATATTTAAAAGGCTTAAACTACATTGGTCCTCATATTTGTGTGCAAATATCAGTTTGGTCCTCAAGTTTTGATCGGTCTCACATTTTTGTAAAAATGCACACATTTTACCCTAACCGTTAAGTTGTCTCAAACGACGTTAATTGATGCTGAGATGAATTTTTTATTTTAGGCTTAATCCCTCCTTTGGTCCTTATGTTTGTGTGAAAATCTCAGTTTGGTCCTCAAGTTTTTTCTTAAGTCCTTATGAAATGCAAACATTTTACCCAACTGTTAAGTGTATTGAGATGGCGTTAACTTTGAACTTAAAATCATTAAATCCACGTGGCTATGGTCTTTCTTTTTCCTTCCAATCACTGATCACAGTTCACTCATTCCTCCACCCTCAAACCCTCAAACCCCCCGACTCACACCTTTTCTCCCTCTCAATCTCACACCTTTTCTCTCTCTCAAACTAAAAAATGTCGCCGTTGTCGATAGTTCAAAAATTATGACCCAATTGAGACAGTTCAAAACTTGAGGACCAAACTGAAATTTTCATACAAACATAAGGACCAAGGGAGGGATTAAGCCTAAAATAAAAAATTCATCTTAACGGTTAGGATAAAATGTGTGCATTTTTACAAAAATTATGACTCAATTGAAACAGTTTAAAACTTAAGGACCAAAATGAGATTAACAGACAAATAAGAGAACAACGGAGGTATTAAACCTATTTAAAACAGTTAAAGAAATATAAGATTTACGAAATTATTGTGATTTTTTATGTACTGTTAACTGAAAAAATTGTGAATATTGAGCATAGAAAAGAAGCACCAGAAAGTGTCTTCGTATCGCGGTATCAAGACTCTCTACTGGTAAAGTAAAACGAACTCAAGAACGCTCTGTTGTGAACAAAGATCCGTTATTCTCACCATTCTCTCTCTCAGCGCCGCCATGGACGATCCACCGTTGCAGAAGATCTCGATTTCCGGCCCCACACTTGCCTCCCTCATCCAGCGCTTCTCCACTTCCCCCTCCGCCATCCAAGGCCTCCTCTTCGGCCACGTCACCCAACTTCCCACCACACCCTCCGACGACTCTTCCCCCGCCGTCCCCATCCTCCTCGCCACCGTCACCGGCTTCCTCTGCTCCCCCTCCTTCTATGAATCCTCCGGCGCTGTCATCCCCTCCGCCCTCCACCCTCACTCCTCCGTCCTCGGGTGGTTCTCCGCTCGCCGCCGATCCGCCCTCCGCCCCTCCATGCGCGAGTTCTCCGTCACCTCCTCCCTCTCGTCTCTCTCTCAATTCTCTACCTCAATCGATAACTCAAACCCAAACCTAAAGTCAAATTCCCCTGAACAACCTTCTCTCTTCCCTCCCTGCCTCTTCCTCCTCCTAGCTTCCCCTCCCTTCGACAACGCGCCCTCCTCGCACGTGCACACGCACGAGTACCGCGCCTTCCAGTTCCGCACCGGGACCCAGTGGTTCGAGCCCCGCTCCCTCGACGTCGTCAACATCGGCCCTACCTTCCGCGGCCACTACGGTGCTTTCAGCCCCACCTCGAGCCTCCCCGCACTCGACTGCGGGCTCCGTGGCTCCCCGATGGATGAAGGTGGCGACGAGAGGCTCGCCCGGATGAAGCAGGCCGCCAATGACCAAAGGGAGCTCGACGGGTGCGTCGAGGGGTTTGAGGTTGGGAAGTTGAGCAGAATGGTCGGGTCTGATGCTAGGAGCTACACCGAGGGTTTGGAGGAGTTTTATAAGAAAATGCTTGTTAAGATTCAGAATTTGACTAGCTTGGTGGACGAGAGTTCTGCTATGGTTCTTGAGCAGGTGACATTACTATTAGACTTTAGTTTTCATGCATGTAACTAAGTTTGCATTGTCAATCCATTGGAAACCTTGCTTGTGTTTGATTTCAATTGCAACATTTTATTGAACACTATGCCAATGTGTTTGATAGTTTTTTTTTTTATTTACTTTTTTCTGATGGAGTTAGAAGGAAAATTTACTTGAGTTAAATGCTACACTGAGTTGCATTTTTATTCAATTCTGGTTTAGTTAAACTCAACTTAGGTTCCTAACGAAAATCCAAACTCGCTAAGTAAGGGTTACAAACTTATGATGTGCTTTGGGTGTTAATGAATATCCTAGGGACCGAATTAAAGTATATAAATGTGGGCAATGCTACCTTATAAGTCAGTTTTATAGAATTGAATTAGTTCCAAATCCTACATTCTAAGAGATACAGAGGAGGAGCTTTCAAAAACTTATCTGCTACAAAAAGCTTTATGTTTTTAGAAGGGAAGCTCTTGAAAGCTCTTCTATCTTGAATCCATACAAACTCATCTGTGACAATTTGCTTGTGATTGGATGATTGTATAAAAATCTTAGAAAGCAAACACTACCAATTATGAGTCTATCCTTGGAATGATTGGGAGATACTAATTAATGTTGTTGTTGTTGTCAATGTTGGACAATTATATTTATTATAAACACATGATGACCGTGATTAGAATGTAGTAGTGGCTGTTGCTAATGTTGAGTGCTTGTTTGTTATATGGCATGATGATTAATATAAGAATGTAGTGGTTGTTTAAATGTGGGGAATGTTAATTGACTATAAGTATTATTGCTTTTGATTGGGAATGCGTTGATGTCAAACTACTGTTTTTTAATTAAGTTTTTGAGGTTTTAATTTAGTGGTTGACAATGACCGATTGAAACTAATGTGGCTTGCTGCCATGGCCTGATGCATTGATGGGAATTGAGATGTTGTGGATGTGCCGTTTTCTTTTTTTTTTTTTTTGTGGTTTTGGAGTCTTGTAGAACTGTTTTGTTGAATTATTTTAATTAGAGTAATCAGTAGCACACATTTGTGCCAGTGTGGAATAGAGCAGCTTGCCCATGCCAGAAGGTTGCAGCCATTGTGCATTGTGAATTGTGGGCCACGTTGTTTTGACAAAATTGCAATAGATGCGCAGTTGCAGGGAGGTCTGTGATGCGATTTAGGATTCACCTAAGGGACACAATTCCAAGCTGGGAAACAGGGTCACTTAAGTGTTTGTTTTCTTCATTAAGGGTAGAAGAGTAACTTTTCTTTATAACTTATGACCAATAATTTTCACTTTCCTGTTTATTAAATTTGTTAGATATATTATCTTTATCTTTTATCTTTATTAGTTAGTTTGTTATTATTTCTTATTTGTATTTTGGGTTTAGTCCATATTCCTTCTATTATAAATAAAGGACTCTTCCCTCTCACACTCTGTCTCTCTATTTTCCTCAGTGTTTCCTCTCTATTTTCCTCAGTGTTTCCTCTCTATTTTCCCCAGTGTTTCCAATGAGGCTTCTGGTGGCACTTCTGGCAGTGCTATGCAACCAACCTGACCTGAAGCTTCTTACAAAAACTGCACCTTTCTTTCTTCCTTCTTTACCCTTCAGCTATGATGGCTTCGTCTCACCCACCCAACTGCGCCACTCAACCTGCTCAACCAACCTCTTCTTTCTGTTTTCCTATTTTTGAACATGTTGATTTGTTGTTTTGCTGTTTTTGCTGTTTTGGACCTCTGCCACATGAAACTTCATCAATAATATGATTTTAATTTTAGGCATTTTTTTTATTTATTTTTAAGCATGCATATTATATACATCATGCAATACGAATCTACTTAGGGATGAAAATACCAGTCAACCAGATACCATTCTGCCACTGTAGCAGTTTTCTGGGTGGCCTCTTTGCACTGCCATCTGCACGTGACTTCATAGTTTTTATTTCGTGCTATTTACTTTCATGCTTAGAACACATTATTTTTTGTCCTCCACTTAGCTTCCAGCTACTGTGTGATTTACATTTGTGGTTATAGTCATTCCAAGAATTCATCTGTTTATCGTTTCTTTCAGTTATCACTGACATTTCTGGCTTAATGTTTAGATTTATTGTTTGTATTTTTGCTCAATGCTTTTAGTCAATTTTTAAAATGTGGTTAGTTTTCTGCATTTTTGTAATTGATATATTTCTCTGTGCTTTACTCTTCTATTTTGAAGTTCTTTGTTTTCTGCATTTTGTCTACTTCACTCTACCCTTTCAGTTCTTAATTTTCCTGCTATTTCCATTTGCTCCCATCAGTTTGTTTGCCTTTTATTTAAATTTTTTTTCAAAGCATTTTGTTTTTGACTACTTTTCTTCAGATTTGTTTTGTATCTTCCATCTTTTCAGTTTATTTCTCTATAACTATTTTTGTAGGCATTATACTTTTCTTTTCGAGATATCTTTTATTGGATTGCTAGAATGCACTTGTGTTTTTTGGATATTTGTATTGATTTTGTTTCTTTTTCTTCATGCTCAATTTTCTCCCTTTTCATCATTGTAGTTTTTTTTTGTCAGTATTTATATTTGCCAATTTGACATGCAAAGATCAATCAATATTTATATTCATGAGTAGTCTCAATGAGACTTTTCAAGATTACTGGACAGCTTGAAAACCTCCATGAAGTGGAAAGGATTTAAGACTAGTGATTGGTTGCTGTGAGGATTGAAAAATCATGGCCTGGAATTTGTTTGTTGCCTGTCTGCTGATACAAAATGATTGAATTTTAAGTTAACTCGTGCTTGATTTTTCTTTTATCAACTTTGAACAGGAAAATCATAATAGGAAGTTAAAACACAAAATTTTTAGATCTGCTGCCTCAGAATAACTTCTTGTGTCAAATCTGGTGATCCCTTCTTTTTTTGTTCAGGTAAGTCTTGTTTTTTAAATTGCGTTTAGCTGAATTTTCATTTTAAGCAATGTTGAAATAAATAAGTAATTCATCTACCAAAGAAAAATACAGACGAGCTGTTATATTGTGGAAGTAGTTGATCACTTCATTCATACTAGATTTGTTGTAGTAGGTAGGTCTTGTCCCTGAGAATGTTTTCCAGTTTGCACAAGCGATGCTTACAAGTCCAACTGTTATATATCCAGGACCTTTCTGCTAAACATCTAAAGCTTTTCATAAAATATGTACTTTAGATTTCAACTTGTATAATATGCAATTTCATGAAATATATTGGTGTGTCAACTTTGCCTTTTAAACAATTCGAGTTCTAGGTTATTATTCAGCTATTTAAGTCTGTCACTTCAAGGAAATGACCCTTCCTGTCTTGGACATATGTGATCACTCATAATCTAAAACTTGTTACCTAATACAAACTTTGACATCTCCAAGCACGGCAATCTTTGTGTATGAAAATATTAATTATGATATTTAACACTTAGATGATTTAAATGTCTTAGTGCCGGTGAAATATATCTCTAATATTTGTGTGTCGCATTTATTCTTTTGGACCTAGACATAAAGATATACACACTTTTATAATAATAATAGTAATAATTTTTGTTTTTAATTTATTGTGTCATTATATTATCAAATCTATTGTTAGTTGTTGTTTTGTGTTATATTGGGGCTTATAGATAGTGTCCATCCCTATGTTTCATAAGTTTGCACTTTTAACTATTTCATTTGCATTTACTCGTTAAATCTTCTGTTTCAAATTATCAATTCAAGAACTCTGCTGTGTATAATTTTCAAAGCTGTCGTTGTTAGAGACCAAGTATAAGGATCTTCAAGTACCTTGATTCATTTGTGACCTATGAAGAACGGACGTGGGGACACAACTAAATTAAAAGTCATAGGACATGGGTACACAACTAAATTATAATCACAAGGCATGGGGACACGGTTAGCAGCCAAAATAAAACTTTATGCCAAGAGTCTGGTATTTTTCCTTAGGTTGGTAATAGGCCCATCGTTTGGAGAGTGTATGAAAGGACGAATAGAAGAGTGAGGGAATGATGAACTGGTTGGGAGAGTGAAACGCACATTGTATGTGGGGGCTAGTTAGTTGGAAGGGACTTATGTTATATTAGGGAGTGTGTGGAGAGAGGGGCATCTTTTTGTTTATTTGGAGTAGTGTTATTGATTATAAGCCATGGCGGAAATCAGTGTCAAATTTGTTGGCGACTGCCACAGGAAGGTGCTGGCAAGTCGGTTTTAATGTGGTGGTCCATGGAGGCTGCTTTGGTTGTCGCAAAATGGCATCATAGAAAAATTGTTATGGAAATTGTGTTTCACAGGTAGAAGAAACCTTGGGATTGCATGACGTGTTTCCTCGTGTTTCCTGTGTTAAAGTGATCTCTTTTATTCTTTAGTTGATAGACGTGCAATAGGGAATGTTTAAACTTGGTAGTGGTACTTCTGTTTCATCATCATCATCTCTCTCCCCTCTTTTTGGTTTTTACTCTCAATTTATATTGGAACATTTACCTAATAATATCATTATATTATAGTGTTAAAACTTGTGATTTTTATTTTTATTTGAAAACAAACTAATGCTATTGATAGTGAACATAATTCAGTGACATAGTTTTGCAATCTAAGTGTCCAGTTTTCATGGGCTTATTCTAGTGGTGATCTCTAGAACAGCCTGAAACAAGAGGAAGACTTTATTGCATAGTTCACCAGGCTTCTGTGTATGAAAAGATGATCATGAACTGCTAAAGGATGAAAATTCATGTTTCTGTAAAATCATTTTTATTTTGTGCAATAATATCTCATGGTGTATTAAGTAGCTTCATGTTCTCACTAATGTTATGGTTAGAGAAAATAGTTGTTATCCATTTGGTCAATCATATCGATGATAACAAGCTTATATTATGTGTGGCACGGCAGAGAAGACTGGCTATGGACATTTCAGCGTTCTGTGCTTGATCTGGTTCAACAATTTCTTCTAGTCACTTCAAAAATTAGTTTGCTGATGGACCTTTTGGTGGTCATGTGGTATATGCCGTCCAGCTGTTGTAGATGATGTAATTTGCTTTTTGATGATTCTTCAAGCTGAAGAAGGTAGTAATTGTGCAGAGCAGTTTTGAATGATGTGATCTTTCTCCATATAAGAACAATTAGATATTTTTCATGTAGTGATATATGCCAGCTCTATTCTGTATCTTTTTTTCAGCTTTAGTTGTTGCAATGTCGTGTTCACAAGTTCACTTTACAAGAGAGAAATGAAAAATCAACATGGGTTGCGATATTGTTAATAGTTGCAAACTTATTATTCTACTCCTATCATAAGACGTTGTGAAATGCATACCTTTGAAAAGCATGCTTGCAGAAAAGTGGTTAATAATTTCCGTTGGTTAATGGAGTGGCAATGTTTTCCTCAGGAAGGTATGTTCTATTGTTCATTCGTTAGTTTGTCTATCAATTGTTAGTCTTTGACTCTATTAATTGGATGCTTCTTTCTGCGTATTATAACTGTCACTTCATTCATTTTTAGAAAGAGATTTTTGGAATATATTAATATTTTGGATTCGGAAAGCCCATCTGGGTATAGGAGAATCCAAATTCCTTGCGGGACTTTTGATGCCCATTTGTTCTGTTTTTGTACTTCACATTGTTTTACCAACTTCATTTAATCCTTTTTGAAGTTCACCACGAAGTATTGAAATGGTTGAAATGAGTGTTTGGTGCGTTCACAAACAATATTATTTAATACTTGCATCAGCTTAAACTATTAAACTAATTGTATCATTTTTACGTAAGTCTTTGTTTCCTCAATTAGATTGATAAATTAATTTTATACCGATAAATACTTTTATCAAGTGATCAAACTAATAAGGTTTAATTACCTTTTTAGTCTCCAAGTTGGGAGCTGAATTTCTGTTTGATACTCGCTTTTAAAAGTGATAATTTGATCTCAGGTTACTAATTTTGCTTTTAATAGGTTCTTTCCGTTAAATAGTTTGCAACGGCGTTTAAGTTGAATATACTTTTCTTCTCTCTCTAGTGCACTTCCTAACACTTTTTTTTCCTCTCTTTCTATTTCTCTCACCATTTAATGTTTCTCTTTTCGTGGATTCTCTCTCCACTTGAATACCTATTTAACCAATCTAAAAATTTTCTCTGCACCTTTATTTTCTTGTTTCAAATCTTCATTATTTGTTTACTTTTTTTTTTTAACAATATGCACACCTATATATCCAAAGAAAATAATAACCCATCCAACATTCTTTTCCCTTCTACTATTCTAAGTTTTCTAATCACCCATACAGAAAAAAAAGGTGGTGTGAACAAAATTCGTGTTATTATGTTAAACGTGTAAGCCATAATGAGCATGTGCCTACAGTGCTGCCTGAACCTCAAACTCGTACTCGCTCACTCCACTATGCTCCTCTTAGTTTTAAGACCAAAGTGAAACTCATTCAACCCATTAGTAAAGTCAATAGCAACAGAACAAGAACATTATCTGCTCCATCAACACTTGATGCCGCAGAACAAGATGCTTTGGCCTCAATAGAATATGAGGAACAAAAAGAGTCTATACATCGAACTGGATCAATGAAGGAGCGTTCATCTAGCCCACAACCCATACCACTCCCATCCCCACAGGGTGGTGCTGTATTGAAGGCTATTGGCAACTTTAAGTCACTTACAACTAGTGGTCCTCTATCTGCTTCTGGACCTTTGCCACTTCCACCTATCGGGTCACTTTGGAATTTTCTGTATGATGAAATTGCCACTGCTTGTCACAATTTCTCTTCTGATAGATGCATGTCAGAATGTCTTTCATCCACCATATATAAGGATTCTTTTGGTGATGATGTTTCAAGTTCAAAGAAGTTTGAAGCCACTATCACACGACTTCACCCATCGTCTCAGGAGCTGATCCGCAAGATAAGGGTGTGCAGAGTAGAAGGAGGGTGTTGCGGTGGTGGTAATGTGACTAGGGGGTTGGCTTGGCGGCGGGAGGAGTTGATGAAGAAGCGTTGAGGATGGGTGCATTGAAGAAGTGCAAATAATGGTGGAAAAAAGAGAAAAATGTGGAGATAGTTGATAACAGTCTAAAAATCGTTATTTTCATGCTTAAATTAATATCAAAATACACCCTTTATGGCTTAGAATGAGCTTAGAATCAAGTAAAACACTTACGTTGAGTCATTTGAGAGTCAAAAGCTGTTTTTCGAGATATTATTCTTGTTTTGCATTGTTTTGCAGGGTTTTGATGAGAATTAAGGATGGAATTGAAGAAGGAAGGTCTTAGACTCAAGGAAGAAGAAGAAAAATGAAGAAAAGAAGAGTCTATGCACCGCTCAGCGTCAAAATGCACCTCTGAGCGCCATGATTCAAGGGAAAACCACTGTCTAGCGCCCAGGCGGTGACGCTGAGCGTCCAGGGCGATTAGAGGCAAACCGCTCAACGGTGAAACTAACCGTTGAGCGGTGGCGCGGCTTTAGCGAAACCGCTGAGCGGTAAAATACGACGCTGAGCGGTGGTCTGCTGGGCTTGGGCCTAAATTTTGTTACTTTTCTGTGCCCCCAATGTGATTTGAGAATTATTCTTTTGGCAGAAGAGGACGTCCAGAGCTACTTTACACTCCTCGGAGAAGATTTCTTGGATGCTTAGGCTTCATTTTATCCAATCTAGGGTTTGCTTTTCCATTCTTTCATTGTATTTCATCTAGTTTCACCATGTCAATGGTGAACTAAACCCTTGGTTGTTGGGGAACAATGTAATACTTTTAGTTCTTTGTATTCAACCACAAGTAAATTTTCTCTACAAGTCTTACGATATTGATTTACACGAAAGATAAGGCCTTTGAGTCCTTTGGGAGAACGATATTGGGTTTTACCAATTATATTACTTGATACGATCTGGTACACTTGCCAAGGTCTTAACAAGTTTTTGGCGCCGTTGCGGGGGACTCGTGGTTTAACTTTTCGAGTAGTGTAGATTGATTAAATTTGACTTGATTTTATGTTTGTTTTTATTTTTGTTCTAATAAATGTTTTCTAGGTTTTTGCGCCTAATGTTTGCAGGATGTAGTATGAACATGAATTTGATTATATGGGCACTCAATTCTACCAAAATAATTTCAACCACTGGTGGGAACCTCACTCAGACATGGATCAAAGCCAATTTGGGCAAGCTGCTGAGCAACAAATCACTCCACTCAAGGAGAACATAAATTCTGATGACGAATTTCTTCAGCGGATCACGGGTATGAATATGTCATTCATTAGAAGTATTGAGGAGATGCGACAACGTGAGGAGTTACGAGAACGTCAAAGACAACAATATCGTCCTTCACTTGAAGAAGTAGAATGTCAAAGGCAACAATATCCTCCTATACTTGAAAAAAGAGAAACATTGTGGGAAGCTGAACAACGTTTACGACAAAAACAATTCTCTATACCAAGAGAAATGTTGGGGGAAGCCGAACAACATTTACGACAGAAACAATTCTCTATACCAAGAGAAATGTTGGGGGAAGCCGAACAACGTCTTTGGCAGCAACAATCATCTTTGCCAAGAGAAACGTTGGGGGAAACTGAACAACATTTATGGCAGAACCAATTCTCTTGCATAATGAAGTCTCTGGATCTTAGGGGTAATACTGAAGTTAACCCTAGGAAGGAATGCCAAGCTACTATCTCTGAAAGTGATAAGGTTGTTGATGAGAAGAAAATAGAGATAGAGGAGGAAAAGATAGAGAGAGTTGTAGAGGAAGAAGAAACAGAAAGGTTGAGTGAGGGAGAGAAAGATGAGGAGAGAGAAAAAGAAGTGGTTGAGGAAAAGAAAAAAAGAAAAAAAGTGCGAAAATAAAAAAGAAATCAAGGAAAAATAAAAAGAGAAAGTTGAGGGAGAAAAAGATTGAGAAAAAGAGGAAGAGAGGAAAGAAGAAAAGATCATATGCAAAACCCCTTCCTTATCAGAAGAAATATCATAGGAGGGAAAAGAAAGTGAAGTGCTTTATGGAGATCTTCAAGAAATTGGAGATTAAAGTTCATATGATTGAAACATGGAAACATGTGCTTGGTGTTCTTAACTTTATGAAGAAATTCAGCAGGAAGAAGAAAAAGAAAAGAATATCAAGCAAGGAGAGTATCAATCAAGGTTGTCAAACTCGAGAGTTTACGTAAACTCGTGAGAGTCCAGTAAACACGACTCGTAAACTCGACTTGTAAACTCGACTCGTAAACTCGTAAGAGTTTACTTTGCATGAAAAAAAAATATAAATAACATCCTAATTCAAATAAGATAACAAAATTATATAAATTGAAATACATAAGTTCATAGAAATATTGTTCATAAAAATATAATGTAAAACATAAATTGAAATTTCAAATTCTCTATGCCTAATCCTCTAAACCTCTAATAATGGCATCATCATCTCCATCATCATCCTCATCTAACTCTTCCTCTGATGAATGTTGTGCATCCTCATTGTTCCCAAATGCTATGTTATCAAGATCAAGAGCATCTAGAGCAGGATCTGTTGTTGCTTCATCTAAGTGAACATTTTCACCATCATTTTCACCTTCAACTTGATCAATCTCAACAACATCATCTGCCTCTTCAACTATCCATTCATCATCTGATTCAATGTCATCAAATGGAAGAGCTACAATTTTTCGAATTTGGCTACTTTTCAGCTTGGAGTTATACATCACATAAACTAAATCATTCATCTTTTTTTGATGCAAACGATTCCTTCTCTTTGTATGAACCTAAAATAATATATAATATTTTTAGTGAAGATATAAACATAATAAAGGAATTTATAAATTAAAAATAATTTAAATTACTATTTCAAATGAGCTCCAATTATGCTCACGTCAAGCTTAGAATTCGAATAGCAAATCTCTTCAACTCCGGAGTTCCATCACCAAACATGTCCCACCATTCCCCAGGATTTAACTTTTTCCTACACTCCTTTGCATCTTCCATTCCAAAAAGTCCTCTAGCATTATGAAATTAAACAATTTGTAAATTAATTTTTCTTCTTTCTGCCATATCTGGTATCAATCTTCTCATGCAAAAATACAATCCTTCTTTCACCTCTCCACCATCATCACTTCTAAAGTTAGGTTCATAGTGGAAATGGGGGTTCAGAAAATAGGCAGCTGCATGCAAAGGCCTATGAAGTTGATTATCCCATCGAGCATCAATTATTCTCCAAACCTCTTCATAACTACATCAATTATGCTATATCAGAAATAATTTCACACATAAGTAATTAAACATTGAATAAGTAAAATTTTGAAAATTTACCACTTTTTGATATTGTTGAAGTTAGACCTAATCTTCTCTTTTGCACAATCCATCTCTTCATAAATGAAACTCATTGCGGGTTTTACATCTGAGTCTACTAATCTTAAGATCACCATAAGAGGGGCAGCAGCTTTCAGGCATGTGGAGACATTCTTCCAGTACCGGCTATCTAATACCACATATTGTACTTTTCTACCCTCTTGTGAAGTTCCAAACTTGCTTGTCTTCCACTCTTCAGAGCTAAACATGGTCAACAATGATGCCTTCAATGCATGAAGACAAGCAAGAGTTAAATAAGCTGTGGCAAATCTAGTCACACCCGGTCTTATCAAGTATCTACCTTTAGTGAACTTTTTCAACAAGGAAATCAACATTGATCTTCCATAAATGTAGTGGTAATCTTTCTTCCCTTCTTAATTGTCAATTCATGGACCTTTAAATTTTTTTCAAAATCTTCAAATATCAAATCAATGCAATGTGCTGCGCATAGAGTCCAATACAATCTTTCCCTCTTTTGCATCAACAACTCTCTAGCTGCCTTGAAATTTGCAGCATTATCAGTGACAACTTGAACAACATTTTCTTCTCCAACAAACTCAACAACATCATCTAACATTTTGAAAAATTTATCAGCTGTTTTTGATATGTCTGAAGTGTCAAGTGAATAAAGAAAAATTGTCCCTTTAGGACTATTCACCAAGAAGTTGCAAATAGAACGTCTTTTTCTATCTGTCCAACCATCCGACATAATTGTACATCCAGTTTTCTTCCACTCCTCCTTATAATCCTCAAGGATTTCATCTGTTTTATTCACAGCTTGTTTCAACAGCTGTGAATAAGACTAAAATATTCAAAGACTCTCATCAGAACAGTGACAACAGCAGTCACATCAAATCACTTTTTTAATCAAATTAAAAATATATAATTTTATATTAAAAGCTTTTAGGCACAACTCACGGCTTTTGGCTTTTGGCTTTTGAGAGATTTATAATCATGATTCACAACTAATAGCATATCAATAAAAGCACCATGACTCCATAACTCCCGAAACGAAAACCATTTTACTCACCACCACACACAGTAACGCCGCACACAATGAAGCCACACACGGTAAGTCGACGATCACGATGACAACCACGAGCAAGACAGACTGCGAACTAGGCACGACCACGAGCAAGGCGGACGACAAACAAAGCGAACGACGACCACGTGACGCCAACTGAAACGGTGAGTTCGAACTAGGACACCGGAACACAACCACAAGAGACCACGACCCAGAACGCTAAAACGGCAACCACGAACGCAGAATGATGATGTGAAGCACAACGAAAATCTAATCAGGTTATATATACTAATCTGAAGGAAATCTGAAGAAAATCCTTTGTTTGGTTTACCTTTTTTAAACTCGTCAAATTGCGGCAAAATCGCGAGTTTATACGATTTTAACGAGTTTGCAAACGAGTTTAACGATTTCACTCAGAAACCGATTTTGTTACCGAGTTAACTCGGTCAGCATGAGTAGGAACGCAAACTTGTCCGAGTTAACGAGTTAACTCGCGAGTTTGACAACCATGGTATCAATACCTACTGATGGGTGTTTGAACTCTACTGGGTCAAGTCAGTGACATAAAAAGAGTGCTTACTGGGAGGCATCCCAGTGATCCAAGAATAATATTTTTTTGTACTTTAAATTTTAAATATTGGTGATGTAAGTATGAACACTTTTTTTAATTTTTGTGTATTGGGTAGCATCTACCGAGGGATGATAATTTGTATGTATCTGTTGAAGGATACAGGAAGGTACACCTACTGAAGGGTGTTGGTAAGGATTGCACTTACTGATGGGTGCTAGAAAGGTTTGGGTCAGGCTCGTGACGTTAAATAAGCGCTACCTGGGAGGCAACCCAGTTGATTATTTGTTTGTTTTTAAACTCTGTCTTAAGTGCATTATATTTTTGCATGTGCATTTGAGAGGGGAAAGGCATTGATTGAAAAATTGAAGGTCGAAATCAGGTGCTATATGGTTAGATTACACAAAAGCAAGCAAAAAAAGGGGGGGGGAGAGAAAATTACCGCCCACCGCTGAGTGGTGGCGGCGCAGACCCCGCTTGGGCTTTTAAAAGCTCAGCGTTTCTGGGGTTCTGCACTTTTGAAAATCCTCTTTGAAGCTCGCTCAAGCGTTCTCTGTGAACCCTAGCACCCAATTTGCACTTTCAAAGGTTTTCCAAAGAGATTTCCCCATTTTTTCTTATCACCTATTCACAAAAACCTCATTTTATACCATTCTCTTGTCAAAAGTTTGGGGTTTTTAGTGACGACTTTGCATTGGGAGGCATTCATCATCAATTAGGAAGAAATCTTGCAAGCATCTAGTCTCTCCACTCAAGTAAGTTGTGCAATTTCATTCTTAGGGTTTCTAAATTTGAAATTTGATGAAGAACATGCTTAGGAACATGATAAATTAGGGCTTTTGATTTCTATGCATGATTTGATGAAGTAGAAACTGTTTGAACCGATTGAATTGCATGGATTTGGTCTGGATTGATGAAATTAGTGTAAGAGTGAAGAATAGGGCAATTTGGAAAAGGATTTTGAAAAACCCTAGTCACCGCTGCTGAGCGGTCTGCTTAGACGCTGAGCGGTGGTGCGACCAGAGGCAAACTGCTGAGCGGTTTGTTTTGACGCTAAGTGGTCTGCTGCAGTTTTGGATGCTTGAATTTTTTTTATGCAGGGACACTGAGGGACCCTGTTTTTCCCTCAGTGTTGGACTATAATTGGTTTGGAATCTGATTGATGATGTACTAACCTCTAATGATTAATTCCTGTGGTCCTTTGAATTTTATTCTATGCAGGAATGTCATCATCATCAAGAAGGGTGAAAACTCCTGGCAACAAGATGAAAAGAACTTTGAGGATGTTGATGATGGAGACCAGGAGTACTGAGATGAGGACATGGATTGAGAGGGCATCTACTGATGGATGCCTATGCTTTAGACAGGGTTTTACCTTGCACTTTTGTATTTTTTTTTTGTTTTTTAGAATAGGTTAAATTTTGATTGTCAGTTTCTATGTTTGGCTTAAACACTATTTCTAAAAATGTTTGACTGAATGAAATGCATGATGAATCTATTAGATGATGATTGAATGTGGATGGTGATTGAGTTGTGTTGCATGTTGATATCCAGGTGAAACGTTCACTAACTATGTGGACAGATATGTGATGATTTATGATTGTGGTTATGATGCTAAGCAGGGTGTATGAATGAATGATATGTGAAAAAGCATGTTGTGTGAGGTATTGAGCTCCAGAGTATTCATTGTTATATGTACTGTTCAAGGAAAACATGAATGATATTGCTTGAGTCTTGATAATTGATTGAATTGCATGTTTATGTCATATGATCAAGGCCATTTTTGGAAGCCCTTATTTAGCCAGATTTTCACCCAAAGTGATTAAAATGTTATACCCTTTTTGAACCTTGGCCTTAAACAGGATGAAAACCCTTGATTTGAAATTATTTACCTTGAGTTGGGTTGAGAATAATTGTATGTATTAACAAGGTTCAAGTTTGGGGTTGTTGGGAAAATTTGAATGGAAAAAAGAAAGGCATTGAGCTCAAGTGTTGAAAAAGAAAAATGCATGAGAAAAGAAAAAGCATGAAAAATGAGCTCAATGTAAAAATAAAAGGAAATGGAAGAAGTTGGGAATGAGTGAGATTGGTTAAGAAAGAGAGTTTGTGCTTGAATTTTAAATGTTAAATTAGCTCTCTTGACTCAAGGATTTTGTGATCTAGAAAAACCAATTTTTCTTGTTAGCCTAGCCTCATTATAAGCCTTGGAAAAGTCCTTGTGATGGCATTTGCATGTGAGAATGTTGATTGTATTAGATGAAGGGCAATTTTGTTTCATGTGACATGTGAATAGTAGAGAGTGGAATGACCTCTTAAACACTTGAGTGATTGAGTGAAGCACTTGCTTGGTGAGAATTGATAAATTCCAT
This sequence comes from Vigna reflexopilosa, assembly GCA_027742785.1. Classification (NCBI taxonomy): domain Eukaryota; kingdom Viridiplantae; phylum Streptophyta; class Magnoliopsida; order Fabales; family Fabaceae; genus Vigna; species Vigna reflexopilosa. The sequence goes on along the minus strand of CM050929.1, from coordinate 10,687,118 downwards.
GTTTACATCTATGCTTAGTGGATTGGTCATTCATAAATAAAACATTTGTTGGGAAATATGTGATCATGTGAACTAAATTGAATTGAAAGCATGCATGCCACTTGATTTGATTCCACTGAAAATCTGAATTGAGTAGTTCTTGTCTTAAGAAAAATGAATTTTGGGATTGTTGAACTATTTGATGAAAAAGTGGAAAGCCAAGTTTTGTCTTGTTTGCTTGAGGACAAGCAAAGTTCTAAGTTTGGGGTTGTGATAACGGTCTAAAAACTGTTATTTTCATGCTTAAATTGATATCAAAATACACCCTTTATGGCTTAGAATGAGCTTAGAATCAAGTAAAACACTTCAGTTGAGTTATTTGAGAGTCAAAAGTTGTTTTTAGAGATATTATTCTTGTTTTGCATTATTTTGCAGGGTTTTGATGAGAATTAAGGATGGAATTGAAGAAGGAAGGTCTTAGACTCAAGGAAGAAGAAGAAAAATGAAGAAAAGAAGAGTCTATGAACTGCCCAGCGTCAAAATGCACCGCTGAGCGCCATGATTCGAGGGAAAGCTATTGTCTGGCGCCTAGGCGGTGACACTGAGCGTTCAGGGCGATTAGAGGCAAACTGCTCAGCGGTGAAACTAACCGCTGAGCGGAGGCGCGGCTTGAGGGAAATCGTTGAGCGGTAAAATACGACGCTGAGCGGTGGTCTGCTGGGCTTGGGCCTAAATTCTGTTACTTTTCTGTTGGTAGAAGAGGACGTCCAGAGCTATTTTACACTCCTCGGAGAAGATTTCTTGGATGCTTAGGCTTCATTTTATCCAATCTAATGTTTGCTTTTCCATTCTTTCATTGTATTTCATCTAGTTTCACCATGTTAATGGTGAACTAAACCCTTTGTTGTTGGGGAATAATGTAATCTTTTGAAACTCTCTTATATTGAAATTCTTGTTTTATTCATATGCTTGCATATGCTTTTATTATCAATTGTTGGGTTCTTTGTCTATGCTCTATGCTATTATCATTTAACTCATTTGATAAATAAATGTTTTTCTTTGTCGATACGGGGACGTACGGGGAAGTCATGAACTAATAAGGAATTCCTTGATCAACAAATACCACCTAGGGATAGAGGGGTAGGATGATCAATTGTATTTTGCTTCTGTGGTACTTGCACTTCTAGTTACTAGGGGAGACTAGGGATAGTAAGCCAGTAATTAGTAGTAGGCTCTTCTCGCCGAGGGATCGGGTTTAGGGTAGACTGAGAAAGTTTGCATAACAATTAGATAATAAAGCGAATTTAATAAGAAGAGTAGATATAAGAGAGTGGATAAGATGAAATTGTAAACCCCAACAACTCCATTCATCCATACCTTTGTCTTGCCAATTGAATCAATTGCATTTGCATGTTTACTTTTAGTTCTTTGTATTCAACCACAAGTAAATTTTCTCTACAAGTCTTACGATATTGATTTACACGAAAGATAAGGCCTTTGAGTCTTTTGGGAGAACGATATTGGGTTTTACCAATTATATTACTTGATACGACCTGATACGCTTGCCAGGGTCTTAGCAATAGTTAATGGTGAGAGAAATAGGAAGAAAAATAAAAAAAAAGTGTCAGGGAAGTGCAGAAGAGAGAGAAGAAAAGTACATTCAACTTAACGCTGTTGCAAGCTACTTAACGGAAGAGACTTATTAAAAGCAAAATCAGTAACCTGGAAACCAAATTACATCACTTTTAAAAACAGGTATCAAACAGAAATTCAGCCTCCAACTAAGGGACTAAAAAGATAATTAAGCCAACTAATAAATATGAAATTTCGGAATAATTTTTATTCAGGCAAGTCACATGTAAACCTGTAATGTTTCCTAAAGAGCTTGTCTTATAATTCATCTGACGAATTCTTATATAATTTCCAGTTAATAAAAATTAACAGTATGCTTGAGCAAGTTGAATTTTTTTTTTTTAAGAAAAAGTGAAATACTATTCATAACCTTTATTATGGACTTGTAATTGAGTTTATTTATGTATTTGGAAAATTAACTGCAAATTTATTAGAATGATTCCCACAGAAAGATGATGCATGAGCAATGAGAGTAAATACAGCATCAGGTCTGTAGAAAGCAGCTTATTCGGAGCAGAGTGTTTATTATTGTATCCAGTCCAATAGATGAAAGGCAAGCAAAATATCCATGTAAAATTCTGGAACAAACCTATATGTATGTGTGGATGGAGATACATATATCAGATGAGTCCTATATGCATGTAATGGTTTGTAATAGTATTAATTCCAATTTTTAATATGACAACATTAAGTTAGGTTAATTAAACATTTAGTTAATTCATTTCGACCGGATTTCATAAAATATTTAAAAATTATATACAAATAAATATACTTATACTTTATCTATTTATTTTTTATAATAAATCTCCTATTAGTACTAGTAGTTGTACTGGCAATGATTACAGTTATAAACGAATATAATTTAAGAAGAGAGTAATCTATTTACTACGTAAATTGCATTTTTAATATAGCTTTTAGGAAGAAATGTTAACGAAAACAATATTGAAGAGAATGATAAAGATATCATACTCCAAAGTAATGTAAAGAGAAATGAAGTACAGGAAACTAAAACATGAACTTCATCTCTTCTCCGGTGACAGGACAATATTTATAAAAGGGTAAAACTTGAAATAAAAAGAGTAGAAGCCGCAACGTTGGGATGAGCACTGTCAATTTAACAGTCAGTATTGTTAGTATTTTGAGGTTCTAGAAGAAATAGTTAATGGGAATTGAGAAAATATGGAGATAATAAAATATGAAAATAGTAGTTAGAAGAAGAAGAAGTGTATTCTGTAGTTGTTTTAGTTGTGGTAAATGTTGTCTTACATCAAATGGTAGAGTACATTGGTATTTATAGATTTTTATAGATTCTTAGATTCTTCTAGACTCACAACTTATGTGGAATGGTCTAAGTATTTATTTATGGAGAATTTTTTAATGTGTTTTCTTCATGTCTTAGGTTTTTATACAATATTCTAGAATTTGTGTTGTATTTTCTATCTTTAAAAAAGTTTCATATTTTTCTAGAATTTGCATTGCAGTTTAATACTTCTCTTCAATACAAATTTGGTAACTCTAAATATAGTGAGTAGTAGTTCAAATCTTGGTCTTAGTACGTAACGCCTTTGTGAATATCTTCAATTTGATCTTCTTCCTTCGTTGTCTTGACCCATTCTTCTTGTTTTGAGGCTTCTTCATAACAATTAAGCTTAAGCATGGTCATATTGCAAGTTTCGCATATGTCTACCCAAGATCTTACTCGTCTTGGAGTGGAATCAAGTGAAGAATCTTGTTGTGGATTGCAAGTTTCGCATATGTCTACCCAAATTTTCTGTCTCTTCTTGAGTTTCTTATTAACATGTTGCACTGATACTAAAATGTTGCTTTTACAACTTTTTCTTCTTCCTAATTCTAAGAAGCATTTTCATCAGCCTCAATATCTCAACTGATGATGAGCTTTTTTGTTCGTAGGTTGTAGACTCGATAGTCTTTTAACTATATGCTATATCTCAAGAATATTCTTTGTATAATCTTGTCTTCAAGCTTGTGGTTCTTTGATTAGGAACATATATGTAGCGAATAGATCCAAATACTCGTAGGTGTTTAGTTGATGACTTTCTTTCAATCCAAGCTTCAATAGGAGTCTTGTCTTGGACTGTCTTAGTTGGACATCTGTTTAGAATGTAAACTGCAGTGTAGATTGCTTCAGCCCAAAAAATGTTAGCATACTTTTCTCTTTTAACATTGTTGATCTTTCCATCTCTATGATTATGCGATTCTTTCTCTCTGACACCCCATTTTGTTGTGGAGTATATGCGATTGTAAGTTGTCATGCCTTCATCTTCATAGAATTTGTCAAACTCGCGAGATGTGTAGTCTTTGCCATAGTTACTTCTAAGTACTTTTATCTATTTTCCACTTTGGTTTTTGACAAGGACCTTGAATTTCTTAAATATTCCAAAGAATTCTAATTTCACCTTTAAGAAATAGACCGTCATTCTAGAAAAGTCATCAATGAAGAGGATGAAATATATGTTGTTGTGATGTGAAGGTGTCCTCATCGGTCCACAAACATTAGTATGAATCAACCCTAGTAAGTCTTTTGCTTTCCATGTTTTGTCTGTTGAGAATGGTAATCGGTGTTGTTTGCCGAGGAGACATCCTTCACATGATTCATTATTCTCCTTCAAGCATGGAAGATCTCTCATCATGTTTTTTTTATATAAAAGCTTTAAGGCATGTTTGTTGAAATGGCCAAATCTCGTATGCCAAAGCCATGAATAATCAATTTCTACCTTTATGGCAATATTAATTCCAGGTTTGAAGCTTATAGAAAAGCTTATATTTCTCTTCTCCATTTTTACTTGGCTAATTTCTATCCTTCTACTGTCATACATTTTACATCTATCTTTCTCAAAGTGAAGATAATATCCATTCTCCATCATTTAGCCAATACTTAAAAGATTATCTTTAAGATTGGGAACTAGTAAAACGTCTTAGATGAATTTTGTACCTTTCTTTGTCTCCACCATGACAGTTCTTTTGTCTCGAGACTCCACTATGGTGCTGTTTCCAACTAAACTTTGACATTGATAGATTTATAAATGTCTTTGAAGATGCTTTGATCCTTTGCCATAAGATTGTTGCATTCACTATCAAGTACCAACTTCCTTCCCCGCTAGTAGATTCTTGATTGGGATAGAATAAGCATTGCTTTTGATTATGTTCTTCCGCAAAGTTTGCTTGATGCTTATTTTTATTACAACAATACATCTCTAAGTGATCAAAATTCTTGCAATATTGACATTAAGGTTTTCCATGATGCCAACAAATTTTTTTCAAGTGAATTATCTTTTTACAAATGTCACATGGAGGATATTTTCCTTGACGAGTCACAGAGAAGCTTACAAAAGTTTCTTTATTTCTAGAAATTTCTCATCTACTTGTATTTCCTTCATATTCTTTATTTTTGAGACCGTAATTTTAGTTTTGATTAAAAGATATTTTTGATTGAGTCTTCTTCACGCCCTTTCAATCTTTGTTCATAAGCTTCAAGAGAGCCATTAGTTGTGTTATTGACAATGTAACCAAATCTTTTCATCATATTTTTGAAAAATAGAAATTAAAATTTTCTCAACGATTTTTTTGTCAAGAATATTTTTTTCAGAGGCTCTCATCTGACTAACTATTTCTTTTATTCTATAATAGTAGTCTTTAATGGTATGAGATTCTTTCATTCTTATTAATTCAAATTCTCATCTTAGATAATGAAGCTTAACATTGTGTACTTCATCACTTCCTTGAAACTCCTCTTGTATTATGTTCCAAGCTTGCTTTGCAATTGTGACACCTATTATTCTTGGAAAAATTGTGTCATCAACTGCTTGTTGAAGAGAAAATAAAGCCCTTTATTCCTTCTGCTTATTCTCCTTCAACTCCTTCTAAGCTGCTGATTAGAGGTGTCTTCTGGAATAATGAATCCCTATTCCTAGTGAAATCTGATTATGGTAAAATAAGGGTCTACGACCTCGGTTGTATAAAGAACCGATGCCTAAACCTTCTAAAAAAAAAAAAAATTCAGCTATTTTATGTCTCGATTCTTTAAACAACCGAGGTAATAGACCTTTGCGATAATTACAAAAATGTCATGCACCAGTTTTAGACATCGGTTCTTTTTTAACCGAGGCATATACGTTTGTGATAATTACAAAAATGTCAATGATCTAGTTTTAAGCATCAGTTCTTTTTAAGACAAGACATATACGTTTGCGATAATTACAAAAATGCCACCACGTCATTTTTTTCTTCGGTTACAACTAAACTGATGTCAAATACGCGAGTTAAATTTTTTTTTTGCTAGTGTACATTACACTTTAATAATTATTTACCCCAACCATTATGTATCAGCACACTAAGATTGTTTCCAGTGCTATACTAATGACACTCTCATGGATCAGTCTATTATCTTCGATTTTTCGTTTCTTCCTCTCTATTTATAAGCTACTCTTCCATCTTCATCTATAATTGTTGAGAAAAACAAAACTTTATATATGTCTATCAGAGAATTTTGAAATGGCTAGGTTGAAGGGCATGCAGCATTTCCAGTTTTAATCACAGCACTAAGCAAAATATTAGCATTGACCACATAGAAAGATTGCAAAGAGTAAGAAAACGACACTACTCACTAATGCAGTCAGTTCGTTTCGAATTAAATGACATGAATTGTCACTGTAAATTAAGTTTCTCTACAGTTACAATTCTAGTCATGTAAACAAACTGAATCCTTAAGTAATTTAAGAGTTGTTGAATGCAATAATTAAGTTAAATGTGAAATGAGAAAGACGTGAAATGGAATATATCCTTAGCAGAAATAGTTTTCCATTGTTGGATGTTCATGATTTAAGTCAAAGATGGAGAATTACCTATTCATCATCTCCGTCCATGTTTATCTCACTGATATGGAAGATTTTAGGCCAACCTTGACCATCATTTTAATTTTATTAATTAAAAAAATATAAATATGATTAAATATTTTAAGTAGAAAATAAAATAATTTATTAATTATAATTTCACAGTCTATACGTGACAAGCTACCCTCAAAACTCTCAGCATCAATCAAACAGTCACAAACACAAAAGGTCATCAAACACAATGAGATTAATCCTACAGATGGAAGTAGTCATAATAATGTCTATGGTGAGGAGGATAACCAAAACATGTCCTTTTCTTCATGGGAGGGAAGCTTCATGAGGTGCTTCAGGGAAATGGATGAAGACCTTGCCAAGAACATAGACACTAAAGGATTTCTTGGGGGTAGCACTGCTGTAACTGTTATCAAACAGGTACATTCAGAACTTCTAACAATTGCATTATTAGCTTGTCAATGTTATAATTAACCACATTGTTTCCCCCTTTAAATTTCAGGGTGACCAATTAATAATTGGCAATTTGGGGGATTCTCGTGCAGTTCTCTGCAGAAGAGCACATGACAACCATCTTGTTCCTGTTCAACTTACTGTTGACTTGACACCAGATATTCCAAGTAGGTCAATCTCAGTTTTCTAATCTAAAATCCCTCTTGGTTTGGTTAAATGGTTTAGTTAAACGCTTATTCATTGGGAACTTATCAAATCAAATGATAGCTTATTGACAACTTGGTTTTAAAACTTAGTGAAATAAGCTAAAACAACTTATTCTGATGAGACACTCTTCCAAATGTTCTTACGTCTAACTTGCTTTCCTTCTTCAATGTCACTCAGGTGAAGCTTTAAGAATCATTAATTGCGGAGGTAGAATTTTTTCTGCAAAAGGAGATCCCTGTGTAAATAGAATATGGAGGCCAAATGGGGATCGCCCTGGTCTAGCTATGGCAAGAGCCTTCGGAAATTTTTGCCTGAAAGATTATGGTCTCATCTCAGTCCCCGATGTATCATACAGAAAACTTACCAAGCAGGATGAGTTTGTGGTTTTGGCTTCTGATGGGGTAAGCATTTTCATATCAAATAGTGCAAGAAAAGAAATAATCAAGGGAAAACGAATTAAAATACTCAGTTTCCACACATGCATGTTTGGTTCAATATATTATGAAAAAATAATATTTTTATCATTCTCCTGATAGGCTCTTAAACAATACACAACAACTAATTATTTCCCCAACTTTATCTCAAATAAAAAAAGGACTAAATTTTCTTTCTTACAGGTATGGGATGTGATAACAAACAGTGAAGTAATAAACATAGTTGCTTCAGCACCGAAAAGGTCCATGGCAGCCAAATTGTTAGTGAAACACGCAGTTCAAGCTTGGAGACGAAAGTGTGTTTTCAAGGTTGATGATTGTACAGCTATATGCTTGTTCTTGAAGGATTAGACTCTTTTAATCCAAACCTGATCCAATGTGAGTGGGAACATTAACATCTCTTGAAGCACCAATAGTCATACTCTAGACATGTAAATACTGAATATGACAATGTAAATGACAAGAGTATTTTTTAATCAAAAGTAAGAATGTGAAGCTCTTGTAGGGTTATCCAGATTCAATTTTGAATCGTAGATAAATCTCAGTATCCTAAGGGAGGTAGAAGCTGATCACTAATCCAGCAAGAACTGTACAAATCAAAATGTATAATGTTAAGGGAGACTAACCATAGTATAGCCAGATGGTTTTGTTTGGACATAAACGCAGAAGAAAGTAATTATTTCAGCCTTCTATTCTGGTGTGATTTCATGTGATGCAAGACTTTTCTTTTATCAATCTAAAAAGAAGAATTTAATAAATTGTAACACTTCTTTTGGCTTGGGTTCAAGTTTAATGAAGAACTATGCAGACCTACTTTTAACTCTTCCCTAAATGACACTAGAAAAGGATTTTGGGTTTTCTGATCATTCAGAGGGTGACCATAATTAAAGGTTAAGGTTAAATATCGAAACAACAACAAATATAGCTGTCACCTAAAAGTCCACGTTAATTGAAAAAAAATAGCATCCGTTTTGAGTCTAAAAACAAAAAAAAATAATGCTAAGCATCGCCGTAAATAAGTTATGGCGACTTTAATAAACGGATGTTAATACAGCTTTAGTTAACCAATAATAAATATAATATTATTAAATAGAACCCACTGAGTCAATGCTAATATGTCATTAAATACCATATATATAAATGAAAATATAAATAGTTTATGAAGTCTAAGGATTAAATATTTTATATTTAGTTTAAGGTAAATACAATTTTTTATAATAGATTAGGACGGAAAAACATATTTAAATCTTGAAATAATCAATATTTCAATAATATTATATTTCGTTCACCATAGCACTACTGTATATTAATCTTATAATATGTCATTCATATTTAAAAAATATTTTCCTTAACCAAATATTTAGATAATTTATTTAATTAGGATTGTATTATTCGAACCATGTTTCTCACATATTGCTACCAGGATTGCTCTCTTGGGAGAAAACTTTAAAGGTTAGAAGGAAGCGTTTAAGATTGGGAGAGGTTGGAAGATTTTGAGAGAAAGAAAGACTTGTTGTATTGAATGCTTATAAACTTTTTGGCTTGCTAACAAATGATACAACCATCCCCTATTTATACTAATGGGACCTCCTTAACCAATGGTTAGGATCTTGCCACCACAACATTCATCTAAGGGCTATAATTCATTCTTTAAAACTTTCCAAAATATTCCTATAATTATAAACTTATCTAGAAACATTTTATGGATAAACATTCCTAGATATTTTTGTACATCATTCTAGAATCTTTGTAGATAGGATTTTCTAGAATTCTATTTCGGCCTTTTATGATCTTGGGCTTTTATCTTATAGGCCCAACATACAAAATCAATTTACATTTTAACACCCCCTCTTAAACTTGATTTTGTACTCCAATCAAACTTCTCAACTTCATAAAGACTTCTTTCTTCAGTGGTTTGGTGAAGATATATGTTACCTAATCATGCGTCTTCACGTATTCCATTTGCACATCCTTGTTGCTGATGCATTCTTTAATGTAATGGTAATGGGTGTGGATGTGCTTACTTCGATCATGGAAGACTGGGTTTTTTGCTAATGCTATTGCTGACTTGTTGTCCACGAAAATCTTTGTTGGCTCCACTTGTGGCAAGCTTAACTCCTTTAATAGGCTGCGTAGCCAAAAAGCATGGCAAACGCATGAAGTTGCAGCTACATACTCTGCTTCACATGTAGACAAAGTGACAATAGGCTGCTTCTTGGACATCTAAGTAAAGGCTGTGTCTCCCATGTAGAACACAAATCCAGTTGTGCTTTTTCGGTCATTCATATCTCCACTCCTTTCACTATCACTATATCCAACAAGCTTGTAATCGTTAGAAATTAAGTAGTATAGGCCAGAGCTTGTCGTACCTTTGATATAACGAAGAATCCTTTTCGCAGACTTGAAGTGAGTAGTTGTTGGAGCTTCCATGTATCGACTCACGACTCCAACGACATAGAGAATGTCTAGTCTTGTAGAAGTTAAATAGTGCAAACTTCCAACAAGACTTTTATAGAGGGTTGAATCCACTTTTTCTCCCTCTTCATCCTTACTCAACTTGATGCTGCATTCCATAGGAGTACCAACTGGATTAGCATTATCCATCTTGAGCTTCTTGAGGAGGTCTTTGGCATATCTTTCTTGAGTAATAAAAATTCCTTTGTTTCCTTGTTTTACTTCAATTATGAGATAATATGCCATAAGTCCCATGTCAGTCATTTCAAATTCCATTGTCATATCCTTCTTGAATTCCTCAAACATGCTTGGATTATTCCCTGAAGTCATCGACATACAAGCATACAATTAAAATATCTTTACCTTAAGCTTTGATATAGAGTGCATGCTCATATGGACACCTGATGAAATTCGCTTCTTTGAAGTACTTGTCAATCCGAACATTCCAAGCTCTCGGGGCTTGTTTCAACCCATAAAGAGCCTTCTTTAATTTCAAGACTTTATCTTCTTCACCTTTGACTTCAGATCCTTGTGGCTACTCAATGTAGACTTCTTCTTCAAGAACTCCATTTAAGAAGGAGGATTTGACATCCATTTGATGTATCTTCCAATTATTTTGAGTTGCTAATGATATAATAAGTCTTATAGTTTCTAGTCGAGCAACTGGAGCAAATACCTCATCATAGTCGATGCCAGCCCTTTGACTGTAGCCTTTCGCCACCAATCTTTCTTTGTATCTCTGAATTTCTCCTTTGGAGTCCTTCTTTACTTTGTAGACCCACTTGACACCAATTGCTTCGTGCCCTTTTGGAAGCGAGACTAGCTCCCAAGTATCCTTCTTCTTTTTTTCCTCGACCTCTTCATCCATTGCATTTCTCCTACTCTTCTTTTCAATTGCGTCTTGGAAGTTCATGGGCTCATAGTCTGCAAATAAACATAATAAGGTAACATTGTCTAGATTTTCAGTTACCTCATAAATTTCGTGGAGACTTCGAAAACGTAGCGTTCTTTCACTTGAGCTTTCATCTTCTTGAAGGGTTGTATTTGGTTAAGTGGGTGGAGTAGTAGGTGCCTCTGTCGATTGCTGTTGTTGTTCCACATCATCTTCTTCAACGCACGGGAAGAAGGTATGATCCTCAAAATTTTTTAACCAATCTCATTCTCCTTCTTCATCAAACATTACATTCCAGCGGATGATTATTTTCCTTGAATCAAGATTGTAGAGTTTGTACCCTTTGGAGTTGGCATCGTAACCAAGGAAGATGTATTTTTCACTTTTGTTATCAAGCTTACTTCGTTTCCCAAAGACTCTAAGATGAGAAATACCTGGTTTTCTTCCGCTCCATGCTTCTTGTGGTGTTTTTCCACTAACGTTTCTTGTTGGAGAGCGGTGGGTTAGATAGACTGCACATGCAACGACTTCAGCCCAAAATTCCTTTGGAAGTCTCTTGCTTTTAAGCATGTTCCTTGCCATCTCCGAGATTGTTCTATTCTTCCTTTCAGCCACTCCATTTTGTTGAGGGGATTTTGGCACTGCCAATTTTCATTTGATTCCATTGTCTTCACAATACTTATGAAACTCTTTTGATGTGAACTCTCCTCCACGATCAGATCTCAAAGCTTTGATCAGAAGGTCACTTTCCTTCTCAACATGGGCTTTAAACTTCTTGAAGTTCTCAAATACTTCTGATTTTTCTTTTAAGAAATAGACCCATGTTTTTCTTGAAAAATAATCAATGAAGAGAAGGAAATAATTACTCTTACCAAGTGATCTTGGCTTGATTGATTCGCAAACATCTGCGTGAATGAGTTCTAATTGCTTTTGAGCTCTTGAGTCTGACACATTTGGAAAACTCAATCGAAATTGTTTTCCATGTGGACATCCTTCACAAACTTGGTTGGGGTGAGTAATATAAGGAAACCCTCTCATCATTGCCTTCTTAGAGAGCATCTCTAATACTTTAAAATTAGGTTTAAATACCTTTTTAGTCCACAAGTTGGGATTGGAATTTTCGTTTTGTCCCCTGTTTCAAAAATGAAGCCCTATGGTCCCCATGTTTTCAATTTTGAGTGCAATCGGTCCCTTCCGTTAAAGATGCTAACGGCGTTAAATGTTAGCTTATATGGCAACATGAGTTATCCAACATGGTCCAGGCCATTAACTCACTACCATCATCCAGCTCATCCAAACCATTCAAATCAAAATTAAGAAGCCCATGGCCTAGGCCATCACTTTCCTTCAACCCATTCCACACACAATCCACATGTAGCCGTTCAATCCGGTCCCGAATCGGCTCCAAAGCTCTGAGAGTCGTGACGGTGTCAAGGTTGGTGCAGCTAGAAACCTTCACGTCAATCATAGTCCTGCGAAGCAAACAAGCCATGGTCTTGAGCCCCTGCTCAGTCACAAGCTTGCAACCCTAAAGCTCGAAGCTAACCAGCCTGGAACACCCTCTGGCAATTTCAATCAACCCCATATCATCAAGGTCCGCGCAGTTACCAACAGACAAAGAGTGAAGCCCATGGCAGAGGGCAACTCCGTCAAGCTTAGATCCAAGGGCCAAGCAAATCCCTTGAAACTGGCCTAATTTCAGAACCCTCAAATTAGGGCACTTCGAACCCAACACTTCCAGCACCAAACTACTATCCCTCACATTTTTACACACATCTAACACCAAATCTTCCAAAAGAGGAAGTCCGGAGAACAAAGTCACTAGAGTAGCACAGCTAATCCTACCATCTTCTCCCCCGAAACCCCCGTTCTCTCTGCGATGCGAAAACGACGACGTATGGCCAAGTGAAGGAGCTTAAGCTTCGGGCAATTGGACGGAATAGCAACCAGCGTGTCGTCTCCAACGAACCCTATATATCTCGGATCGAAGGTGCAGGCCACGAGAAAGTGTTCCAGATTAGGACACGATGCAGTGATGGATTCGATTTCATGAGACTTGAAACCCTCCGTGAAGGAGGTTGTCAAGAGATTCAGGCGGCGGAGCGAGGATGCAGGGTCAGGGTTGGCTGCCAGCACGGGGGGGAGGACCTCCGGCCAGTGGTAAAACGAGGAGAGGTCGAACAAGGCTAGCGATCGGCACTGCGAGAACAGCGCGGCGAAGTCGGATCCCGCGGGCGATGTCGGCGGGCGCTGGTGCCAGCGCACGAACTTGACGTTGGAGAGCTCCGATCAGGGGGAGAGCAGGAGGAGTTGGAGCGTAGCGGGGTCGCGCGCGTACACGGCGAGCGAGGTAACCCCTTGCCAACAAACATCGTCGCGTGCCTCCCCTTAGACCATAGCCTTTGTTGGCGAAGTGGGTCACCGCCACTCTTCCTGGTTGGCCAAGAACATCGCCGGCGACAACATCTGTCATTGTAAAAAAAAATTGTTTTTTCCATGTTGGATAACTCATGTTGCCATATAAGCTAACATTTAACGCCGTTAGCATCTACTTAACGCAAGGGACCGATTGCACTCAAAATTGAAAATATGGGGACCAAAGAGCTTCATTTTTGAAACAGGGGACAAAACGAAAATTCCAATCCCAACTTGGGGACTAAAAAGGTATTTAAACCTTAAAATTAGGATGACCAAATCGAAGATGCCAAAGCCATGATTGGTCTTTGTAGCACATCTTGAGACATTGTGGGCCATCACTTTGAATGTTGAACACGAACATTCTATTTCTTGTCATTAGCACCTTTGCAATGAATCTACTTGTATTATCTCTTATAGAAAGGTTATTATTCTTAAGTTGAATATCATAACCTTTATCTAAGAGTTGTCCTAAGCTCAAGATGTTGCTATTCATGCTTGACACATAATATATGTTGGAAATAAATTGATGTTCTCCATTTTTTAGCAGGATGAGGACATTACCTTTTCGTTTCACCACCACTTTTGATTCATCTCCAAAAGTCACATTTTCCTTTATCGATTCATCAAGCTCTACGAACATGCTTCTTTTCCAACACATATGGTTACTTGCTTCACTATCAAGATACCACTGATTATCCTCGCCTTTATCTTGACCCTTGTAAATCAGTAGCAAGGTACCATCTTCTTGACACCTTTCTTCAGCATATTTGGCTTTCTCTTCGACTTTATTTTTGTTAGGGACTTTACATTCAGAAGCATAATGTCCAAACTTATCAAAATTGTAACACTTGATTCGTGACTTGTCATACCTTGAATTCGGATTTCCTCTCCCATGACCTCTGTTAGAGCTTTCACCTCGTTGGTTATTGTTGTTAGGCCTTTGTCCTTGCCCACGTCCATATGCGCGCCCTCGTTCTTGTTCTTTACTATAACTTCACCTTGATTGGTTCTATGCATTTTCTTCTTTTCTTGAATTAATGTGTGCCTTGAGGACTTATTCCACGATCTCTTCCTTCTTCTTCTTCTTTTCTTCATAAGCTTGCAACGAACTAAGAAGTTGCTCTATTGACATGGCCTCCAAGTCTTTGGTTTCTTCGGTAATGGTGACAATATGTTTGAACTTTGGATCTAATAATCTAATAATTTTCTCCATAATTCTTACATCATCTATAGCTTCACACAATTTATTTTTAGGTTATTAGTAACCATTAAAACTCTTGAAAAGTAATCAGAGACTAGTTCTCCTTCCTTCATATGCAACGCTTCAAATGCTCCTCTCAAAGTTTGAAGACGTACCTTTTTGACTTGATCTGCTCCCTTGTAAGAGATCTTAAGCTTCTCCCATGCTTCCTTGACTGACTTGACTCTAGAAATCTTCTCAAAAGTATCTTCATCTAATCCTTGATAGATTAGACAAAGAGCTTTCTTGTCTCACTTCCTTGAGTCTCTCAAGCTATCCTTTTGAGCTTGAGAAAGACTCTCTACATTCTCTGGCTCGGTGTGGCCCTTCTCGACCACCTCCCAAACATCATGTGCACCAAGGAGAGCAATTATCCTTAAGCTACAATTGTCATAGTTGCTCTTAGTGAGCCGGGACTTGAAAGGGAACTCCGGTATTTGCCATTTCTATGAAGATCTTATGGCTCTTTATACCAGTTTGTTGGGAGGAAACTTTAAAGGCTAGAAGGAAGCGTTTAAGATTGGGAGAGGTTGGAAGATTTTGAGAGAAGGAAAGGCTTGTTGTATTGAATGCTTCTAAACCTTTTGGCTTGCTAACAAATGATACAACCATCCCCTATTTATACTAGTAACACCTCCTTAACCAATGGTTAGGATCTTACCACCACAACATTCATCTAAGGGCTATAATTCATTCTCTAGAACTTTCTAAAACATTTCTATAATTCTAAAGTTATCTAGAAACATCTTATTGATAAACATTCCTAGATATTTTTGTACATCATTCTAGAATCTTCTAGATAGGATTTTCTAGAATTCTATTTGAGCCTTTTATGATCTTGGGCTTTTATCTTATAAATCCAACATACAAAATCAATTTACATTAACACTCTTTAATAGCCATTTGTCATTAGCATGGCCAACTGATGCAAAAGCTATTTGTTTCTGACATTGATAGACACTTTTAAATTCGTTGTTGAACAGTGACTTTATCTTATATAAGTGAACGAAATTAATGGCTCGGGTTAATGTTATATATATATATATATATATATATATATATATATATATATATATATATATATATATATATATATATAATGCATTATTAGGATTCCACCGAACAATGGATATGATCTTTTTTTTATGTTTTTATGATCATGGTCCTCTAAAATACAAATTTCGCATAGATGAAGATCTTTCAAAATCGAACATATTCGACAAAACTATCATTAGTGCAAAATTGGCTTTTAACGTCACCCATTAGACATCTGTTAGAGGGATACACGACGTAACTTATTAACTGGTGAAAATTTCATAAATAAGTCAGGCCTATAGACGTCTGTTAGGGCGGGACTCGACGTCTATAATATATAGATGTCGGGGTCCCTAGCAACTGACGTCTATATGTCTGGCAGGTAGGTGAAAAGTCATTTCTTTCTGCCATGTAGACGTCAATGCCCCTCCGACCGACATCTATAGTCTGACAGGTAGGTGAAAAGTTATTTTTTTCCGCAATCTAGACGTCTGATCCCGCCACCTGACGTGTATATCCGATTATAGACGTCGGTGCCCCTCCCAACTGACGTTTATAGTTTGACAAGTATTTCGAAGGTCATTTCCTTTCGCCATTTAGACGTCTGAACGCGCCACCCCGACGCCTATAGTTGATTATAGACGTCGATCCCCACTACATCCGGCGTCTATATATACCACAAATATTAGTTTTTTAAATCGAATGGACGTCATATTAGTGAGGTTCCCGACGTATATTCCATTATAGGCGTCGATCTCCTAGGCAACTGATGTCTCATTTCTTGTTAAATTAGTGATTGCGAGCCAGCAGTTTCGCGCACTTCGTCGTCTTATGGCATTTCAACCTAGGAATGAACCGTATTCTTTTTCTTTGGAGGTCGGAATGAACCTAGGAAACGACCCAGGTTCGTCTTTGGGTTGAAATGCCATGAGAGATGCAAAAGACGCAATTTTTTCTTATGAAGAAACTAGGAAAGGAAGGAGGTGCTGCTACGCTGCCCAAAGACATGAGCAAAACTGCACTAAAACACAACGAACACTTCGTAGACGTCGGTTAATGTCATGTTCGACGTCTATAGTGCCCTTAGAAGTCGGTTAGTGCCACATCTGACGTCTTTATAGTGCCCTTAGACGTTTGGTAGTTCCATGTCTGACGTCTATAACAACTTGTAGACGTTAGTTAGTGTCATGGTCGACGTCTTTATAGAGGTCAGTCATGTCAGTGAATCGACGTCTATAACGACGTCTATAACGACGTCATACCTGCAAATAATCGACGTCCAATTAACGTCACCCACATAGACGTCGGGTCTGGATGTGACGTTAAAAGGAAAAAATAACAGACGTCTAACGTCCTTTCTGCACTAGTGTATATTCTTCTCTTTATGGACTTTATAGGCGTATTTTGTTGATAAAGAATTCCATTCGAATAGCTCAAGTTGTGGGTTCATTAGTCCATAAGCCTAATTGTCAATTTACTTGGAAGGTTATGTTTCTCTTTTAATAATACTTAAATGTCTTCAAGAGATACAAGGAAATGTCAATAGACGACACCCTGATCAATGTTATTAGTAAATAATGTCTTTGGGTCGGTATTGGTATCTGATTTGATAACATATCATAAAGTATCTAAAGATTGTTTTGTTGGTTGCAAGTTATCCGACAATAGATACGTAACCAATATAATATCATTATCTTACGTAACTTAATTTTAGATTGTAATTAGCAGGATCAAAGATCTTCTGTTGAAATTTTGTAACTTAAACATGTTGTTGAAGGAGTCAAATTAGTTAAATAAAAATATATTCTTATCCTATTTCTTAGGAGGATTTTATGCATTATTCAGTTAATTAGTTTATCATATATTTCTCAAAGTTTGTTACAAATTATGTTTTTATTTTGTAGTATAAATATTTATTGTTTATGCTCAATAAAAGATATTAATTTCCTTTCATTCTTTTTGTCTCTTTTACTTTAAAACCCAACAATTAGTATCAAGAGGAAAAAGGATCTTACGGAATCTGTGATATAATCCACAAACACTTACAACCACCAAATAGTCACCACACATAAGATGCAATCTCAAACATCCTTTACTACTATGGACAAAACTAGTGTGCACTATCAAAATGGAAGCATATCTAGATGCTAACGATGTATGGGAAGTAGTAGAAGAGGACTATGAAGTGTCTCCCTTGCCAAATAATCTTATGGTTTCTCAAATGAAAAGTCACAAAGAAATGAGGTTTCGAAAATCCAAAGCCAAATCAATTTGGTTCATAGTCGTATCTCCAGGCACTTTTTACAAAATAATGACATTGAAAACGACACATGAAATCTGGAAGTTTTTGAAGGAAGAGTATGAAGGCAGTGAGAGAATCAAAGGAATGCAAGATTTGAATTTGGTTCGAGAATTTGAGATGTAGAGGATGAAAGATTCAGAGACAATCAAAGATTATATGGACAAGCTTCTCGGCATTGCAAACAAAATACATCTTCTTGGCACTAAGATTCCTGGTTCTTGAATTGTTCAAAATATACTTGTAACAATTCCAGAAATATATGAAGCCACATTGACTTCCTTGGAGAACTCAAAAGATCTTTCTACTATTACCTTGGCAAAACTTTTGACCGCACTTTAGACTTCAGAACAAAGAAGACTTATGAAAGGAGAAGGGTTATATTGAAGGGGTTGTGGCAACTAAATTGTTGAAAAAAAAGGGCAAGTCAAGAAGTTTCAACAGCAAAAATGATAACAAATCCTCTAATGTTTTTCCATCATGTCCTTTTTGTAAGAAAAACAATCATCCACAGACGAAGTGTTTGTGGAGGCTAGATGTGAAATGCCATAAATGTGGACAATTAGGGCATGTGGAGAAAATCTGCAAGTCATAAAAAAAAACAAGAGAATGTACAAGTTGTTATTGAAGAAGGTGAAGAAGAAGAACTTTTTGTTGTTTTCTTGCTTTTCTACTCCAAGATCAACAAAATGTTGGCTAATTGATAGTGGTTGCACGAACCACATGACTTACGATCAATAATTATACAAAGATCTTGATGCAACCTACACAACAAAAGTCAGAATTGGAAACAAAGCAAAAATAACAGTGAAGAGCAAAGGAACCATCGAAGGTTGCATAGGTTTGAAATTAATTACTGATGTTTGATATGTTCCTGAAATTGACCAAAACCTGCTGAGTGTTGGCCAATATCTAGAGAAAGGTTATAAGTTCTATTTAAAGATAAAACCTGCATGATTAAAGATTCAGATAATTAAGAATTATTCAAAGTTCAAATGAAAGGCAAGAGCTTTGCCTTGAATTTGATTGATGAAGATCATATTGTTGTGCACAAGGTTGAAGATAACATGCAGGTACAAGGGCTGCCTGAATTGGAAGAGAAATCACCTGTATGCGTAACTTTGCAATATGGAAAACAAACGAGGTTTCATTTTCCAAAAGACAAATCTTGGAGAGCATCAAATAAACTGTTAGTACATATGGATGTCGAAGGACCTAAAAAACCCCACCTCTGAATGGCAAGAAAGTAGAGCTAGTGGGTGTTAAAGTTGGTGAAAATCAAATTTAACCAAAAAAATTAGAGGAAGTATAGTAGTCTAGGACAACTCTTCCCGAAGCAGAAGTGAAAATGCAGAGCAACAAAGCAGTACTGAAAAGGTGAAAGACACTGGCAACTCAGAGTTAGACACAATTCCTGAAAAGATAGAGAAACTATAACCTTTGTCAATTAAAATGGAAGAAAAGCTAAGAGAACAACTACAAGTAGATGAAGAAGTTGTGGAAGATTGTAAGGACGTGAAAGTGAAAGAACTTTAAATGATACGGTCAAGGACAAAAAAACTTAGTGTATGATGACTTTGAGTCAATGAGGAGATTGTTGAAATTTTGTGACTCAAACAACATGTGGTTTTGAAGAAGTCAAATAAGTTAAATAAAAATATATTTCTATCTTATTTCTTAAGAGGATTTCATGCATTATTTATTTAATTAGTTTAGTAGATATTTCTTAAAATTGGTTACAAATTTTGTTTTTATTTTGTAATATAAATATTTACATGCTCAATAAAATATCAATTTTACTTTCAGTATTTTGTCTTTTATACTTTGAAACCAAACATCTTCGACCATATACATCACACATGACAAACTACTCAAAATATAAAGCTTTATGATACAACTACAATTAAAAAAAAGGTACATACAAACATCAATTTGTAAACAAATATGGCATGGTGATATACACCTGTTGAAGATCATAAAAACAAGTATTTTGCTTCGTGGGATGGAACCTATACTAGGTTTTCAATTAAATGAAGGAAGTTCACCTTATCAACCTTCTTGTCAATGTAACTGATGCCATTGTGGAAAAGCCTATTAATGTGTATTCTCGTGAGCCAAAAAAGGGAAATGTGCAAAACGCTAGTTGTATGGAGAATTGAGTTAGTTGAAGGAAAAGAGAAATTATGCAGAAGTTTATCATATATAAGAGTGGAGGGTATAATCGTGTCTGGATATGTGTGGGGAATTTGATTCTCATCTTTTAGCATTTCTCTTCCTATTTTGTGTTTGTTACTGTTATTTTTTATTCTTTGTTTTTTTTTCTTATATCTTGGTTGCTGCATAATAATAATAATAATAATAATAATAATAATAATAGTTTTTTTCCTCCAAATCCTTCCTTTCTAGCTTATATTTTAATATTCAATTAAAATTATTTTCAACGCATTGTATTTTAAATTAATTATACATATTAATTTTTTAGTTTAAAACTTATCATCCATAACTTATATTAAATTAATTTTAACTATTAGATTTTATTTTATATTAATTTAAACTACAAAAACAAAATTTTAATGTATTAAAATATTTTTGGTTTAATCATTTAGAACATCCTTATTTATGTAAGGTTTTCTTAATTAGGTCATCGTTTTGTAAAATGTCTCAATTAAGTCCCTAAATGTAAAAAATTGGATCAATTAAGGACTTGCCGTTAAATTGGGTAGACGACGTTAAAATTGAATGTGCGTGGTAGGGTGACATTATCAACTTTTACTGACAAAGTTTAGTGTACTGAGTTAAATTTATTTTATTTACATATTTAAAAATCTTAAATATAATCAAAACGTCTGCCCTCACCAGCCCAGTGATCCTATGGCGGCATCCACCACCATCTCCATTGAACATTACTTATTCATCTGATCCTTCATCCATATTGAACTGAAATTTTTATGTACCATAAATTCCATTTTATTTCAAGATACTCGAATGATAGGGTTTCATATCTAAAATTTATCCCAAATTCAAAGAAAATTGTTGGATAAAATTATGCAAAGGGGATTAATCATTCATCTAAGATCTTAAACCACACAATTCATTGTCAATGCTGCCAATCTTTGACGCGAGAAACCGATTCGTGATACAAGTCGCAAGATTTTTTCATAAACCCCGACGATAAATCCACCATAAATAATTTGAAACCAGAAGGGAACACTATCCAACTCTTTACAAATGAAACTGGTCGTGTACATGAACAAAATTTCATGTCCAGAATCATTACAAGTCTTAGACAATTCAATGGTCAATACACAATTATGACCTCACTTCAAATTCTCCTGCTCGAGTGAGAGCTCGAAACCCTTTATAAAAGCGGTAGGGTACAGTCCTCAGATCCAGTTTATCTATTTGCAGACCAAAGAGGGCAACACCCATAATCCCAGAGGTTTTCAAATTCCAAAAACCCAAAAGTTTCCAGATCGGAAACAAGACGCACTCCGCTACCGCACCGGTACCTCTCGCAACACGTCGCCGCCGCCTGCGCCCGCCATCGCGACACTGTCTGCACTCCACCCATCGTGAGCTCTGAACCAAGAGGTTTCCGCGATTCCCACCGCTACGAGAACGCCCTCACTACGCCTTTGTCGTGCTTGTTTCAACGAACTGGAGCCCTTCCTCCCTACGACCACCACGCCAGAACCCAAGGAAGAGATAGGAGAAAACAGAGCCTCTAGCTTGTGAAACGAAGCAAGGCCAAAAATGATTTGGGGAAGGAGAAGTTTCCGAACGAAAAGAAAGAAAAGAGAAGACGAAGGTGGGTGTTCGTGCTCCCTAATCCGTGTGAGACGAAGAGCACCAATTTTGTCTGAGAGAAAGAATGACCAGAGAAGGAGAAAAACCCAAAACTGGGTTTGGCTGTGAAGGAAGAGAACCCAAAAATTGGAAAAAAAACTGTGTTTAGGGTTCTCTAGGAGAAGAAATTAGGTGTTTTGATTTCATTAAGGTTTTTTTTTTTTAAATATGTATATAAAACAAATCAAACACATTGTCACCTCAGTAAAAATTGATAATCTCACCTAGCAATGCACACTTAATTTTAATACCGTTTACCCAATTTGATGGGAAACCCTTAATTGATCAAATTTTTCACATTTAGAAACTTAATTAAGACATTTTACAAAACGAGGACCTAATTAGGGATGTTATAAATGATTAAACCAATATTTTTTTATTACATTCTTTAAATCATTCAAATCTTTTGCAAATTTTCTCTTAAATATTGTGCACTTTAACTTTTCTTTTCTTTAAAACAAACAACAATATTTTTATCTCTATCGCTTTAAATTGATCTATTCATTTCAAATAAGATTATGTTGTAAAAAAACAAAGCCTAAATGGCAAGGTGACCAATTAATTGGCTATTTGGGTATTTTTGATGCAAATCCTTGCAAACAAGCACATGGCAACGATGTTAATTTTATTCAACTTTCTATTGACAATTAAGGCTTTTATTTGCAATATCTTCATACAGACACCCTCAAACATTTGAAATGATCATTTTACCCTCTATAACAGTGACTTCCGGATTACATATTTGTTAACGGTTAAAGTTACGGTTGTTTCACCTCCTACTTCCAATCATTCCACCTTGCATTTCCAAATTTTTTTAAAATTTCAAAACTATCTTAGCAATTCAAAAAATCCTACATCTCACCTTTTGTATTTTATGGAATTTCTAAATTGAATAAATAATTTTTCTTTATCGGATTTTGAAATCTAAATAAGGATTGTTTATTTTTTATTTTTATTTCAAAATTCAATGAAATATTTTTTTTATTGGATTTCAAAATTTGATAAAGGATTTTTTTTTTTATTTTTTTTTATCAAATTTCAAAATTTGATAAAGTGTTTAAAAATCTTTCATCAAATATCAAAATTCATTAAAAAAAATGTAATCCTTAAAATTATTTTGAAAATTGGAAGTGTAGAATGAAATGTATGAAAGTGTAAGATGAAATAATCTAAAGTTAATTTGGAGACTTTTAAGTCCAAGACTGAGAGCTCGTTCTTTAACAACTTATCAAAAATTATATATAAGCTTTATTGTTAAACATAATGAATTCAGAATACACAACTTATTTTGATAACTATTCCAAACAACTTAAATGAAATAAGACAACAAAAAAGTGATTGATGACCATAATGCTCCTATAAGTCCAATTAAGTTTTATATAATGAGCTTTCATAATCATTAATCATGGAGCTAGACTTTTTTATGTAGAAAAAGACCTAAGTATAAAGAGATGCATAGGGAGTTTTTTTGCCTAATGGTGTCAGCTGAGTCCCCAAAATCTGCTAAACAAAAGCATGCCAAGCAAGAGTTGTATGTGGTATTGGATTATACTGAATTCTCAAATTTCTCAGTCCAAATAATTTTTCAATTTTTTATCAAATACATGGGAAGAAATATTAATAACTGAGGGCAAATGAATTATTAGTACTTAAAATGTGAGTATTTGATTTGAAATATTGTAAAATTCAATTATTTAATTTGAATGTCCAATTTCAGTTTTCCATTACTCCACAAAAAGAGATATAACCTCTAATTCGCTCTATCCACACTGCAATCCTTGAGTTGACATGGTACTTATATCAGTACAGAAGATAATGTGAACATTACGTTCGAAAGAAACAAATAACTCAAGCTCTCTCAACATTTCACTTGCAAGAAGTATATTGATGAACACATTAAAGTTTTGGTTGGTCTCACATCACCTACCTCAATTCTTAAAATTCTTATAAGTAAATATACTAAATGTCTTTAATTAACTAAAATCAACTTATACCCTTTAGTTCTTTGAAATAATTAGATGAAAACAAACCCAAAAAATACTGGTATTCCATTTCACGGTTTTCAATCTCAACCGTTGAAATTTTAATTAATATATGCATGGTGAATTTACATGGTACATACATTTCCTGACGTTCCGCATTCAAAAAGCATGGAAACATGAACCTTCAGTTTTGAAAATGACACCCACCACCACCAAACATTTCAGGTAGGCATCTTGAATATCTACCATTTGTAACATCTAACGGTTAATTTTGAGAGTAAGTATTTCAGAACTGTGCAACTTAAGTGAAGAGAGTTGACTGAAATTGCTTTCCTTTCCGATCACATCTCTCAACAACAGTTTTCTGCAACCGATTCCTTTCCTTTGCGATAAATAATCACTTGCTTGCTGTTGAGATCATGGCACTAGCTGTTGTAGGTGGCGCACTCCTTTCTGCTTTCATTGAGGTTGTATTTGACAAATTAGCTTCCCCTGAGCTTGTAAACTTCATCCGTTGGAAGAAGCCTGACAAGTTGCTTCAAAAGATGAGGAGCCAGCTGCTAGTGGTTAAAGTTGTGCTTGATGATGCTGAGAAGAGGCAAATCACGGACTCCAATGTCAAAGAGTGGCTCGATCTTCTCAATGATGTTGTGTACGAGGTTGATGACTTACTTGATGAAGTTTCTACGAAAGCTGCTACTCAAAAGAAGGTAACCAATTCCTTATCACATCTTTTCAACAGAAAGAAAATTGTTAGTATTAGTAAGTTGGAAGACATAGTGGAAAGATTAGATGACATTTTGAAACAAAAGCAGAATCTTTATTTGAAAGATATTCCAGTGGAGAACAACCAGCCATGGAAACCTCAGCCAACATCTCTGGAAGATAGATATGATATATTCGGTAGGTATGAAGACAAGGAAACCATTATGAAGTTGGTGTTAGAAGATAGCAGTGATGGTGAAGAAGTGTCTGTGATCCCTATAGTTGGCATGGGTGGGGTTGGAAAAACCACTTTAGCCCGATCTGTGTACAACGACAGCAAATTGAAGCAGATATTTGATTTAAAGGCATGGGTTTGTGTTTCTGATATATTTGATATTGTGAAGGTCACAAAAACTATGATAGAGGAAATTATTCAAAAGCCTTGTAAATTGAATGATCTAAACACAATTCAACTTGACTTGTTGGACAAACTGAGGGGTAAAAGATTCTTGATTGTCTTGGATGATGTTTGGATGGAGGATTGTGATAGTTAGAGTAGTCTTACAAAGCCATTTCTAAGTGGGATTAGGGGAAGCAAAGTTCTCATGACAACCCGCAATGAAAATGTAGCGGCTGTAGTCCCTTTTCATAGTGTTAAAGTGTATCATCTGAACAAATTGTCAAATGAAGATTGTTGGTTGGTGTTTGCAAACCATGCATTTCCTCTCTCAAGAAGCAGTGGGAACAGAGAAACTCTAGAAAAGATTGGAAAAGAGATTGTTAAAAAGTGTAATGGGTTGCCTTTAGCAGCACAGTCACTTGGAGGAATGTTGAGAAGAAAACACGCTATTAGGGATTGGAATAATGTACTTGAAAGTGACATTTGGGAACTGCCTGAAAGTCAGTGTAAAATTATTCCAGCACTTAGAATTAGCTATAATTATCTTCCTCCACATTTAAAAAGGTGTTTTGTTTATTGTTCATTGTATCCCAAAGATTACAAAATTCAAAAAGATGAACTGATCCTGTTGTGGATGGCTGAAGATCTTGTAAAAGCACCAAAAAAAGGAAAGACTTTAGAACAAGTTGGCAAGGAGTATTTTGACGAATTGGTTTCAAGATCGTTTTTTCAAAGTTCAAGTCATCGGACTTCAGGTAATTGTTTTCTGATGCATGACCTCATGCACGATCTAGCAACTTTCCTTGGCGGGGAATTCTATTTCAGAGCAGATGAACTTAGAAAAGGAACCAAAATTAACAGAAAGACTCGTCATTTGTCTTTTACAAGATTCAGTGATCCAGTCTCGGATATTGAAATTTTTGAAACAGTGAAATTTTCAAGAACTTTCTTGCCGATCAATTATAAAGATTCTCCCTTCAACAATGAAAAGGCACCACGTATTATAGGGTCGATGCTCAAGTACTTGAGAGTTTTATCATTTCGTGACTTCCAAAGTGTGCTTGCTCTGCCTGATTCAATAGGTGAATTGATCCATTTGCGTTATTTAAATCTCTCTTATACAGGTATAGCAACACTGCCGGAGTCATTGTGTAATCTATACAATCTACAGACTTTGAAGTTGTATTGTTGCTCTGAGCTGACTAAGTTGCCTGGTGCCATGCAAAATCTTGTAAACTTGCGTCATCTTGAAATTCTTAATACTTCCATAAAGGAGATGCCTAAAGGAATGGGGAAACTAAATCAAATGCAGAATTTGGATTTCTATATTGCCGGTAAGCATATAGAGAATAGCATCAAAGAACTGAGAGGACTTCCAAATCTCCATGGTTCCTTTTGTATTCAGAAACTAGAGAATGTTACTCAAGCTGAAGATGCATTAGAGGCCAGGTTAATGGATAAGAAGCACATAAACGACTTATCCTTGGAATGGTCTGCACCTAACAACAATAGCACCAACTTCCAAATTGAATTAGATGTACTCAGCAACTTACAACCTCACCAAGACCTGAAATCACTTTCAATAAGCGGTTATAAAGGATCAAGATTTCCAGAATGGATGGAGAATCGTTCATACTATTACATGACAATTCTAAGTTTACATAATTGTAACAACTGTTCCAAGCTTCCTTCACTTGGGCAACTACTGTCTCTCAGGCGCTTACATATTTCGAACATGATTTCGGTGAAAATTATTGATGCAGGCTTTTATAAGAAGAATGATTGTTCATCTGTGACGCCCTTTCCATCCCTTGAATCTCTATACATTTATAATATGCCTTGTTGGGAGACGTGGGTTGCCTTTGATTCAGAAGCTTTTCTTGTGCTCAAGGATCTTTATATACAAAACTGCCCCAAACTAAAGGGAGATTTGCCTGATCACCTTCCTGCTTTGCAAACACTCGCGATTAGAAATTGCGAGCTTCTTGTCTCTTCTGTTCCAGGGATTCCCACCCTTCGAACATTAGAGATAAGTGAAAGCAACAAATTAGCATTTCATTCTTTTCCTCTTTTGGTAGAACGTATAGAGATAGAAGGAAGCCCAGTGGTAGAGTCCATGATGGAGGCCATCACTAACATTCAACCTACTTGCCTCCATTATTTGTCAATTAAGGATTGTTCGTCAGACATATCTTTTCCAGGTGATCATCTTCCTATATCGCTGAAAACTCTGATTATCAGTGGATTAAACAAACTCAAATTCCCAATGCAACACAAATATGAATTACTGGAATCACTATCAGTAAATAATAGTTGTGATTCACTAACGTCTCTCCCACTAGTTAGCTTTCCAAATCTCATACATCTGCAAATCATAAACTGTGAAAATATGGAATCACTTTCAGTCTTAGGGTCAGATTCATTTAAGACTTTGTGTTCTTTTGAGATTGGCCGTTGCCCCAACTTTGTGTCATTCTCGGGAGAAGGATTGCCTGCACCCAATTTGACTCGTTTCATTGTTTATGACTGTGATAAGCTGAAGTCGTTGCCCGATCAGATGTGTACTCTTCTCCCAAAGATGGAATGTCTTAGCATATCAAACTGCCAACAACTTGAGTCATTTCCTGAAGGGGGTATGCCACCTAACCTGAGAATAGTAGAGATCAACAATTGTGAGAAACTACTGAGCGGCCAACCATGGGTATCCAAGGACATCTTTACCTATCTCAAAGTCTGGGGTCCATGTGATGGCATCAACTCCTTCCCAAAGGAGGGTTTGTTGCCTCCCTCCCTCACGTCTTTGCAGCTATTAGGTTTTTCAAGTCTAGAGACGTTGGAGTGAAAGGGCCTTCTCCATCTCACATCGCTACGAGAATTGCACATTCAAAGTTGTAAAAAGCTGGCGAATATCGTGGGAGAAAGGCTGCCCATCTCTCTAATAAAATTAAGCATTAACAGATGTCCCTTGCTGCAGAAACGATGCCACATAAAGGATCGTCAAATTTGGCCTAAAATCAGCCATGTCCGTGGGATAAACATTGACGGTAGATGGATTCAGTGAGGAAGGATGGTCAGGAGGTGATTCTCCTTCTTTGACTTACTCATCAACATCTAACAATGAAAAACTTTTTCTGTCAATGTTATCTTTCATTTCATGTCTTTCCCTTTCACATTTAACAATTCTTAAATTACTTAATTGTTCAGTTTGATACTTGACAGGAATTGCAACTATAAAGAAACCTAGCATTTTGTATATATTTTATTTACATAGAACATTCATGTTATCTGATAGGATATAATGGTAATACGTAGTTAGAAGTGGGCTGCCTTTATAAGAAGGCAAGGGGGTCTAGTAGAGGGGAATTTTTTATATTAGTTGTATTGACAGGAGCTTGTTTCTATGGAGGGAGAGTGCTCCCTTGAGAGTTGGATGTTGTACATTTGTATTCTTGTTCATCAGAATAATATTCAGTACAGTTGTTATCCAGTATTTTGTGTGGGTGTGTGCTGTTTTGATAGAAAGATAGACTTCTTGACCAAAGAAGTCTATCAATTTGGTCCGACCTGCTGGATATCCTTAAGATAGGAGTGACAGATCAAGAAGGGATCAAGAAAGGATCAAGAAGTGATCAAGAAAAGGTGGAAGCATGGAAGGAAGAGACAATACCTTGAAGAGGAGGGCCAGCAAACAGAAAATGGGGATGGCAGAATGGAGAAGAAATATCCAAGAATTAAAAGAAGTGTTGCAGGAAATCAAGATTCACATAAAGGGCTCAAAAAGAAGTGAGAAAGCTATCATGGAAGGAAAGAAAGATGGTTCAGAGGAAGAGTTGGAGGAAGACAGGGGCAAAGGGCAGCGAAAGTGGAGGAAGCAGGTAGAATTGCCTACTTTTGTGGGGATTGATCCAGGGGGATGGATATCTAAAGTAGAGAAATTTTATAAGATCCAAAACGTGGCAGCAAGGGAAAAATTAAGATTGGCATGCATTAGCATGGGGCAGGCGCAAGCATATGGTCCATGGGAATTCTAGAAAAGAAGCAACTCTTAAAAGAGTCAACAATTCTTTCATATAGACCACCACCCAAGCCCCCATACTTGAATTGGAGCGTAGCAGCCAGTGGGTTCCCTTGACAGGAATTGCAACTATAAAGAAACCTAACATTTTGTATATATTTTATTTACATAGAACATTCATGTTATCTGATAGGATATAATATAGTAGGTTATAATGGGTAATACGTAGTTAGAACTGGGCTGCCTTTATAAGAAGGCAAGGAGGGTCTAGTAGAAGGGAGTTTTTGATATTAGTTGTATTGACAGGAGCTTGTTCCTACGGAGGGAGAGTTCTCTCTTGAGGGTTGGTTGTTGTACATTTGTATTCTTGTTCATCAGAATAATTTTCAATATTGTTGTTGTCTAGTATTCTATGTGGGTGTGTGTTGTTTTAATAGAAAGATAGACTTCTTGACCAAAGAAGTCTATCATTATCTTGTATTAAACGCACTTGCATAATCTTTAACAACTAACCATTTCAAATTCTATGCTAGACATTTATGAAGTTTTGTTTCTCAACAATTGTAGATGGAGATGACAGAGTGGCTGAGATAAGGGATGAAGAGGGAGGGAGCAATGAAAAATCAAAGAGAATAGCACTGATCCATGACAGTGTCATGAGTATAACATTCGAAACATCTGAGCATATGGATTTGATTGTACCTGGAATAAGCGTCAAGGAAGCTAAGGACTTGGTATCCTGATGCCCCATCTACCAAACCATCAATACTGAGAAGCAGGTATGCATCTTTGGGGCATTCTTTATTCAAGTCGGTGAAGTCCGTGCACATTCTTCACTGCCTGTTCGATATTTTTACCATTACTACAATGGCCAGCCAAGTAGTATATTTTACCTCCCAGATGAAACCAGCCTCCAGCAGCTTCTTAACCTCAGCATCCACTGCCTGCCTTTTTTCATCTCCTAATCTTCTTTTCTTCTGCGTTATGGGTCTAACTTTCCCAAAAAGGGCTAGCTTATGGGACATTACACTGGAATGTATTCTAGGAATGTCAGCTTAGTCCAAGCAAACAGGTCAGTGTTCATTCTTAGGTCTCGGCTAATGGCCTTAGCTTGGCCATCTGTGAGGTCTCTCCCTATGAAGGTTTTTTGCTTAGTCATCCTTCCCAAGTCGAACGATTGTACTTCACCTAATGGTTCCATCCGACCGATCCTCAGTATTGGTTTGTAGATATCAATTTGCCATAACCACTTCTAAACTCCTAATCCTCTGTTTTGGAACAAAAGGTTCTACCTTTAAGCTTGTTGCATAGCACTCTCGAGCCACCTTTTGGTCAGCCCGAACTGTGTAAATTGCACCATCATCCGACAGGTACATCATTGTTAAATGAGGTGTCGAGACTATCGCTCCAAAAGAATTCAAAAAGGGCCCGCTGTTGGCTGAAAAACCAACGACAGGTGCACCGGTCGCAGCATAGCAAGTGATAAATATCGTTCTCTCCCAAGGGACTGTTGAGATTGTTGACAACACAAACTCTATATCAATCTACTTTTTGATGATGACAACACTATGCTTAATAACAATACACATGTTGCTGTATTACATGTTCTTATTCTGAACTAATTGTTATATATGATGAACATGTTTTGATGTACTGTGATGTATGTTCCTATGTTAATTGTGTGATATATTTGTGGAATATGCTTATATGATTATGTGCAATATGAACTACTGTATCAAAAATATTTTACTGCACATTCTGGAAAGTGAAAAATCACAAGCACTTTTATAAACTTATAATTATGTGACAAAGTTCTAGTCCAGTCGAATACATCTGTAATGGATTCGACTATTCTAAAAACCTTTGTACAGATTTTGAGAATCAGTACTCTGTGATGTTTTGAATTGAAAAGAATTTCAAAATGTTTTTCCATGTGTCTGTCGACTATGTCCAGAGTACATTCGATTGTATTATTGATCTGCTTTGGAATTCTGTTATGCTTACACGCTCCAACGGCTATATTTTGAAAAGCTAGTTAAGCATTAATGACTTGGTCAATTCTATTAAATGTGTGTTGATTTTCGTTGACTGAGAGTTACTATGTTGACTGTCTGTTATAACTGTAATAATGCACTCGACTGAATTAGTAGTCTATTCGACTGAGAAACAATCTGACTGACAGAAATCTATAAATTGGCTGAACATGATTTGTTTAGAGACTTTGACGCTCTAACATTTTCATTCCTTGTTTCAGATTGAATTCTCTGTGTTAACAGCTCCAATAATTCTCCAAGAAGACGGTGGTTATCTATCTTGAGAGAGATTCAAAGGGAGAAGGCTTATGCGCTGACTGTGTGATCAGAAACTACACAAAGAAGGTGCTTCTTGTTTGATCATTGTAGGCTTGGCATCCTATGGACTGCTGCGTTGTTTGAAGGCTTGACATCCTGTGAAGAGTGTTGGAATTGACCTTTGTGATACAGGGGTTACACGTTGAGGATTGTTTGACGTGGGTTCAGATTGCAGAAGAGGGGATTCTTGCTGCAAGTATAGTTTTGGTTATTGCAGCTATATTTTGGTTTTGGGTTAGAGAGGAGATTTATATTTTTGACGTGAGGTGTTCTATAAATTCCTTGTTGTAAAAACCGCAACCATTATAGTGCATTTGCTTCCTGGGTTGGAAGGACATTAGATGTAGGCATTGTTTGCTGAACCAGTATAAAAACCAGCGTTTGATTTTCTCTATCCCTGCACTCTTTATTTCAGTCGACTTTACTATTTTCGTAGTCAACTACGTTTTCCGCTGCATATAAATTTTCATTACTTGCATTTCAAGAAAGTGTAAAAAGCTTTGTACTTTTGATAAAAGATTGCGAAAAGATTTTGTTTTTGAAACAACACCAATTCACCCCCCCTCTTGGTGTAAAACCAAAGCCTACTTGTTTTCTAACATTTGGCACCAGAGTTGGTTTTCATAAGATATTTGAAAATTTAGACGACTCTGTTTTTATCGTATTCGACTATAAAACCTGGGGATGGCTTCTTGTTTTCAAACTTTTGGTGAAGGTGCTTCAACAAACAGACCAACTCTGTTTGCTGGTGAAAATTATCCTTTTTGGAAAATTCGAATGCGAATCTTTCTTGAATCTCAAGATAAGGGAATTTTGGATGCCACTTTGAATGGTCCATTTGTGCCTACAAAACCTTTTACTGAGTGGACTGCTGATGAAAATAGAAAAGCTCAGTATGATGTTAAAGCTAGAAATATAATTGTCTCTGACTGACAATTGATGAATTTTTCAGGATATCTCAATGCAAATCTGCAAAGGAAATGTGGGATGTCTTAGAGGTAACTCATGAAGGCACGGATGAAGTAAAGAGAGCTAGAAAGAACTCATTGATACAGGAGTATGAATTGATCAGAATGAAGGCTGGAGAAAACATTTATGATGTACAGAAACGATTCACTCACATTGTAAATCATCTAATGGCTCTTGGCAAGGTGTTTGATAAGGAGGAGATCAACATCAAGATTCTGAAAAGTCTGAACAGGAATTGGCAACCACAAGTCACAACAATCTCTGAATCCAAAGATCTTACAACTATGAACATGGCTACTTTGTTTGGCAAGTTACGAGAACATGAGTTGGAACTTGGTAGATTAAAGGATGAAGAGGAGATTGAAGAAAAGAAGTCCATTGCTCTGAAAGCCTCAAGCAAGAACAATACAGAAACAGACATGGACGAAAAAAAATTGATGACCTTGATGGTAAGAAAGTTTAGTCGACTTATGCAAAATGATAGTCAACTGTCTAACCATGCAGGTTAAAGCAAAAAGAAGAGTCTCAGTACAAATGTTGTCTAGTGCTATGAATGTGGAAAGGAAGGTCACATCAAGCCTGATTGTCCTGACTTACAGCCAAAGCAAAAAGGAAAGAAAAGATTCCCTCAAAGCAGAAATATGAAAAGAAAAGGAGCCTACATTGCTTGGGAGAATTCAGATTCTGAAAGCTCAAGTGATGAAGATTCTGATCAAGAGAAGGAATCCAACATATGTCACATGGCTGGAACATCAAGGATTGAAAGTGACAGTGATGATGAATTTGAGAAGCTGCCTATAGAATAAAAATATCAGCAGCTGATAGAGACATTCAAAGAACTACATGCTGAAGCTATGCGACTGCAATACAAGGTTAATCGACTAAGCTCTGAAAGAAGAGATTATGAGTATAGAATTAATAACCTTATTGCTGATAATGAGAAGTTAGAAAAAGAATTAAAAGAAGCTTTGTTATCTGCTAAGAATGTTGAAATTAAAACTGTTACAGTAGAAAAAGCATGTGAAAATTGTCCTGTTCATATTGAAAAGATAAATTACTTGACTAGCACGCAAGCTAAGTTTACTCAAGGTAGAGACAATTTAGATGTTGTTTTAAAATCATCTGGCAGAGCTATTAATAGACAAGGAATTGGTTGCAAAGCTCAATCTAACAGAACCAATGCTAGGAAATTTACTAAGTTAAGCAAACCTACTAGAAATGCATGTTTCTATTGCAATTGTATTGGTCATACTGTTAGAAATTGTTATTACAGAAATGTTGCTATTCCTAAAGGAATATATGTATGGATACCAAAGGAACAAGTGACAAGGATTAATAATCAAGGACCCAAAGTTAAATGGGTACCAGCAACCAAAACTTAGTTGTTTTGCAGGATACACAATTGATTGAGATTGATCTCAAGAATGAATCTTCTATGGAATACATAAAAAATCTTGAGTATCTACAACTGGTAAAAATGTATTTATCTGCTGCATCATGCTTACATTGATTGATTGTTGTTGTATAATTGTTTGTGTTGTATGCTTAACTGTCTGATTGATTGAATTTGTTTGAAAAATGATTTTCTCGAGTTATAGTCGACTCCAATATTAATTCAATCGACTGAGTTATATGATTGTGTGTAAAACTTTGTTTTTGAATGTTAGAATATAAACTTGGGTTTTAATGATAATCTTTGGGGCGTTTTCCTTTTATAAATGGATGTGATAGTCTGATGCACTCACATACACTATGATAAACAAAACCCTTATTCTGATTCTTGTGAAACCTTTCCCTCACTTTGCTCAAATGGTTGCCTCTTCATCAAGACCTGGAAAGCGACCCATGTCCGCAAGAAGAGAGGCTGATCCTTGTGGATGGATCAATAATGATGATACCAGAGAAAGATTTCTCATTATGCGTTCACTCAAAGTAGTTGTTCGAGATCAAATGATTGAACTGGCTCTGTTCGAACAAGAACAATTTATGTTCCTTGAAGATCTCAAATTTCAAGGTCTTGACAAGTTTATTCAAATGAAGGGCGATTGCTATAATGAACTGGTGGAAGTTTTCTACCACAACGTTAAAGAAGTTAATGGAAACATTCTTTCACGGGTAAAAGGTGTAGATATTGTTATCAATGATGACATGTGGTGGAAGTTTGCTAAACTGAGAAATGATGGAGAGCTGTCTCACAGATTTGACTGTCCATGATACAAGAAGATACAGAAAACCGAAATGTTCAAGAGTTTCATGAGATACCGAGGAAAGTATAGAAAGGAAAAAGGTTTCTTATTCAAATGACTTGATAAGGAAGAAAAAATTATTGCTTTCATCATAAGACATATCCTATTACCAGGAAGATATAACATCATGAAACTAACTCCTATGGATGTCTGCTTATTATAGCTATTGAACATAGGATACAAACAAATTGGGTTGCTGTCTTTAAAGAACACATCCTAGAAGTAGGAATAGGTGGAGGGCACAGGCTTCCATATGGTGTGTTCATAAGCAAAGTCCTGGAACATTGCGGTGTCAACCTCACTAAAGAAAACTTCTCAAGGATGGTTATTCAGTGATGAAGAAGACTCCCTGAAAGGAAAAGAGTCATCGATAAATCATGAGAGTGATCAAGAATTTGGTTCACCAAAGTTTGAGTTTGAAAATCATGTAAACGACAAATTTAAAAGGACATCAAAAAGGATAAACAACTTCAACAAGTCACTGACATCTTTAAATGAGAAGATGGACATCTTATTCAAACACTTTATTGAGATTTCATCATCATCTGAAGAATTTGAAAGAGAAGATATAAATGATATTAGCGAAGAAAGAACTAATATGGAATCATGTGAATCAAAATAGAGTTCTATTTATCCTGTTGTGTCTTGAGTCACAGTCTATGTTTCCATTTTGTGTTTGGCTTACATTGCCACATCTTTTGTTGTGTTTCTATTTTAGTTTCCTTGTTATGATCCTATCATTGTAATATCTTTTTCAAGGAAATGAAATTATACATTTTGAATCAATCCAGTTGTCTTTAATCTGTTTGAATAATATCTGATACATTGATTGATTGATTTGACTATGTCTTGAGTGAAGCCAACTATGCTTATTCTGTCATACATCTTTTCATATTGACTTCTGTTGTTATTTCATTATAATTCTTGCTTAACCATTATGCTTGATCTAGAAAAGGTTGTTGAAAGGTTTTGCAGGAAGGACATTGCTTTGGAAGCTACAATTGGAATTCAACTTTTACAAAAGCAATGCATTCGACTGATGATTTAAAGCATTCGACTGTGTATAACTGGGTTAACAATTCCATATCTGGAATCTGATTTTATCTTTACTGATTGCTTAAATCCAATATAATCTGTTATTATCTCTGCTTTTATCTGTTGCAAATATCTGAATCGAGATAATATTATGAGATTGTTGAAGTTTGTATCATTGCATATCTATATGGTTTGATATTCTGACTTTGATACAACTTTGTGCTTAAATTGCTATCAAATCTGTGATATACTGCATTATGCATCTGATTTGATTTTATTATGCATAATGACAAGGGGAGTATAATCTTTTTTATACATTTTACATCACATGCCTACATTTCAGGGGGAGTTAACATTATTTTGTGATGAAATTGTGGTTATGAGAGCATCATTGTATTTTACAAATTGCATATCTTTTTGAAGCATCTCTGTTTTCAAATCTGCATAAATATCTGAAGCATTCCTTTTTTGTTAATGCACAAAGGGGGAGAGATAGTTTGTCTCATACTTCACTTGCTTGATATTATGCTGTATCTTGTGTTGAATTGTACAAACATGGTTGAGTTATTAATCATGGTTGTGCATCATCAAAAAAGGGGGAGATTATTGAGATTGTTGACAACACAAACTCTATATCAATCTAGTTTTTTGATGATGAAAACACTATACTTAAAAACAGTACACATGTTGCTGTATTACATGTTCTTATTCTGAATTGATTGTTATATTTGCTGAACATGTTTTGATGTACTGTGATGTATGTTCCTATGTTAATTGTGTGATATATTTGTGGAACATGCTTATATGATTATGTGCAATATGAACTGCTGTATCAAAAATATTTTACTGCACATTCTGGAAAGTGAAAAATCACAAGCACTTTTATAAACTTATAATTGTGTGACAAAGTTTTAGTCCAGTCGAATACATGTGTAATGGATTCGACTATTCTAAAAACCTTTGTACAGATTTTGAGAATCAGTGCTCTGTGATGTTTTTAATTGAAAAGAATTTAAAAATGTTTTTCCATGTGTCAGTCGACTATGTTCAGAGTACATTCAACTATATTATTGATCTGCTTTGGAATTCTTTTATGCTTACACGCTCCAACGACTATATTTTTAAAAGTTAGTTAAGCATTGATGACTTGGTCAACTGTATTAAATATGTGTTGACTTTTGTTGACTGAGAGCTACTATGTTGACTGTCTGTTATAACTGTAATAATGCAGTCGACTGAATTAGCAGTCTATTCGACTGAGAAACAATCTGACTGACAAAAATCTATAAATTGGCTGAACACGATTTGTTCAGAGACTTTGATGCTCTAAAATTTTCATTCCTTGTTTCAGATTGAATTCTCTGTGTTAACAGCTCCAATAATTCTCCAAGAAGACGATGGTGATCTATCTTGAAAGAGATTCAAAGGGAGAAGGCTTATGCGCTGACTGTGTGATCAAAGGGAGAAGGCTTGGCATCCTGTGAAGACTTCTGCGTTGTTTGAAGGCTTGGCATCCTGTGAAGACTGTTGGAATTGACCTGTTATGATACAGGGGTTACACATTGAGGATTGTTTGACATGGGTTCAAATTGCAGAAGAGGGGATTCCGCTGCATATAAATTTTCATTACTTGCATTTCAAGAAAGTGTAAAAAGCTTTGTACTTTTGATAAAAGATTGCAAAAATATTTTGTTTTTGAAATAACACCAATTCACCCCCCCCTCCCCTTGGTGTAAAACCGAAGCCTACCTGTTTGCCAACAGGGACTTGAGCAACACATGACAATTCTTCCTTTTATAACTCAATTAGACATAAAAGTGCACAAAACAACACAAGAAACTCTTTTTGGTATTTTATCAAACAGTTGGTGTGCAAGAAATTTAACATAGTGTATTTACATTTTGTCAAGACTAGAATTCATCCATTTCATTTTCATGCATTCACAAACATCTCAATTCCATCCAATAGGTATTCAATTTCAATTCTAGGTTCAATCATATTTCTCAATACATTAAGAACAAAAATTCATGCATGGATGATCAATCCAAAGCAAGCATTAGGCATAAGAATTCCATGGTTTACAACTAATCTCAACAAATAGGAAAAACCCTTAGGGTTCTACAAAATTGAAGAGAGAGGGAAGAAATTGGAACAAAAAAGAAGATGCACGACCTTTCCCAAGGTTCTTGGAAGTTGTTCCATGCTCCATTTGCGCCTCCCCTTCGTCATTCCATCTCCAATTTGTGACCCATCTTCTTCCTCAACCTAAACGGGGCAAAATCACCATTGATAAAGCTTGAAGACCCAAGGAAGAGTGGGAGAGCTTCCCAACACCCCAAACAGCCTCCAAGGGCCTCTCCCAATCTCTCTAGGTGAAGAGTGAAGTTTAAGAGGAGAAGAATACCCAAAAAATCGCGAGACCCATGTTTAAATAACCCATTTTGACACATCAACACCGTTTGCGCTCAACCCCCTTCTTGGGGCGCCCAAGCGCAAGAGTTGTGCAAAGACTGGCGCTCAGCCCCCTTCTAGGGCCCCCAACCCCCTTCCTAGGGCGCTCAGCCCCCTTCTTGGGACGCCCAGCCCCATTTTGGGGGGCTTGGGCTTGATTTTTCTACACTGCATCTTTTTGTCTTTTTTTGCAGATCTGCTTGCTCCAAAGGCTATGAAGGATAAAACAAGATAAAAGCTTTCAAGGAGTTGATTTATTCACAAAATATATACACAAAAACACGTAAAATCAACCGTTATCACCCGCCTAAAAAAACGTTATACGAAGTATTGGTCTCCACCAACAAAAATCTTACATTTAACTCCTTTGCACCCCGCTCGATTCTGAGACACATTCTCAAATCAATATACCCTCTGGTATCCACACGCTCCCTAGCGAATCCCAGAATTTTTTTCATTGTAAGGTGCAATTAAGTCTTCAGACAAGCCCATCTCGTGAAAAGTTTTCCAATAGAGGATGTTGATTGAACTTCCTTGCTTAATAAGAACCTTGCTTACACTGTAACGAGCTATAACGGTTGTTATCACCATCAGATCATCCTGATCGGGATCAAAAGCATGGAAGTCTTCATTAGAGAAAGTGGTAGCAGGCATGGAAATCCCTACGCTTTGGGCCACCCCCCTTTTCGTCCTGACCGAACGGTCTTTTTCCTTCCTTTCGCTCACAGTTCATCGTTTGCAAGGCTTCTTCTCTTTGTCCTTTCCGAAAGGCATGCATTTCTTCAATGTGTATGAGATCTGACACCCTCTCTTGCAACTCTCCCAATGTCTGTGGTTGTCGGGCGTACAAACTATCAACAAAAGGTCATAGTCTCAAGGCTATTGTCAAACTACTAAATATAAACTTTCTTCCCACGTCCTTTATTTGATGAACGATTATATTAAGTCGATCCATGAAATCCTTCAATGTTTCCTCCTTTCCCTACCTTATCTTTACCAGCATGAGATATGTTAAACTTTGTACCCTACTAGATGCGTATTGTTGACCGAATAGATCGCGTAAGGTGCCAAAGCCATCTATAGTGCCAAGCATCAAGGAATGAAACCAAGTTAAAGCTTCCCCTTTCGAAGATAAAGGAAAAACCCTGCACTAGATTAAATCGTTTGGCGAGTAGACTGCCATTTGCATCCACGAAAGACCCAAGGTGCTCATCCAGATCAGTCGACCCATCATACTTTTCAATCGCGGGGAGCATTTTGTTTTCTGGCATCGATGGCCACAACTGCTATTGTGAATGGATGAAGTCCCTTTATCTGATCGAGACGGACCACCGAGTTAGGTCGGGCCTCTTAGGCCGTCCTTGCTAATGCACTGGTTGCCTCCTCGCCTCTGTTCTCTGCCTTAACTGTCTGAGCGTGCTCAATCATGAGTCATTGCGTCGACACCACTGACTGTTCCCTTTGACCAGTATCACGCTCTGCCCTTACGATTGCTATCTCTATCCTCAGCTCCTGCATCTGCCTTTGCCTCTCTTTTAACACACCCAATTGATCAAGCTGCTCCGCCATTGTGGTCTCAACTGGGCTTCTTCTGTTATCCTCGGGCCCCATGGTGGGTACCAAAATGGTTTGGTTGAAAGGGTCCAAGGTTGGTCGTCCTTCCTTAACTTTGCTCAGATTATTCAATTCTCTCAACTCTGCCCCATGTCCTGATCGTCCTAGCCTCTCGAAGTAATCATTTCCGATTGGTGGTTGACCTACAGAAGACACTTCGTCATTCAAGTCAGATATGTTCCTCAAGGAGGTCTTAATATGATTATGGAAAAAAGTGTCTTTACCTGGACATTAATCTCGTATTTATAGGCTTCATACCAACCAAGCTCATTAGCTATCCATTAATACAATATATTTTTAGGTAATAAAACTCGTTAATTACTCATTAATATCGTATATTCATATTTGATATGGCAATTAATCCTATTAATTAACCATTAATGTTTTCCACTCAACGACGACATTATCGTAGAGAAAGGCACTTTCGCCACTAAGCATAGAGGAAATTTCTTGGAGGACTCCAGTCGAAGAAGGTTCTGGTGCGTCAACATTGTCACCCCGCCCCCTTTCTTCAGCAGATGTTGGTGAACAATCTAAATTGGGGGAAAGATCCATTGTTACCTGGTAGCAAGTGCAAGAGAGAAGGCTAGAGGAAACTAAAAGAGAAGAACTGGCGCAAAAATAACGATTGAGTAAACAAGGGTTTTCAAAAATCCTTTCGCATTAATGAAGGAAAGCTGATGTAACTGTGTGCGACTTGCACCGTAGGATAAAAAAGATCTTACAGTTCTACTTCCAGGACTGCACAACTTTCCCAAAGGCGGGAAAATCCAAAAGATCACATGGAAATGGAATGACATCACGAAACGATGCACAACAAGTAGCTCTCACGGCGAACAACATTCTAAAGTCCTACAGTTAACCTAACCATACAAACCGAACGGTTAACTAGGACTTGGGGGGCATTATGTATGGTACGATATCTAGGCCGAGGTTAGTATTCGACAACGTTGGGTCAATCTACTGTAGCAGCGCTCATCACACCAAGTCAACCCAGGGTAGGCGTTCGATAAAAGTCAATCAAATATGGCACTCGTTAAAGCACTCACAAAATGTGGCGAACGATGTTGGGCCACCATTATTAGGCCCACACTCAAAATGTTATGGGGCGAGCTATCCAACGGATTTTGCTAAGTATATTAACAATATTTGTAAAGTTGTTTATGAGCAACCAACTGGATTTTAAGGTAAACCGTTTAAGGTAAGTTGGTTTATATTTGATTGAGCTGGCGGTAACTTATAAATACAAGGCTAAGGCTAAAAGCCAGGTACGTTCTACTTACGCTTCAATCACACTCAGAAATATTCTACAGTGATAATAAAATAACTAAATACTCAATTGTGAACCGAGGTTCATCAAACCGCTCCTAACTTGAGCGTCAGAGTGCCTTTTGCAGGTACCTCCCCCCTCTGTCAAGAAGAAGAGTGATAACGATTTAAAACACCGTTATTTGTGATATGATTTTGATACTAAAAGCACCATTTTTCACTTAGAAACTTGCTTGGACTCATGATTTTTCATTAAGTTGTATGAATAAGAGAATTGAGGTTGATTTCAATGATTTTATGACTAATTCCCCTTGTTTTGACAGAGATTGAAGTAATACTAGAAGCAGAGATGAAGAGCCAAGAAGATGGAACTCAAAAGGGC
Organism: Vigna reflexopilosa; assembly: GCA_027742785.1. Taxonomy (NCBI): domain Eukaryota; kingdom Viridiplantae; phylum Streptophyta; class Magnoliopsida; order Fabales; family Fabaceae; genus Vigna; species Vigna reflexopilosa. The sequence continues at coordinate 10,645,948 of CM050929.1, read as the reverse complement.
TTGGAAAGGCACTAGAAGGAGGGACAACACGAAGCCCGGGCGCCCTGAAGGGAAGCTTGAGTGAGGAAAATCGACGTCCGCTGCCTACCTTGGCCACTTGGGCGGCGGGGTCTCGAAGCCTGGGCGCCCTATCTGAAGGCCCAAGCCTTACATGAGGTGTTTTGATCGCCTGTGCGTCCTAAGTGGGGTGCCTGAGAGTCGGGTTTCGTGGATCAGGCCCAGTTTCTGCTCTGATTCGGCTCTATTGGATCGGACCCAGTTTTTGCACATTTCTAACACTATTTAGAGGACCCTAGGGCTCTAGGTTCTGTATCTCTGGCAGAAAAGAGCATAGCAATACACTCTTTTCCCAATTCTTAGGCTTTCTTTCTCATTCTCTTGCATTGTTCATAGAGTTCCCCCATGTTTATGGGGAACTAATTTCTATTTGTTGTTGGGGGATGATGTAACCATGTAAACTCTCATGTTTTTGAATTGATTCTTAATTCCATATATTTTTCCATTAATTGTTAGAGTAATTCATCTGTTTCAATGTTTGTTGTGTTTAACTCATTCATTAGCATGATTTATGAATTGCATGAGTGCTGGGAGGTTCCTTATAATTCAGGTTCTTGTTGAATTACTCCCAAGAATAATATTGCCCAGGGATGAGGGTATGAGTCTTGGTCGTCTTAATCTCTTGATCTTTACATCTTATTACTAGGGATGTGATAATGGTCTTAAAACCGTTATTTTCATGCTTAAATTGATATCAAAATACACCCTTTATGGCTTAGAATGAGCTTAGAATAAGATAAAACACTTACGTTGAGTCATTTGAGAGTCAAAAGCTGTTTTTAGAGATATTATGCTTGTTTTGCATTGTTTTGCAGGGTTTTGATGAGAACTAAGAATGGAATTGAAGAAGGAAGGTCTTAGACTCAAGGAAGAAGAAGAAAAATGAAGAAAAGAAGAGTCTATGCACCGCTCAGCGTCAAAATGCACCGTTGAGCGCCATTATTCGAGGGAAAGCCATTGTCTGGCGCCCAGGCAGTGACGCTGAGCGTCCAGAGTGATTAAAGGCAAACCGTTCAACGGCGAAACTAACCGCTGAGCGATGTCACGGCTTGAGGGAAATCGCTGGGCGGTAAATTTGGACGCTGAACGGTTGTTTGCTGGGCTTGGACTTAAATTCTGTTACTTTTATGCCTTGTATATAGCCCAGTGCGATTCAAATATTATTCTTTTGGCAGAAAAAGACGTACAGAGCTATTTTACACTCCTAGGAGAAGATTTCTTGGATGCTTAGGCTCCATTTTATCCAATCTAGGGTTTGCTTTTCCATTCTTTCATTGTATTTCATCTAGTTTCACCATGTCAATGGTGAACTAAACCCTTTGTTGTTGGGGAACAATGTAATCTTTTGAAACTCTCTTATATTGAAATTCTTGTTTTATTCATATGCTTGCATATGCTGTTATTATCAATTGTGGGTTCTTTATCTATGCTCTATGTTATTATCATTTAACTCATTTGATAAATAGATGTTTGCCTTTGTCGATACGGGGACGTACGGGGAAGTCATGAACTGATAAGGAATTCCTTGATCAACAAATACCACCTAGGGATAGGGGGGTAGGACGATCAATTGTATTTTGCTTTTGTGGTACTTGTACTGCTAGTTACTAGGGGAGACTAGGGATAGTAAGCCAGTAATTAGTAGTAGGCTCTTCTCGCCGAGGGATCGGGTTTAGGGTAGACTAAGAAAGTTTGCATAACAATTAGATAATAAAGCGAATTTAATAAGAAGAGTAGATATAAGAGAGTGGATAAGATGAAATTGTAAACCCCAACAACTCCATTCATCCATACCTTTTTCTTGCCAATTGAATCAATTGCATTTGCATGTTTACTTTTTGTTTTTGCATTCAAACCACAAGTTAATTTTCTCTACAGGTCTTACAATATTGATTTCCACAAAAGATAAGGCATTTGAGTCCTTTGGGAGAACGATATTGGGTTTACCAATTATATTACTTGATACGATCTGGTACACTTGCCAGAGGTTTAACAGGATGCTAGAAATTGCATGAACTAATAATTTGGGACAAGCTTATTCGTCGAGGGATCGGGTTTAGGTAACTTAGTGAGTCACGTTGGCATTAATGCATAAAGAAGAATTCTTATATACATGAGAGGGAACTTGGTGAAATCTAACCCCAACAACATATCCATATCATTTTAATCAACATCCGTTCATCTCTATGCTCCTTTGCTATTGATCAATTGCATTCATATTTAATTTTATGTTCTTGCATTCAAACCCAATGATCTCTTTTTATTTAAGTCTTAATTAATTTTGCTATCACACGACTGTTTAGTGTTGTGAGTCCTCTGGAATACGATACTTGGTCTTACCATTTTATATTACTTGTGCGACTCGGTACACTTCCCGATTTGCCCCAACAAAGAGCGAGCGACCCAAGTTGAAGGAAGGCGAGCGACTTCAACAAAAGAAGAGCGAACGGTCTAGACCTAAGAAAAGTGAGCGATCCAAGCAATCCAAGCATCAGAAAGCGATAAATCCACGTCATCCAGGTTAGTCTCTCGGTCCCACAAAATCCATACCGAAACATTTTGGCGCCCACCGTGGGGCCGAGATTTGAAGACACCCATAGCCCCATTTAATGAGCAGATTGTAGTATTCGTAGGGGAAAAAGTTGACACTCGAGGATATCTCGACCTTAAAATCCGATTGGTTGCTCATAAAAAACTTTACAAATATCTCTAATATTCTTAGCAAAATCCGCTGGATCACTAGTCCAATAACATTTTGAGTGTGGGTCCAATAATGGTGGGCCAACATCATCCGTCACGTTTTGTGAGTGCTTTAATGAGTGTCATATTTGATTGACTTTTATCGAACGTTTACCCTGATTTGATTTGGTGTGATGAGCGCTACTACAATAGATTGACCGAACCGAACGTTGTTAAATACTAACCGTTCGGCCTAAATATCGTACCATACACAATGACGAAGTAAAATTAATGCAACTCTGCTACTTCATTTTAAGAGATGGGCAAATTGTTGCTCGGCTCTGATTCCAATAAAGTATTATGTTCAAACCTGAAATATAGATAAAATTAACACCAAATGAATTCAAGCACACATTTTTTTATAGGCATAAGCACATATAGTCAATATTTAGTGACACAATTCATGACTTCACCTTTACTCAATATTCATGACCGTTCATCACTTTTAATCTCACACATTACATAATATAAATAATATAATGTATTTCATCTTCAACGAGGTAGAACAACAATTGTTTTATTTTTTTTTTTTTAAAACACAATCATACATATATAGTGAAATAGGGACAAATTCATCTTCATCCACTCTTTAATTATGTCTTCAATCTCCTCTCAATTACTGCAATATTGTAGTCGGCAACTCAGATTCAACCTATACAAATTATAAGAATAATTACTATACTTTCATAAAGTTTACTAAGAAAAGAATATGATTTAATTATAAAGGAAGTAAAAATAGCATTATTTATAGAGAATATCATTCTATAGTCTCATAACTAAAACATCACAGAAATATCCATTTAAATAGAAATCAATAAGACATTAAATTAAACTAAAATAAATTGCTTACGTAATCAGTCATAATCATCATGTTATGCTGTGAAAAACTGCTTGTTATTAATCATCACCTGCATATGCATAGAGAAAATGATAGTATAACTCACCATAGAAAAGAGTAACAATTTCAGTAGCATTAGATAATATTTGATGTACCATATTCACTATCTGAGCTTTGGAGAACTGAAATGATGGCACTAGAAGCATCTTGAGCCTATTTAAAACAAAAGAATATGTACAAGTTAATTTTAAGCACGATGCAACTCAAAAACACATTACACTAAAAAAAATGTCTGAAAATATTGTTATACAGGAACCTAGAATTCCTGGACAATATCATCTATCATTTTCTATGAAGAAAGATTAAGACGTAAAAGTGTAGTAGGTACCTCTTTTGCAGAAGTTTTGCGCACAGCAGAATTGAGATTACTTTCTTTCTTGGGTCTCTCATATTCTGAAAAATACCATTTCGTGGGATGATTTATTTTGTTTACTGCACTGAAAGTTTTCATAGAGCTGCACTTGATGACGTATACTTCCTCCAAGGAGGGAAAACTTAAAGTAAAATTGCCAGAATAAAAGCACCCTAGCTCATCTAATTTTTCAAGATACAAATGCTCGAGCTGCTTAAATATTATTTCTTGGTCCTCATCAGATTCTTCCCCATCCTTCGACACTATCTCTTCAATTGATTTACATTCTTTTATCTTCATTGTTTTGAGTTCAGCCAAACCTTTTGCTGTCGAAGATGTGAACAAATATGGAATACTATTGCAACTTTCTACCGTCAAATAACTGAGCCGCGGAAATATTATCCCATTCTCATCTAATTCATCCCCCTCCTTAGATTCCTCTGCAACAATTGCCATCAATCCGTCACAGTCTTCCAGTTCTAGATCTTCAAGTCCCACAAGGGTTTTGGCTGCTGATCCGGGAAACACACTTTTAAGGCATTTACATTCCTTGACATGTACTTCTTCTAGATGTTGCATGCATAAAATTCTATGAGGATCTTCATTCCAAACATTCTCCACATTTGGCAACTTCGATAAAACCAATTTCTTCAGAGGAAAAGTAATTGATGTGTCTTTTGTTGTACATTTTACATCAAATATGGTTTTGACAAAATCACAATTTCGAACTTCCAATGTTTTCAATCTAGGTAATAAAGGAAGTAAATGGAAGGGTAGCACTGCATCTGATAAAAACTGGCTGCCGTCCACAGTCCATGTGTCCAACTCACTGAAACAGAGGTCGGGTATATGCAATGAGCCACGCCAAATCTCTTGTAGTCGTGGCCTAATTTCTAGATCAAGTTCGTCAAGCTTTGAAATCTACACGTGAAAAACAATAAACAAAAATACGAAACTAATTATTTACTAGAGTCAAATCATATCTTTTAAATTAGTACTCTACAAATATGAAATACTCATTATTTTTTTAGGTAAAATACATTTTTTTATCCTAGTTTTAGTTGGGAAAATTCGAAATGGTCCTCATGTTTTTTTTGTGTTCAATTTGGTTCTAAATAACGTAAATTGTTAACAAATTTACATTCTTTAGGACCAAATTGAACACACACAAAAACATGAGGACCATTTCGAATTTTTCCAATCAAAACTGGGACCAGAAAAGGTATTTTACCTTATTTTTATTACTAATTATTTTTTAGGCTTAAATGCTTATTTGGTTAGGAGGGAATTTTCAGTTTAGTACTAACTTTAAAAGTGTATACATCGTATTCCTATATTTTGATATTTGTGTCAATTTAGTCCTATCTCTTTAACTGTGTTAAAATAATTAACGGTGAAGTAAGTGTATAGCTGAAATGTGCAACAAAAGGTGACGTGTCATTTAGTTGACAATTGATGTAAAAGGCAAAGGTTTGGGAAAATAAAATAGGCTAAGGATTTTAAACTGGGGAAATAAAATTGGGGAAAAGTTAGGACATCTTCTAACTAGGGATTTCATTTGTCGAGGGTTGAATTGGTTACTGAGGAGGTTGGAATATGCTAATCTTGTGCTTTGGCAGATACCTTTGGCAATCAATTCAAGGGCCCTAGCTTTGAATCGGAGGAACTGAGACACCTGAACCCCAAAGGAAAAGGGGCAGAGGGAAGATGAAGTGGCTGGGAGGATAGTTGCAGCTGCTGCAGCAAAGTTGCATCCTTTCCTAAAATTTGGCAAACCCAAAGAATCCAGGTAGGCATTTAGGAATAGCAAGTTCATAGCATCCACTGCAATAAAAAACCAATAACACTTGTTTATAGGACAGAGGGAGACCTAAACTTCTACTTGGGATCATGACGTGAAGGAAGAAAACATATGATGAGGGCATTGCAAAAAATGATGTTATGGAGATTTATTACTAAGGAAATCGATGATGAGACGGCCATCAGAGTATCTTCCCGATGGTATTTGGAAGTAAGTTTGTCCATTTGGAGGGTAAAGGCTCTCAAAACCAGCGGCAATAAGAGCACCAGTATCAGAATTTGAATCACCAAAGTTGAAAACTGCTGGAAAATCCAACTGGAAGGATATGGCACAAGGTATGCAGATGGCAATGAGGGAAAGAATCTGAAAGGTACAAGTGTTGGTTGCCATAGCTATTAACTACTATTGTAAGGAGACAAAGGATATCCCCAATTTGAAGATGACCTTACTTTTCCCCAATTTTATTTCTCCAATTTATAATTCCTAGCCTATTTTATTTTTTCAAACATATGTCTATCACATCAATTGCCAACTAAACGACACGTCACCTTTTGTTGTATGCTTTAACTGTACATTCATTTTACCGTTAATTATTTTAACACTGTTAAGAATATAGGACTAAATTGAGACAAATTACAAAACATAGGAATCCAATGTATACACTTGGTACTAAACTGAAAATTTCATCTTAACATAAAGACCAAGTAAGCATTTAAGTCTATTTTTTATTTAAAAAAAAAAACACTTTACTATATTTAAAAGAAATTTTCTACTGAATCATATCTTCTAATTCACATTACTTGACTTCAAGATTTGCAAAACCAAGTTAAGAATTGAGATTTATAATTTTATTTAGTTATCATAAACTTAAAAATTTGTGGAACCGTTACTGTAGATTTGAAACGAATAAATAAATAAATAAAATTTGTTATTATGAATAATAAAATTTATAATTAATTTTAAACAAGGTACTTTTTACTTCTTTTTCTTCACATTTATTATTTTTAATTACAAATAATATATATATATATATATATATATATATATATATATATATCACGAACTCATCATTATTTATATTTTATTTATTTTGAAATATTTTAGTATAGTACGTTTAAATATTTTCCCAAAAATTTTGTTATAAGTATTAATTAAATTTGTAAATAAATATTATAGTTTTGAGTTTAAATTATAGACATAGTGTGAATTAGAAGTTATAGAAAAACATTGTGATAATGAGAGGCTGTATTTTTTTATATAGACAACAACAATCGTAACCAAGTTAAAAAAAAAAAAATTTTAAAAACTTACATCTCTGAGAAATTCCTTCTTCATAGTAGAGTTGAGATCAGTTTCCAATGTAGTGTTTGATCCTTCCAGTTTAACTTGAGACAACTTACTTGCCTCCAGAGTACCTTCACATAAATTTACCATGTCGCAAACTGATATAGACAATTCTTCCAACAATGGAAAACTTAAATTTCCTTTGTAAAACCTTAGGAGATTATTCAGATATTTAAGTTTCAAACAATTGAGCTTCGGAAATGTTATTTCATCCTCGTCTGATTCCTCCCATTCTTTAGACACTATTTCTTCAATTGATTCACACCATTTTATCTCCATTCTTTGGAGTTTAGTCAAACTTTTTGCTGTTGAAGAAGTGAACAAATATGACAAGCTATCGCAATTTTCAACTTTTAAACATATCAGATTCGAGAAAGACACTCTGCATGTTATCAAGTTTTTTAAACTGGAACAGCTAATCACTTCAAAGGTTTCTAGATTTCTGATAAAGGGCTCAGTCCAAGAGTTCTCTAACCCAATGGAAACCAACTTTTCAAGGGAGTCCAAGTGTAACATTTTCAGCTGTAATAGAAGTCCACTATAATCTACGTTATTAGGACTTTGACAGCAGAACATCTCTTTCAAGGAACCACCACGTACCACAAGCTTCTCTATATTGGGAACTTGTTCTAGAATTTCATACCCAAATGCATCCGAAAACAAGCAGAGAGTAAGAACTTTTAAGTTGTCTAAGAAGTTTCTCTGAAATTCTCCATGCGAAATCATCTCTACTCCATTATTCCCAAGTGACAACCACTTTAACTGAGAAAAAGCAAGAGCAAAAGTAGGTTATGACTATTAGTAATCCATCTCTTTTATATACGAGACATATAAATAACCTTGAATGCTCGAATATTCCTGTTAAGTAATAATCGGTGACAAATTAACTAAGTGATGGTACAAGATTGTCTATGAGCAGCCTTAACTTTAGAAATGCAAAAGTAAAGGCTGAGGAAATCTTTACTTGCACAACTGAAAAGTATAGGCCTAAGTCATAAATAAGTATCCAATAAGTAATTTTTCAAATTGTGGTTGATGTATGTGTTCAATCACGTGTGTAAAATCAATGCACGCTTAGTCACATTATAAGAATAGGTTATAGGCATGTCGGAATTCATTTTCATGTTTGCTACCCAAAGTTACATAGATTGAGGGCTGGAGGCCAATGATGATATATATGTAATAATCACTTCCATAGTTTTTGATAATGTAGAGGATTTATTCATGATGTTTGATCTATAATTAATTGAACATACATTTGCTCGTAGAAATGTAAGGAAATACGATACTTGCAGCAAAGTGTAAGGCACAAGCTTAATGATATCAACTGTGTCTTGTCATGATAACATCTCATTTATATAAAAGAAAATGACTGTTTGACACTACAATCACCAGTTGACAATAAGGTAATATAATTATTAAAAAAAAGTGAATTTTTGTATTTATAAAAAAAGAAATTAAAAAATGAGATAATAAATATGAAGTGATTGTAAAAATTTATTGAGTGTCTTATTATTATAATCCTTGTATAAAACATTTGATTCATGAGCACATATCAGTGTCTGCACTAATCTAATCAATGGTGTATATTTGTGGGTGGGTCATATGAATGTTAGATATATTGTGGGATGGGTACTTTCATCTGTATCGGTAGGGGCTATGTTTTTCATGTTATGGGTAGGAATATGTTTACGTTTTTTGTTTGGTGTAGATCTATTATCAGAGTCACATAATCCAAAGACACAAACACTTGGTGGATGAAAGAAAATACGGTATTTATATTTTTTTCTATGTATGTTACCTTGGACAAAAATAATATTAAGTAATGTTCTTATGACTGATATAAGATGTAAGTTTGAGTTGGAGATGATTGATAAGTTAATAAACACAATTAGAGACATCTCAATTATTCTTATGTAATATATTTATTTTTCTAATAAAAAAATTGATAAAGTAAAATGGTGTCCTTAATATTTGTGTAATTGATCCGAAATCATATTTTGTTGTATTCATGAAATGTAATAGTGTTATTGTGTCATTAAATTTTCATAGAGGAAGTAATAAAACAGTAGTACGTACCTTTTCAGTACCGACTTGATTCTCGGCATGTGATTCTATATGTGCAAAATTGTCGCACTCCAGTGAGCAGTAGTAAAAATACTTGAACATGGGCAGACCCTTTAGTTTCAATGATCTCACCCAGGGACAGGGGAGCTCTTGATTTGTTCCTCTTGGATCTGCGTTATTATTCTCTGCAACAATAGTCATCAATCCCTCACAGTCTTCGACTTCTAGACTTTTAAGCTCCACAACATCTTTGGCTATTGATGCAGGAAACACGCTTCTAAGACATTTACAGTTCTCAACGTGTACTTCTTCTAGATGCTGCATCCTTAGAATTCCATCAGGATCTTTATTCCAAACATTCTTCAAATTTGGCAGATTGGATAAAGTCAAATTCTTCAAAGAAGAAAGGGTTGGTCCTATAGATGTCACATCTTTGCTTTCCGTTGTACATTTGACATCAAAAATGGCTTTGACTGAATCACAATTTTTAACTTCCAACGTTACTAAATTAGTTAACAAAGGAAGCAGACTGAGTGGTAGCAGAACATCTTGCATTACTAAATCTTCAAGTTCGACGAGATCTTTCGGTACTGTTGGTGGAAACACACTTTTAAGGCGTTCACAATTCTCAACATGTACTTCTTGTAGATTATGCATGTTCAGAATTCTGTGAGGATCTTCATTCCAAATATTCTTTAGATTTGGCAACTCATATAAACTCAATTTCTTAAGGGAAAAAGGAAGGGTTCGTCCCGTAAATGAGACATCTCTATCTTGTGTTATACATTTGACATCAAATATGGTTTTGATAAACTTACCGTTCTGAACTTGCAATGTTTCCAAATTAGTTAAGGAAGGAAGTAAATTGAATGGTAGAAGTACATCTGATTTAAACTGACAACCATCCACCGTCAGAGATTCTAAGAGACCAAAGTTGGAGTTCGGGATGACCTGAGACCCAAAACACAACTCTTGTATATCTCTCTTACTCAAATTTGATGTACTCTCCTGCAAAACAAATTAGATTTAGAATTATATTCCTTAAATCTCTTCCTTGTCAAAGTTTTCTTATCATGTTGTTCAAGATGGGTCTTGAAAGTATTTTCCTTCTAAATGAATGTGGTATAGTTATGTTATTTTGATTAATTGGTTTGGTTTGATTAAGTTAGTTTTTTCTCTTTCTCTTCCTTTTATAAATATGCTCATTGACCCTTGCCAAAAAGATTAATATTGATTAAATAATTATCATAGTTATCTATTACTTAATTTAAATTGTAGTCAAATTTCGAGTTGAGAATATATACCTAAGCCAAATACAAATTAAGCACGTTTATAATTCAGTTATTATTGTAACTATTCAAATACTTATTTCTATTATTATATAAAATAAAGTCCAACATCATTAACTCTGTTTTTTAAATAATCTTTTTATCTAAATAATACATTTTTTTGCTTATTAATCAAACTTTTAATACGAAGAAATTTATATTTTATAAAATTGAAATAATAAGAGTAAGAATAGATAAAGTAAAAGGTGTGAGAATTGCCTGTTTGGAGGAGTGGATAGAGTATTTGAGGCGTGGCAACTGTTGTAGCGTCAATGTGGTGAGACGATGAAACACGGACTCTTGTGTTGATCCTTCTTCTTCTCCACTCGTTTCATCCTTCCTAAATATCTCTTCCAATTCCTCACACCCTGTTACCTCAAGCACTTGAAGTCTGGTCAGATCCTTGGCTACCGATGCTGGAAACAAACTTCTAAGACTCCTACAATTACTAACACGCATGTCATTTAGCATTTGAAGTCCAATAATTCCCTCAGGATCCTTGTCCCATACATGCTCCAGTTCTGGTAGAAATTCTACAGATAATTTTTTCAGACGGAATATTCCGGAAGCTTTTGTGACCCTGTTCTCATAGCTGATATTAAAGATGACCTGTGCAGATTCGCAATACCCTACTTGTAACTGTTCCAAATTGTGAAAGCAAGAAAGCAAATGAGATGGAATTATATGCACTAGATTATCACATCCCCATGCAGCCATTTTTTTCAAATATCCAAAGCTGTTTTGCTGCACCCAATTTCTTCCATGCCATAGTTCCTCGATAAATTCAGTAGAATCCTCAATATCCAGATACTCACAATATGTGAAAGTGACCTGCAAATCAGCCAAATTATTAAATTACTTCTCCTTAATTAAAATTCTATATAAAATTAAAATGATCAAACTATTAGGATAAATGAAATTAAATAAGCGAAAGAGTGAGTACCTTATCATTGAAAATTTTGTGTATTGTGGCATTCAAGTCACCTTCCCACTGCCACTTCGTTTTTTCATCTCCTTCCACACCAAATATATTCTTTAACTTTGGTGCTATTGACCTTTTCTCACTGAATTTCTCCATCTTCTCACATTCTCTTACAATCAATATTTCTAGTGATGAGAATTCAAATTCACACTCCTTGTGACTGCAAAAACTTGCAAGGTTTTTTAGCCCCACAAGTTCTATAGAAATCAATTTACTAAACACAATTTTCATCACTTTGCCTTCTTCACTTTCCTCAATGCTTATTATTTGCTCTATTTGACCACAATTGATTACCTTCATTGTCTGGAGTTGAGCCATACTTTTGGCAGTGGAGGATGCCATTAAGTTCTTTAATCCAAAACACTTCTTCAATTCCAAATGTGTCAAGTAAGTCAATGATACAGAGGGAGGAGCCAAATTGCTTAATTCAGAGCAACCTTCTAATCTTAAAACCTCAAGTCTCTGTAGAACTTGGCCTCGTTTAAATCCTAGATCCTTTATTCTTGAATCCAAGAAAACTAATTCCTTCAGCTGCAAAACAATCCCCAATCCTTTTTGTCGTCCAATGTTTGTTTTTGGCGCTAAGTCCTCAAAATAAGAGGATTCGAATTTTAGCTTTTCTAGATTTGGTATTCTGTATGGAAACTGGTTGAGAACATCGAAACTTCCGACTGAAATCAAACTAAGTTCTTTTAGCCGGTGCATTTGGTACTTTGGTAACAATTCTTGTGCTTCGTTGAAATCAATTTCCATATTGCTCCAAGTTCGGGAATACCTAAAGAATAAAACAAATAAAAGTAAATGATATAAAAGATTAAGTTAATTTTTAATTTTATTTAATTTATATTTTATTTCGCCCAAACAAAATAGTTTTTTCTTCATTTAAGTTGTCACGTTTTCTTTTTACTTATTTTTCTTTGTATCTTTTTATTTTCAACAAAACATATAATAAAAATTTTACGAAATGTTTTTTCTCGAACTCCGACAAAGATTGAGTATTGCTTACCTCTTCAATTGAGAAAACAAAATTTCCCTCTTTGTTTGTCGTTTTAGTGGTATCTTTGAGAAATGTTTTAAGCTTCCCGCATTTTCTCACACTCAACTCCTTTAGCTTTGGACACTTTATAGGATATTTCTTCTTGTAGAAATACTTCAAGTTTGGTAGATAATATAATCTCACAGAGGTTAGTTCAGGAAACACCAATAGATCTTTGTTAGCTTCTGATGCATATTGACTTGCAACAATTTCCTCCATTTGCCGACAATACAATACTGATATGTGTTCAAGCTTTGGAACATCTTTGGCAATAGAAATTGGAAACAAATTCTTAAGTTCATCACAATCACCTACATCTATGGTCTTCAATTTTTTAAGGTTAAGAATTCCATTTGGATCTGTACTCCACAATTGTTTCAACTTTGGGAGGCCTTCAAGAAGAATTACCTGCAAACTTGTGTCTATCCCTCCAAATTCATCTATTTCTTGAGAATTATTGATTTCAAAAATCACTTCAATCGATTGGCACCTATAAACTTTCAAGTTGTCCAAACTTTCAAACCATCCTTCCATGTGACTTGGAAAAATCTTGTCTAATTTATTGCACTCTTCAATTTTCACAGAAATGAGACTACAAAAGGAATGGACACTAACTTTAGTTTGCCATAAATCTGTTAGCTTATTCATTTTGCTCAGGTGAATTTCCTCTAACCTAGGGAAGATGCAGACCTGGATTTGAAAACAAACTATTATTACATATAGAAGCTAAGCAAAAATGCACAAGGTAAAGTGTGATCAAGAACCTATTAAAGTCTAATGCAAATTCTCGAATAATATAGGAAAGCCTAAGATAGAATTAATGAAATGTAATGCAAATTATAGAATGTTGTAGAAAAGCTTAAGATAGGAGGAAAAAATCAATAACTGTTGGGTTTATCAAGGAGGAGGTGTTAAAAACGGTACTCTTCAATCCATTGTAGGTGATTTTCATTAAACCTTGTCAACCTTTAAATAGTGCAAATCGGGCCTTGGACCAAATACAAATAATAAAAACTGACAATAAAATATCAACTCACTTAAAAATAAAATATGTTTATTCTATCATAAAATAATATTCTACCTAGATAAACATAAAATCATAACTACCCATCCCTATTTTATCTCTATCAAATCAAACTAAATATTAGTAGACCCAAAACTAATAAAATAAGATTTAAACAAAATTATTAATAAAACCCTAAAATTTAAGTTTATCATAACACATTCGACATAAGTTGTGACTAACATTTTTTAGAATAATCTATGGATCTTTACATGCTATACTACCATTTAAGGTAAGCCAATATTTATGACAACACACAACCCAACATACTATAAAATATACTTCTTCCAACTACTACTTTCACATTATACTATTCCCACATTTTTTCTATCCCATTAACTATTCCTTTCATAATATCAAAATACTAATAGTGGTATCAAAGCTACGTTCAATCATTTATTGAGTGTAGATAAAAAATTTCAACTACTTAAAAAAAACTATAACTCTATTCTACTTTCAAAATATTTTCTCAACCAATGGCCACTACCAATCAAACATCATTAATTCCAGTATCTATTTTTACTCGAGAAATTTATAATTTTTGGAGTATCAAAATGAAGACAATCTTTTGCTCTCAAGATTTGTGGGACATTATAGAAAATGAATTCACTATTCCAAAAGAAACCTCTATGGCTTTGACATAGGAGAAAAAATGGAGAAGGTTAAAAATTGTCCAAGTAAAAATGGAGAAGAGAAATAAATTTTTTTCTATAGGCTTCAAACCTTGAACTAATATTATTGTGAAGGTAGAAGTTGATAACTCATGGCTTTGACATAGGAGATTTGGCAACTTTAACACACATGTCTTAAAGCTTCTATATCAGAAAAGCATGATGAGAGATCTTCCATGCTTGAAGGAGAATAATGAATCATGCAAGGGATATCTCCTCGACAAACAATATCAATTACCATTTTCAATAGGAAAAGCATGGAGAGCAAAAGACTTACTCGAGTTGATCCATATTAATGTTTGTGGAGCGATGAAGACACCTTCAAATCATAACAACAAGTATTTCATAATGTTCATTTGACTTCTCTAGAATGACATAGGTCTATTTATTAAAGGAAAAGTTAGAAGTCTTTGGAATATTCAAGAAACTAAAGGCATTTGTCGAGAAGCAAAGTGAAAAATAGATAAAAGTACCTATAAGTGATTGTGGAAAGGAGTACACATCTCGCAAGATTGAAAATTCTACGATGATAAAGGCGTAGAATGATAACTTATAGTAGCATATTCTCCACACCTAAATGATGTCTTAGAGAGAAAGAACTACACTGTCATGGAGATGGCAAGATCAATGTTAAAAGAGGAAAGTATGCCTAACACTTTTTGGGCTGAAGTGGTCTACATTGTCGTTTACATTCTAAACAAATGTCAAACCAAGGCAATCTAAGACAAGACTCCTATTGAAGCTTGGAGTATAAGAAAGCCATCAGCTTCACCCTTGTGAGTATTTGGATCAATCTACTGTAAACATGTTCTTGATCAAAGAAGGCACAAACTTGAAGATAAGGCTATACAAGTAATATTCTTGGGATACAATACATAATCAAAAGGCCACAGAGTCTATAATCTTCAGACAAAGAAGCTAACTATCAGTAAAGACATTGAAGTAAATGAAACCACTACTTGGAACTAGGAAAAAGTTTGAATTCAGAGAAAGACAATATACATGCCCATTTAATCCATTATAAGTTAAGAAGATTACAATATACATGCTTTAGAATCTCCTATAACTCCAACATCAATTCAAGATCAAGAAGAATCATCATCTAAATCTCCAAGACGAGTAAGATCTCTATTAGACATATATATGAATCTTGCAACTTGGCCATACTAGAGTTTGCAAGCTTTGAAGAGACCACAAAAATAAGAAGACTGGATCAAAACAATGGAGGAAGAAGATCAAGTTGGAGATATTTTCATAAAGGCATTATGTACTAAGACCAAGGTTTGAACTATTGCATGTTATTAGAGTTACCGAATTTGCATCAAGGATGAGTATTAAAGTGTAATCCAAATTCTATAACAATATAGAAAAGCCTAACTGTAATGCAGATTCTAGAATATTATAAAACAAAACAAAGATAGAAGGAAAAATTCAAGAACATTCTACATAGATAAAAATTTAGAACATTCGACATAAGTTATGACTAGAAATTTTTAATCTATTGTCTATAATTACCCATGTAGACTGCCATTTGATGTAAGACAAAATCTATGATAACTCAAAACACAAGACAACTACAAAATGTAC
Organism: Vigna reflexopilosa; assembly: GCA_027742785.1. Classification (NCBI taxonomy): domain Eukaryota; kingdom Viridiplantae; phylum Streptophyta; class Magnoliopsida; order Fabales; family Fabaceae; genus Vigna; species Vigna reflexopilosa. The sequence goes on along the minus strand of CM050929.1, from coordinate 10,630,023 downwards.
TTCTTCAAACTATTACTTCACATTCTACTATCCTCAAATTTTCTTAATCCTTTCAACTATTTTTTTCACAACCTCAATACTAATAAAGCCATAAAAATAATATTTGGTCAACTACATACATTTACTTATTTAAGCCAATACATACCTTGTCTGCACTATTTATTTCGGTCTCAAAAATCTTCTCCATAACTGGACACTCACTTATGACAAGGCTTTTCAACTTCTTCAAACTTCTAGCCATAGACAATGAACATAGATATGTTAATTTATCACAATCTTTCACAACTAATTTTATCAAGTTTTGAAAAATGAAACTTGACGAGTGTTGGTCACTCCATATCTTATGGATCTTGAGTGAGGATAAATTCAAGGTCTCTAAGTTTGGAATTTCAACCTGAAAACACATACATACATGATTAATATATTTAAATTGAACTAATTATTTAAAATTATAGGAAAAGTATGCAATATCATACCAGTTCACCAAAAAGAGGAGGTTCCTCATCCCTTTGTTTATCTTCTTCACTAGTAAGTTCTTTATGACCCCTAATTGTAGTTTGAGCCTTTGTTAGATGCGACCAACAAAATTTCTCCACTTCGGTATAAAAACTTTCAAACAATGGTAATAATTGGAGTGTCAAAGTGTGCAACTTAATAAACTCAACCTTTCCACAATGCTTTGGTATTTGAAGGATTTCCTTTAAAGATTCACATTCAGAAACTTCAATTATTTCTAAATTAGAAAGAAATATATCCATGTAAGAATTACATTCAGAAATCTCACATGTTTGTGCACCAATAGGAAACTTAACTATGTCAAAGGAGTAGAGATTCTTCAATCGGTGACACATCTCAACCTTGATGGTTCTTAATTTGGCAAATGACACAACTGTAACTGGACCATAACATATCATATCCAAGTTCCCCAGATTGCAGAGAGAGAGAGATTCCAAATTGGGGAAAACATTCACATAATTACACAATTCTGTTGAATTGACATATTTGATGTCATTGTTATTTAAGATGGATAAGTGCTTCAGATCTTGAAATCCATCTATATTCAAATCATTCACAACTTCTCGAACACCATTTATTTTTCCCAACAACAAAGTTTGTACTGTTTTAAACAACAATTTTATGTTTTCCTGGGAATGAATATTAATGTTATCCTTTAGTTGCAATGACAAAACTCTGAATGTTTCATGTTTATCCAGCATCCTAAATTCTCCAAGAGAAAAGGATTCAAAGTCACCAATCACAATCTTGTAATCTCTTAACTTGTCAAAGAACAAGTGATTGGGAAAATTTGAAACACATGGGATACTTAACTCCACCACTTTCAACTGATGTAAATTCTTTAGCTCAGAAAGAAACAAATCTTGACCTTTGTTTGTCTCTCTTTCCACCAACATTTTGATCAAGCTATCTCTTATATATAACTCTTCCAAACATGTTAACCTTGATATAACATTAGGTGGTATAATCTTCAATTCAGAACAATCACTGATATCTAACATTCGTAACTTATCCAAGCATTGTAACTCAGTCGGCAAATTTTTAAGTAGAGATCCAGAGAAGCTGAGAATTCTCAATTTTTTCAGCTTTCCTATTATAGATAGGTTACAATCTAAAGTACATCGCTGTAAACAAAGCATTCTGAGTTTTGATAGGTATTGAATTGAATATGGTAAGTTTGATAAACAAAAACCAGTCATTATTAGAACTCTTAGATTTTTCATTCTTCTAAAAAAACTCTCGGGTATTTCCAAATATGGATCATTAGTGTCAATTTGGAAAAGTTTAAGTTGAGGACAATTTATGACTTCAAGCCCATCAATGATATCACTATTGCACATAGAAATGGAAGTGCAATTTTCGAGTTCGGGCCAGTCATCTAGCTTTCCATTTCTCAGATTAAAAGCATTATGGTCCTTGTGTGCTATAGACAAAGCAGTGTCTCGAACCATGCCATGCATGTTAAAATGATTATTAGAACTTTCGTCCAACAATAAGCCAGAGTCTTTTAACTTTTGGATTGATATCTTAATTTTTTCTCGAGCTTCCCAAAGCGAGGAGACCCCTTCAAGTATACCCAAACCAAAACTATACTTCACTAAGTCCATGATTAATGCTCGAGGGCCTATTTGCGCACAAAGTAAAAAAATAGACTTGATTTCTTCATTTTCAAGATGGTCATAACTCATCTTCACTGAAATATCCATAGATGTCCCTTCACCCCCCAATTCAAGCTTTTTATGTCTTTGTATTGTTGCTTCCCATACTGACTCACTCTTGTTTCTTAGTGCCCTTGCAACTACTACTATTGCCATAGGTAATCCTTCACAATACTTCTTCACAATTTCTTGTTTAAAGCTAGACATTTCATTATGTATTCCAACCAACTTTTGAAATAACATCAAAGCATCATTATCATCTAATTCCCTTACACAAAAAGTTGACTTTACATCCATTTCAACGCTCAACACATTTTTATCTCGTGAAGTTAGTAAAATCTTGCACCCCTTGTGACCACCGAAGAGTTTTTCTTTTTTCAACACTTTGCCACTAGGATCACTGTTACCATCTTTATTATTCGGCTTTTGGCGATCAAAATCCTTGTTATCACTACTTAAATCATCACCATCATCATAATCTTCAACTGGAATCCCTAACTTGTTTAGGTCTAATTTGTCCCAAAGGTCATCCAAGATTAAAAGGATGTTCCCCGATTCTTTCTTTAACCTCCTCCGTAGACAATCAGCTCTCACATTTTCAGCTTCCCCTTCCAATCTTAATCCTAACACGTAAGCAATTTCTTGCTGAACTTTATGTGGATTAGGGTCAGCTGTTATCTCTACTTTAACCACCACATCAAACAAATTTTTCTCTTTAGCCTTCCTTGCAATTTCTTTGACTAAAGTGCTCTTACCCACACCCGCTCGCCCATGCAATCCAATCATTCTCACAGTAGAATCTTGAAGTTGGATCATTACTTTTTCCATTATGGATTTTATAGAACTAAATTCAACAAAACCACAATTAGATAATGTGGCATCATTAGATGTTACAATTTCCCTATAGAAAACTTCATCAAGCTCAGGGGACTCATCAATTAGTCTTTTAAGATCATATTTCATCTTATATGCTTGTCTTCCTAACCTGTGTCTATTCCACAAGTATGGAAAAACAAAACAATTGGGTGATCGGGCCCTTGTGTGACCATCATCGTTCTCAAACACCTCTACTATAGTCTCAATTTCACTCACTTTTCGAACCCATTCAATAACCTTTCCTTCAATGTTGTTTAGATTTTTTGTACCCTCGTTACATTTATGATCTATCTTTTGTTTTTCAAATCTAAGATCTTTAACAGTGTCACTCAGTTCAACAACATTTTGCTTGTAATGGACGATGTAAGTCATGTGTCGAACACCATGTTTCCATACAAAATCAGCCACTCTTTCGACAGCTTTGCCAAAAGGCCCCAAAAAGTCCATCTTCAAAGATTATTTATCTTGTACAAGCTCGAAATACATCTATTTTCCAACAAACATAAACATAAAGTGGAAACATATTAGTGAATAACTAATTAAGAAAAGAGGATATTGTTTAATCACTTAAAAAATCATATGTACATGTACTAAAATAAAACTATAATCAACGTTGTGTTAAAACTTATAATGGCGTGCTAAATTTCTAAGAATGGGAAAAATATTGGTTAGAAATGTAATGGATTATTACTTTAAAATAATATTTTTGATAAAATCAAAGTGTTGCAAATTTGAAAGGACTATGTAAGTGATACACTTATTTGATTTTTACACTAAAACAATTAAAATTTTGTAATTTCAATTTTTCGGCGTTTATGTAGTAATAATGTAAAATGTTTAAAATAGTTTTATAAATTTATAAGATTTGATATAACTTATTGACTTATAAAACTTTCAAAAATTACAGGATTACATGTTTGAACAAAATAGAAAAACCAAGATATAACTTTTTTCAGTCTTTCAATAAATTATTGGTTTGGAGCTCGTCTTTTATTATATTAGTTCTCTATGTATTATTATTATTATTATTATTATTATTATTATTATTATTATTATTATTATTATTATTATTATTATTTTATTTCTCCTATTGAGTTTTAACAATAAGTTCAAATTATGGTTTATATTATCTTGAAATATTAAAAATATTAATGGTATATTTCAGTTCAGTTGGAAACTTTTTAGAACTACATTATTTACAAGGAAACAAATACAAATGAATATTTGACCTTCAACATGTTGGAATTTAAGAGTATCAGAGACCATTTTTAGATTCATGAAGAGTTACAATTATTCATGAAGAGTTACAACCATTCATGAAGAGTTACAATTATTCATGAAGACTTACCATTCATGAAAAGTTACAATCATTCATGAAAAAATGTAACTAATCAGAATTTGGTATCTCTTGGATTTGAAAGATGTCTGATCAACATCTATATAAAGGGATCTTGTGCTCTATTGAAAGAAGAGACTTTAGTGACTTTTTTTCTACATTCGGTCATTCACTTAACACACAAATCAATTCCTGATAATCTTATTATTGTTTAACATTAATACTAAGAGTGAGTATCATCGTTGTTTTTCTTCTTTGTATCTCAAAAGTGGATTTCGTGATCCTCTCCACTCTTATAAGGGATGAAATATTGTTTTTAGGAAAGTGTGCATTCACTTCTAGAAGATTATATCAAGTCTACATTGTTGTTCATTTTGTTTCCCTTGGAAAATTGTTCTAACAGTATAAAAGCAATATCTTCTCTAAGATGACAACAATTTGTGAGATGTCTACAAACTTTAACAAATTAGACAAGTTTGAAGGTGTTGGTTTCTGACGATGGCAAAAGAAGATGCATTTCCTTCTCTTGACTCTAAGCGTGGCATATGTTTTATGTTCTCCCCAACCCAAAAAAAAAAGCGAAACTAAGACATTGGAGGAACAATGGAAAAGGAAATGAGAAAATGATGATTATGTTTGTCGTGGTCACATTCTGAACGATATGTTTGATCTTTTATTTGACATATATCAATATGTGGATTCTGCAAAAGAACTTTGGGATCAACTTGAAAGCAAATACATTTCTGAAGATGCATCAAGCAAGAAATTCCTGGTTAGTAATTTTAACAATTACAAAACGATATGCTCTCTTGTTGCAACCCCTATGGACCCTAATTTAAAGATATTACCTAATGGTGGTAAAGCAGTTTCACAACTTGAATATGCAAGGGTAGTAGGATGTTTAATGTATGCAATAACAAGTACACGGCCAGATATTGCTTTTGTAGTAAGCAAATTGAGTACATATACTAGTAACCCTAGTCTATCACATTAGCAAGTAGTACGTCGAGTACTTAATTATTTAAAGAAAACTATTAATTATAACATAAAGTGGTTATCCTTCAATTTTGGAAGGATATTATGATGCAAGTTGGATTACAAATGCAGAAGATCACTCTTCAACTAGTGGTTAGAATTTCCTCGTTGGGGGAGGTGCAATTTCTTGGTTATCCAAGAAACAAACTTGCATTACAGATTCCACTATGGCTTCAGAGTTTATAACTCTAGCCTCGGCAGGAAAGGAAGTTGAATGGTTGAGGAATCTAATGTTCAAAATACCATTGTTACCAAAACCAATATCACCAATAGCAATACATTGTGACAATGCTGCAACATTGGCAAAGGCTTATAGTCAAGTATACAATGGCAAATCAAGACATATTGGTGTGAGACATAGTTATGTCCAAGGACTCATCAAAGATGGAATTATTACAATAGATTTTGTACGAATAAAGTTTAATTTCGCTGATGGATTTACTAAGGCATTGGCTAAAGATTCCATTTCCAGAATGAAAATTGGAATAGGAATGGAACCCACGATTAATCACAAGTAAGGGAATCTTAACTTAACGCTTAATATGACATTGAGTCTTAAGTTCAATAAGATTAAATCTCTTATTTGATGATTGAAAGCACAAATAATTATTTCATGAGTGCTTTAGATCTGTGATGCTTAAGAGGTTGACTAATTCTTAATGATTTCTTGAATTTATGTTTTGTCACAGAAACATGTTTACCTTAGAAATCAACCTATGTAAGTGCGAAGTTTGGCCGCTTCAAGAAGTCAAGGGGGCATGACTTTGTTGCACTTATGGATAGATATGGATGCATGGCCCTATTGTGTCAAGTATAACAAGAATATGTAATTTATCTTATATGTAGAATATCTTTAAGACTTCATTATGTATTATGTTGGTTCAATCGTTTCAACACCAATAAAATACGAATTCCTGAAATGTGTATTCTACTAAGTGAAAGTTCAAGTCTATGTACACTTTCATTTATGTGTAAGATTGCAACTATTAAATTGATGTTTGTGTTAAGTAATTATACAATACTCTCAAATGGTGGAGGATTGTTAGAATTTAAGACTATTAAAGACAATTTTCAAATTCATAAAGAGTTACAATTATTCATGAAGAGTTACAACCATTCATAATTTACAATTATTCATTAAGAGTTATCATTCATGAAAAGTTACAATCATTCATGAAGAAATTTAACTAATCAAAATCTGGTATCTCTTTGATTTGAAAGATGCCTGATCAACATCTATATAAAGAGATCATGTGCTCTATTGAAAGAAGAGACTTTAGTGACTTTTTCTCTACATTCGGTCATTCACTTAACACACAAATCAATTCAATTCCTGAGAATCTTATTCTTGTTTAACGTTAATACTAAGAGTGAGTATCATCATTGTATTTCTTCTTTGTATCTCAAAAGCGGATTTCGTGATTCTCTCCACTCTTATAAAGGACGAAATAATTCTTTAGGAAAGTGTGTATTCACGCCTAGAAGATTATATCAAGTCTATATATTGTTGTTCATCTTGTTTCTTTAAGTTCTTAGAAAATTGTTCTAACACAACAAATAAAGAATATATTGTGCGAAGGAGGGATACACGTAGGAAAGCGTAAAAAGGTGTGAATGGTAAACTGCTTTCCATGATTATTTTCCTTATTAAGTTTTTTTCTTTCCAGAGATTTGATATTTTCAAATCAAAACAAGCATGCATAATTGGAATTTTGTTTGAATCAAATCGTTAAATGTAGTTTGATTAATATTTTGAGTAAACTTGAAGATTAAAATAGCAAAGCAAATGAAGTTTTTAAAGCACGAATTTGCTTACAATAGCTGGCACTTGGACACTCATTCAAGGGGGTATCCGAATTTTGTGCATTTCTTAGACAAACATAAATTACTTAAGCAAGAAAGTTAAAAGTGTTACTTATTCACTCAAGCAGGTAGAAGCATTCCTTAAGAAGATAAAGAACATGAATTATTCTCAATTTGGCAAGTGTAAGTCTTCTTTTATTTGTGTGTTTTTGTGCTTGGTTCTTGAGACCAACATGTTGTTTGTATTTATGTCTAGATATTGTATTTTTGTGGTGGAATTTTGTACCTTTCCAATATGTAGGTAGTTGCATCCTTCTCTATTGTTGTCTGTATTTCACTATGTTGGATTCCTATTATTGTCTTTAAAATTAATTTTCTATTATGTGCAAGACTCGGGAAATTGTATAGCTTGAGGTATAAATTAATAAATTGAAATGTTGGTTATTAATAAAATAAGATATTTACAAAAACCATGAGATTAATTAGATAGAGTTGTTTGTAATGCATACAAGTCTTATATGGCAGGAAATATTATTCGTTGTCTTAAAAAGATGGAATAAGAAAAGAAGAATAATTTAAAAGGATGTTAAATGGCTATATTATCAACAAAAATAAGTTGGTTTAGTTATAAGGTGTGTGATGTGTTTGTGGTGCGTGACTTGAGGTCTTGCCGTCGAATTCGGGAGAGGCCTAAGGTAGGTTTTTTTATTCTTTTTATTTTAGGTTTTTTTTTTGGTAAAACAACTTTATGGGCCAACAGAGGGAAACCGCATGAAACATTAGGAATGCATCTCCATTTCTTCTCTTCCATTCCTTTATGGTATTACTCCCTCTACCACCCTAATTGTTTCTATACCTTTCCACTATTTTCTTTTATTTTGAAATTACTTTACATCTCTCTATTATTTTTTTTTATTCTAAAAATATCCTAAATCTACTAAAAAATATTTATATATATATATATATGTGTTTTTTCTTTTTACATTTAATATTTATAATTTTTAACATCATATTATGTTTTAACTTACCAACATATTTGACTCAAATAATTTGAATAAAGTATTTAATTTATTAGATAAATAATATAAAAATATTATTAAATACTTAAAATATAAAAAAAAAGTTATTTGTTAAATATTTGGAATTTATTTAATTCTTTCGTCGTTATAAGTTAGTATATAATAATAATATATTATTATTATTATTATTTAATATTAATATTATTATGTTTATTATTTTGTATTTGCATCTAACTTTTAAGTTTATAAAATCGAAGTGGTAGAAGCACTGACATTGAAGTTTCCTCTGAATTTTATATTTTGTAATATATCACAAATTCAAATCTGAGCCGTGTGAATGCTCCATTAATGCAGAGAGAAAGAGAAAGATTGTTGAGGATAATGAGGGAGGTGTGTGAATGCTCCATTACTGTAGAGAGAGAAAGAAAAAGATTGTTGATGATAATGGGGAGGTATAGGATATTTTTGGAATAAAAGAAAATAACGGACAGATGTAGAGTATTTTTGAAATAAAAGAAAATAGTGAGGAAATGCAAGAGCACTTGAGGTGGTGGAGGGAACAACACCCTTCCTTTATGTTTTTTTTCTTCTTTCATTCAAACCCGTAACACTAGGGTGTTGGGAGAGAGATTTTTGGCGTGAATAACGCGCCTTAAATATACTTTAGGTAACGTGGGAGAGAAAAGGAAGAAAAAGGGAGAAAGGAGTGCTACTTTAGGGAATGCGAGGGAGAGAAGGGATGGAAGTTAAGAGCCGTCTAACGAACCCTCGTGGAGATTTAAAGGTTGTGTTGGAGTGTCAGTGAGTAGTGATTTGAGGGTAAGTGAAATATGGCCGGAGAAAGGGAGTTTAGAGGCAGCGTAAGGGTGACGGGACGAAAAAGGAAGAGTTCGGTGAAAAAGAGAAACTATAAGAGTTAACATTGGTGGTGGAGGAAAGCCAAGCAAGGTTTTTGGAGCTAAATTGTTTGTGTGTGGGTATGTGTAATGATCTTGTTCTTACTTGTGGTTCTTGACTCGTGAATGTAATGTTGGGTTAATTGTAACGGTATGATTTGATAAATTGATGTTTTGAAAAATTTCAGAACTAATTGTTATGAAATTTCAGTTTGACCATGATTATTGGTATGAAAATAGTCTTGAAAACGGGAAAAATGATGAATACTTTGTTTTGGAAATAAAGAATTAGTTATATCTCCAACATAATGTGTTTTCTGACTATGATGTTGAGTAGGTTGATATGGATTAACATGTATTAGAGAATGTGTTTTACTTCTACATATAACTCTGCAAAAGCTACAACTTATTTTGTATAAACCTTGTGTCGTCTAACTTGTATTGTCCGTGAGTGTATTTTTGCAACAGTTCTACAAACAAATTTTTAAATAATTATTTAAAATCTAATAAGGTCTATGGACTCGATTGTTTATAAAACTACTAACAAAAATCAACTTTTTTTTTGTATTTTTGGTTTAGTACTTCCGTTTTTCTTAACTAAAGCAAATTCTTGACCTTTTTGCTTGAGTTCATAACCGAGGTAAAACAGTATCTCTTTTTTATCTCATCTTAATATGTCTCGGTTATCAAATCGCTATCAATTGTCCAAAACAATCATTGACATATTCTTTCATTGTACTAGTGTCTAGACTCTTCAATTGCCCAGGTAGTCAAGAGTTCGACAAAGAAAAGTAGGAGTGGAGAAACCTGGAATGGTGTTGAGTTTAAGGTAACAGAGGAAGGGAATGAACGGTAGAAGAATAGCTTCATTGGCAGGTTACATAATTGCAACCTGGTAGATACACTTAGGTTGTGCTTGTTTTGAAAGATGGATTTGGAAGAGAGAGTGTGGATGAATTTGAGGGGATTTCAGAGTGAATTGATTTTTGTTTTTTTGAAGGGATTTAGAGATGAGTGAAAGTGAATTTGAATGTAAAATTTGTAAAAATTAGTGTAGGATTTGAGCGATACGAAAGATAAAAAAATGATTTAATTGATAAAAATTTAAAATTACAAAAATACTCTTAGTAATAAGTAATATAAAATGATAATTTTTAATATTATATATAATTGAAAAAATTGTTATAAGGAGAGAAAATTTTCTATTATTATTATTTTTATTCTTCTTCTTCTTATTATTATTATTATATTTATTATTATTATTAACTCGTTGTTTGATATGGAATTATAATTTTTAGGTGAACATAGAATTGAATAAAATATTCTTAAAACAGAATATGTTTTTTGGAATTGAAGAAATATGCAGGTAGTGGAATCAAATACTCTTGCATTATGTTTCGTTTTGCAAAGTTAGAATTAAATATGTTGACTCCGGAATCGTTTCCACATGCAACCTCCACACTTTAGAACTTAAATTTTTGTGAAGGAAATATAAGGGTTATTTAGACATTTCGTCTTAAATCACTGCAAATCCAAATAAACTAGGAAGATTCTAAATCTCATTCATTGCTCAAATCTTCGCTTTCATTCATCTTCAAATTACGTCCAACGCACTAAATCTCGCAATTTCATCTTCGCTTATCAGCGTGAATAATGCCATCTACGCAAACGAACACACTGTTAAGGAGATTTTCATTCTACATACGGTTGGGGAAAATGATCGAGGAAAGCAACGAATGGTTGGCCACTATTTTTGAATTAATTGACAAGTGTTATGTGAGAATAATAGGCAAGATGCAGAGGACTACAGCTATTAGTACGGAATGATTAGTGATTCAGAAAAGTTGCTACTACAGTTGGGACACTTGTGTTTGTGGATGGCTACCAAGAACTGGGACGTCCTATAACATGCTAAAATTAAAATAAGAATACCATTTGGGGAGGCAATGCCAAGGAAAAAATCGATGAAAATAAACAACCAGGTGTATTTTGTATCGCTCAAAGAAGAAACCGAGTCCATCAACTCTAACAACTGCAAAATGCTGCATCTGCAGGCGAAAAATTTCAGACGAAAAATCATTAATAGAAAACTTGGATATGTTATCATAAGCGTCATATTGTTCGTTTATAAGTGATCATGACCTTTGAATGGTGAAAGAAACATCGAGGTATCACATGGTATATTAGTCGGAGGAGATCGCCAACGAAAAAACGGTGCAGGCCAGGCGAACCAAGAATAGCGGTGGAGGCTCTGCCTCGTTGCAGCATAAACACCAATATGGAAATTTATGCTCTTAACTTGTTAAAATGAATCACAACCCGCGGATCAATCAAGTCCACCGTAAGTTTGAATCGGGTTAGGTTCGAAAAAATTGTATTTTTTTATGCAAATCAGATTTTTAACCCTGTTTATTTTAAATCCGGTTTATCTAGGTTGAGCCAGGTTGGCCCACCAACCCACTTATCTAATTTTATTTTATTAAAATTTAATTTTAACTTTATAAAAAAATATTTATTATTTTTATGTTTGGAGTGAAATTTGTTTAGATTTGAATTATAGAAAGTTTGTATTTTTTAATTTATTTTAAAAAAGTTGTAATTAAATGAACCAATGAACCAAACTGCTTACCCACCAACTAAGTTGACTCACTAAGTAATCAATCTGTAGTAGACCAGGCCATGTGGTCTATTTTAACAGCATTACTCGTAACCAAGGCTTTGAAAGATGTGAAACAGAGTTTCACCTTATTAGAAATAGAAAAAGGTTGACAATGCATATAGAGCATTACTCCCTCCACCTCCATAGTTTCAACCTGCACCTCCTCAGTGTTTTTTTTTTATTCCAAAACCAACCTTAAGTAACTTTTTTTTTTACTTTTACCTCATTTAATATAAAACCCTAATCTATTCTCTTCCTATTTTTCATGGCATACCCTACACCCCCACACAACCTCTATTTTCACTCTCTTCTTCTTACTCTTCTTTTCTTCTCTTATTTCTTATTTCCTCTTCTCATCTACATTTCCTCCCTCCATTATTTCATTGCTTCCATTGTGTCGTTGCACCGTTGCTTTCATTGTGCTGTTGGTTTCATTTTATTTGTTGCTGATATATTATATGGTTGTATAATGGTATGTTGTTGTTGTATGTTCTGCGCGCATGGGAAGGTCAAAACGGATATGGGAGATCCGTTTGGCCTTCACGGATGTTGACATTCCCTAAACGGATCTCCCATTTTTTTTAATTTGGATTTTTAGTTTATTAATTATTTTTTTATATTTATTTATTTGTAGTTGATTTAATATTTAATTTATATTTATTTATACAAAAAAAAAATTGTTTATTTAAAAAAAATGGTCAAACGTCTTAGCAGAAATGGAAAATCCGTCAACAGACGTGGGTTTTCTACTTAACAAATCTTCAATTTCTGTTAAGGCTTTTAACCGTGATAAATATATTTTTACTGAAGGACAATTAAGGAATGTGGTGGTGGAGGAAGAAGTTTGGAGTGGTACAGGGAGCAACGTCCATGCATATGGAGCAGTGGTCCACTCACATTTGCGAAATGGCCTACAACCTAACAATAGCGTTAAATGGGCCGAGGTTGAGACCCAATCTTGTCAACAAACCCAACCTAGGCTGTTTCATCCTGTATTTCCAAATATTTCATCATATATCTTTAATTTTCAAAAATAAAAATAGGTTTAGGAATTATATTTTTCTTGATTAGATTTCAAAATTTAATGAAAGATTTTTTTTTTATTATATTTCATATTTCAATGAAATTTTTTTCAAAAATTTTATCATATTTTGAAATTCGATGAAAAGATAAAAATCCTTCCTCAGATTTATGAAGAAGAAATCCTCTATCAAATTTCGATGAAGCATATAAAAAGTGAGATGTAGAACTTTTTAAATTGCAGAATAAGTTTTGAATTTTAAAATTTTTTAAAAAGGACAATTTTTGAATTTTAAATTTTTTTAAAAGTAGAAGGTGAAATGATTGGAGATGTAAGGTGAAACAGTCCCTAGTGTACCGTTCGAGAAAGCCCAACAATCCAACCAAGTCTCCATGGTAAATAAACGTAGACCCTCCATATTAGAGCAACAACATCTCGCTAGGGTTCATTCCAATGGAACAGGAGTTAACGAGAATAGGAACGATGAAACGAATCCTTCCATAGAGAGGATGCAAAATCAAATAGGGCATGCAAGATGCCTAGTCAAAAATTAGAAAAGGGAAATCGGTGGTGATCGCAGATCAGTAAACAGAGATGATAGACGGAGCGGAAGGTAGTATCCAACAAAATGGAATTATCCTTATCAAGAAAATCAGGAAAATGGAGGAAAGAGACCGTGAAATGAAAAGAGACACAGAAGGGGAAACAAAACAAAGTTAGAGGAAGGAAGAAGAGATGCCTTGATACCAAAGCAGATTTCAAAAAAGCATATTAATCGGTTAGAAGGGAGTTTTTATGGTACATGATGGAAAGATTGGGGTTTTGCTGTAAGTGGATTAATTGGATCAAGGGCCACCTTCAATCTTCTTTAATTTCTATCTTAGTTAATGGTTGAATTCAATCCTATAAGAGGTTAATTTCTGGCGGAATGTGCTATCCAAAATTAGGAAAAGATTATGTAGGTGGAAAGGCATATTCTTATCTTTTGCAGGAAGAATAAATCTTATAAAATCATTTATTAATGATGTTAAAATGATTTAATGTTGTATTTTATGTTTAATATTATACTTCAAAAAAATGAAATGATAAAATGATTATTATTTCATATTAACTAAATTTTACACTAACAGGCCCTTAATTCAGCTAAAAACAGTATCAATTGAGCAATGGATCCCTTAAAAGACATATAGCGTATAAGTGGTAATTTAAAAAACTTACCTAGAGTGTTAGACAAACTAAGAATAAGAAACCTCTTATTCATCACCATCAACCATTTTCCATTTCTTTTCTCCTTTATACGCGTCTGCCTCACCCTCGCATTCTCTTTCACTTACTCAACGTTCCCCTCGTTTACAAGTTACTGCTGCTCACACCTGAATTAAAGATCCAAAAAATTGTAAGTAATATCCATCATTCTATGGGTCAATTTTTTTAATTATAATCTTAAAAAAAAAGAGTCAATATATAAGCTACAAAACACCTCTATTATTGGAATTCGATAATCTTAAAAAAAAAAGAGTCGATATTACAGTTACACCTTTGTAACTGTAATAGCTATGTCAATGAGAAATACTATGGTTCTCTCTATCTTCTTTGTTAGCATCTATCTTTTATGTATTTGTCCAAATTCCCCAATCATATCAAACCTAGATCTAACATATGTATACTATGAAAGAAGTTATCATGAACTAAAAGAAGCTAGATAGTGTACAAACTATCTCCTTAACATTTTTTTACAGTGTTGTTGACCTATGATAGTGAAGACGCAAATATACTGTACTAATAAATATATTAATATATTGATATTTTTATATTTTTTCATCATAACAAATAAGAGTTATGTTCAATCGTTTTCAAAAGTTGGATTATATCTTCCGTGTTCAATCTTTTACACATGGTTAACTATATGTTAGTGATCTTATATGAAGATAGAAATATAACTAATACAACTAAAAATATGGTATAGAAAAAGGCCCCAAAGAACTCATCTTGGATTCTTATTATATAAGTTGTACAAAGTGGGACTACGTGACTTTCCCAACAAAGCATAAAGTAAAAATATATCAGTCACTCACTAAAAATAAAGAGAGGATAATGTTTAATCAATAAAAAAATCACATGTACATGTACTAATATCAAAACTATCAATCTTATATTAAAATTTATAAAGTCTTATAAAAAAAAGATATTAAGTTAGTGTATTGATTATATTTTAAGAAAGTATTTGACATTTGACAACAGAAAAAAGTTTCGCAAATGTAAAGACTATGCATACTTATCTGGTTTTTTTTTTAAGAACAATCTACGAACTTAAAATTTTGTAGTTTGTATTTAAAGGATTTATGTTGAAAGAATTTAAAATTTTTAAAAGAATATTATACCTTTATAAGATTTGAAATAAGTTCATGGATTTTTAAAAAACTTACAAAAGTAGATAATATTAAAAAGACTGAAATGGTTTGGACAAAAATGAAAAACCAAGACAAAAATTATCAATCTTTTAATATATAGTTTTGATTTCATGTTTTAGTTCTCTATGCGTTATCTTTTTTTTTTTCACCTTTCCTATTGATTTTGAGTACTAAGAACAAATTATAGTTTTTCTTTTCTTAAAATATTAAAAATATTCATCTACGAGTTCAGTTGGGAATTGTTTGCAATTGTATTATTTATTATTTATAAAGAAACTTAATTATCGTGCAGTGCGCATGAATTTGTTGACCACCTTCAATAAATAGAGAATATATTTTGTGTAAGAGGGAAGCGTCGACTTAAATGATAATTGTAGCAATTATATTTGCTTCTTTCAATTTAGATATTTAATGGTTTCAAAAATTTATAACCATTTGTTATTAATTAGAATTTAGTTTCAATTAACTCTTAAATAAAGTTTGACTAATTTCAAGAGTAAACGAGTGAAGATTAAACGAGCAAAGCAAGTAAAATTTTCAAAGGACAAGATTTGCTTAAGCTAACTTTACCTTTTACGAGACACAAATCTCACTCAGGCAAGGAAGGTCAAAAGAAAATTTTATACTTTTTACTCAAACAAGTAGAAACCTTCTTTAACAAGGTAGGCTAATCATTTTGAATAATTTGAGTTTGGAATTATCGTTGTCCTCTAACTTTATCAAATTGATGTTGTTTAATTCTTTATTCAAAATTAATGAATAACACATTGGCTAAACATATATAAATCTTTTGGAAAATGATACTTCAACTTTCAAATTTTATTATACATCTGTTGGTTGTAGTTTGATTGAACCATTGAATATGAATCTAATATAATAACCAGTCTAATTTTTAAAACAATTAAATAGAAGATTCAAATAAATTTTGTATTTATTAGATAATAAAATGATTTATCGTTCCATTAAGAATCTTACCTTGAGTGTGAGACGAACTAATTAAGAATAAGAAATCTCTTATTCATCACCATCAAGCTCCATTTTCCATTTCTTTTCCCCTTTTGCGTTCGTTAGACCTGCGCAATGTAAAACTTCAAATTATATTTTGGTAACTTCATAATCTTTTTAAAGCTACGACAGTTAAAAGATCCAAAAGTTGTATGCAATATCCATCTTTGTATGAATAAAATTTCCTAAAATCTTAATAAAAAACGAGCCCATATATTGATTGGTAGATTGAAATTTATATAAACTATAAAACATACCTCTGTTATTGGAATTGGAAGAGAATATAGTAAGAGCATATGAGAAAGAAATGAGGAAGTATGAACAAAAGTGTTAATACTCTTCTTTGAGAAGGTTTCAAAAGTGCGAGAGCATTGATATAGGTTTTACGAGTCTTATAAATGAATTCGGCGAAAAATAATATCTTGAGTTGATAATTGATCTAGGGTTCTTTATTTTTATGCTAATATGTTTTAGGTTATCATACTCAACTTGTTTAAAAGATTAGAAAATAATTAGTGGATCCAAACGTTAGTGAGTAACTTTTATTATACGTCGGCCATTACAAAGAAAAAAAAGGCGCATGTTAATTAATTATTAAATCAATACTTTGGATTATATGTTTTAAGATGAAAAAAGTATAAAAAAAAAGTTAATTAATTATTTCAACTATATAACCACATGCTTTACCCGGATACTACGTTTTTCATGTTCCCTTCTTTACAATAAAATATTAATAATTAGTGCAACTATTGTCACGTGCATGATTAGAAAAAAATCGAGGAACTAGTACTTCTTTCTTGATAAAATTTTAATATAACTCAATTTTTTCATTTATATTAAACGGTTAGATTTACATAGTTATTCCTAACAATGTCTAAACATGCATGTCATGTATCTATGATATATTTCATCATATCTATCAGATTATTTGCCACTTGTAGTGTTCACATGATACAGTCGGGTAATAGCCAACCAATACTGCGTTGAATTTTAACCATTTATTCTTGTCATTTTTATACACTACTACATGTGCTTATGCAATTGGAAAGTTGAATAATCAAACGTAATGCAGTTGACACAATGAATTTTGGCAAAACATGTTGCCTTAGTTTAAACAGCAGGTAGATCTATCTCCTTTTATTTGATTATGATTAGAACAACTTCTGATTGTCACACAAGGCCACCTTCCATACTTAATAAAGTATATTACTGATTAAACGTCTAATTTATTCTAAGATGGTTATTGCATCCATCTTCATTCATATATCTTCTTTTACAGTGACCATGCTCAGTCAGACTGGAATCATTCGTGAATCGTGAATATATTCTATTCAAATTCATCCATGGTTAGGTCAACTCCTCTTGTGAAAAAAAGAAGATGAAATATTGTATTTTTTATTTAATGATAAAAAGAGAGTACAATAAATATAAATATAAATATATATATATATATATATATATATATATATATAAAAGTATAAAAATGGAATATAAGTATAAAAACAAAATATAAATATATGAACATAAATGTACAGATATGAACATAAAATAAATTAAATTCAATATCTCCCTCAAGCTGCAGCAAATATATTGTTAATGCTTAGCTTGGAAAACAAAGATTGAAATTGTATTGCATGCAAAACTTTAGTATGAATGTCTGCAAGTTGTGCTGAAGTAGAAATGAGCAAGAGCTTAATTACACTAGCTTGAACTTTATCCCTTATAAGATGACAATCAATTTCAATATGCTTTGTCCTCTCATGCATGACTGGATTTTGTGCAATTTGTATAGCAGATTGATTGTCACAAAACAGAGGAACTGGTTGAGGTAGAGATTGTTTCAGATCATGGAGCAAATACGAAAGGCACTGAATTTCACATGTTGTGGAAGCTTAGGCTCTATATTCTGCTTCAGTTGAGATATAGTACCTTGCTTCTTGGACTTCCAGCTGATTAAGGATGCACCATAGAACACATTAAAACTAGTCATAGACCTTCTAGTGTCAGGGCAAGCAGCCCAATCATAATCACTAAAAGCCTTGAGAGCATGTTTTGTGTTGGAGGGAAAAAATAATCCTTGTCCTGGATTGTTCTTGATATATCTCAGGATCCTTATTGCTGCTGCATAGTGATCTTCCAAAGGATTGGAAAGAAATTGACTGAGAGTACTAACAACAAAACATAAATCTGGTCTTGTGTTGGTTAGATATAATAACCTGCCAAGAAGTCTTCTATATGCATGCATATCTGAATACGATTTCCCTTCTGTCTTGGAAAATTTTGTGCCTGGTTGTATGGGTGTAGAAACAGGTTGACATCCCAACAATCCTGCATCTTCTAGTAACTCTAGAGCATACTTCCTTTGTGACAAATTAATACCCTATTGAGATGTTGCAATTTTTAAGCCCAGAAAATATTTGAGTTGGCCTAGGTCTTTAATCTTGAACTTTGTATTCAATAGAGCCTTCATAGTTTGGATTTCCTGAATGTCATCACCTGCCAAGACTATATTATCTACATAAACAAGAAAGATGGTGATATGAGTAGAATCATTTTTGACAAAAAGTGAATAATCTGATTTTGATTGTATGTAGCCCAAAGAAAGTAAAGTAGTTGTCAACTTGTAATTCCATTGTCTAGAGGCCTACTTGATCCATATAAAGACTTCAACAACTTGCAAACTTGTCCTGGTTTTTCTGTTTTCTAACCAAGAGGAAGAAACATGTATACTTCTTCATCTAGATCCTCATGTAAAAAAGCATTTTTCGCATATCGTATTTAATTTGTTGTCTTTCACATCTTTAGTCAATAATGGCTAGGCTTAAATGCTTACTTGGTCCCTATGTTCAGTGATAATTTTCAGTTTAGTACCCGGTTTTAAAAGTGTAGACATTGAGTCCCAAAGTTATCAAAATTGTATGAATCGAGTCTCTTCCGTTAAATGGACAGAAACGGAGTTAACTCCCATCTGACGTGGCGAAGGAATTTTCACCTTTTCTTCTCTCTCCTCTGTTTTTCCTGCTCTGCCCAGCTTTTTCTCAGTTTTCTATACTTTTATGAATTTTTTTTTCTCTCTCTCCTTTTTTTTCACCAAAACCATCCTCCACTTGACAGCAACGATTGAATCCGACGTCGTTCCCTGTCTAACGCCATCAGAACTCACCTTCAACAACAACGACCCATCCCCTCGCTTTTATCACTAGCACCAGACACCGTGTTATTGCTTCAAATACTTGAATCTTTCTCCATTTTTTCAACAATAACATGGCCGATCACTTTATCATTTTACTATTTTATTATTACAAGCTGTGGTTGATTTTGAACATTCAAAAGATTTCATGAACTAAAGTGACTTGTGCTGTGTAGTGTGAACAAACATGAAACGTATGATGCACCCATCACGTCCAAGGAAGAGTTAGTTTTTCATGTTGCTTTTAGGCAATTTGTTGGCAGGTATGGTCTTCAATATCAAGGATTATTTGGTAAAATATTTTGGGAATTGCAACTTTTTTGCAGGCCAGTTTTCTCTAGTGAGTTCATAAATACTGACAAGAACAAGATGGAGAGGTTTCTCCATGCTGGGCGTTTTTCAGTGGCTTCAATATATGTTCCAATTTCTTTTCCTCCTCTTCCTTCAATAATCCTTAAGATATCCGGAGAGGATGTTGCACCTGTAGTGGCTGTTGTTGGCTCACTGAAAACTGTTGATCCAGATAGGATAATCCTTAAACGAGTTATTTTGGCAGGATATGGATATATATATATATATATATATATATTGACTCTATTGTTTTTGTTTACATCTTTGCATTTTTTATTTTGGTTAAGAATTTTCAGGGTTGTATTATGATCTTTTTTGAAAATGTATGATTGATTTAATGTTTTCTTATTGAGATTTTAAGCATTTTATGGCGCAGTTACTCCCAAAGAGTGTCAAAATGTAAAGCTTCTGTGAGACACATGTTTTATAATCCAGAGGATGTTAAATGGTTTAAGGTGAAAATTACCCACCATCCGGATTCTTTGAATTTTAGTTGGACACTAATGAGGTGTACTCCCTCAAAATTGGTTTATTGTTTCTGTAATTAGTTTTTTAATATTGTTTGTGATTGCAGCTTGTTGAGCTTTATACCAAACGTGGCCTCCGTGGGTGAATTAAAGAACTAGTTGGTACCCATGGTATGTTGGTTATGCTAGAAACATTTACCATCAATCTTACTATTAGCACTCTGATTGTTAATTATTTGATGGGGAGAATACAGATTATTTGTTGTCTGGTCAAAGATGTTCCTGTGAACTCCATGATTCTCAAAGTAGTGACCCTATGTTTTGAATTGTTTTCTGCTATTTTCTTCGGAAAAATTCTTTATTCCTTGATAGGACTATGATATGCCACCAACGTGAATTTATCCTGTCTGGTGAGTTTGAGGAAGTGGAGGATGGATTTGGAGAAAAAAAGGAGAGAGAGAAAAAAGATTCATAAAGATATAGAAAACTGAGAAAAAACTGGGAAAAGCAGGAAAAATAGAGGAGAGAGAAGAAAAGGTGAAAATTCCTCACCATGTTAGATGGGAGTTAACTCTGTTTCTGTCCATTTAACGGAAGGGACTCGATTCATACAATTTTGATAACTTTGGGACTCAATGTCTACCCTTTCAAAACCGGGTACTAAACTGAAAATTAACATTGAACATAGGGACCAAGTAAGCATTTAAGCCTAATGGCTATATACATTGTGTCATCAACAATAGTTGGATTAGGCTTCGTTACAAACAATATTACTCTCTTTCATAAAAATTTTCATTGACATAAAGAATGAAAAAATAGATATACAGAATTTCTTTAATTAACTCAAATTAACTTACTCAATCTAAACCATTGATTTTTTAATTAATATAACCATGATACAGGTTTCTGTACCCCACTAGGCAAATTTCCCTACAATATTATGGAAATGGACAAAATCAAAGTCAAAGGGAAGTCGTGGGGGGCCCAAACGACTTCTAAAGAAGAAGTTGTGCCCCCTACACGACTTCACACTGTTCATGTGAACAGTAGTGAAGTCGTGCACCCCAAAAATGACTTTTTGCAGCTGTAATCGATTACTTGCTGAAGTCGTGCCCCCCTGCACAACTTCAACTATCTACGCAAAAATGGTCCTGGTAATCGATTACATCCCTATTGTAATCGATTACCAGCAGGTTGAATGCAGTAAAAGTCCCTGGTAATCGCTTACCAGTGTGTGTAATGGGAAAAAACTCCCTGGTAATCGATTACACCTTTACTGTAATCGATTACCAGAGTGTTTGAGTCTTGAATAAGATTTTATTTGTGTTATAGAGTATCATTAGAGGTTATATATAAGTTATATATTTGTAATTATTTAATTTTTGTAAGGACATGGTTAGTTATGACATTGTGATCTATTATTATGTTTAGGAAGAGTAATTTTTTTTTAATGAAATTACAAATAGAAAGCAAAAGGCAAACTCAGAAATGAAATTTGAAGTATTTTATTGAATTCAAAATGCATTACATAAGGATAAAAACTAAAAATAAGCACAATAATACTGCTAACTATCTAGGAGGAAGATCCACCATGTGGACCAAAATGATGACGCAGATAGCCAATGTCATGCTCTAAATGATCAACTCGAGTTTCCAATGTATCGAAGCGGTCTCCCATGTTGAGCTCGAGCTGTTCAAATCTTGCATTCATGTTTTCATTCATAGTGTTGAAGTTGTCCCCCACAAATGTTCTAAGATCATTGATCCCCCTCATGAAGTAATCATATGAAGAAGTTTGGTGGTGAAGAAGGGGCGGTGGTGGTGGTGGTTGTTGTGCAGGATGTGCTTCATTGTGGCGTTGAGGAGGAGGAGAAGGAGGAGTTTTGTGAACCCATATGTCGTCTGCATTTAAAATAAATCCAAAGGATTCTAGTGATGTTTGCCCTATCCTCATTTGCCTCGTCCGTGGGCCAGGAATTTCATCATAAAATGGAATTTCAAAATGTTCCAAGATACGGGTGATAAAAAATGCATATGGTAAAGGAGCATTTGGCTTCAAAGCCTTCTTCATCCTATATCAGATGAGATGGGTCCATTTTATCTGCTTCGCCATTTAATCCACAACGAGATAACATCTTCCTCGATAGCCTGGGCAATGTTAGAAACACGTGGCAAAAAAATACGAGCGATAATATAATGTAATATTCTAGCATAAACTTTCATGGATCCGGCTAGAATTCTACCAATTTGACATTTGTATGGCAAAATTATCAATTTTTTTGCCACATCCATACTGTATTCATCCACCCATTCATCTAGTATTTTTCCTTCAAAATTCAATCTAATAGAGGGGAGGTTGGCTATGGAAGCCAATAGACTGGGTTTGATAATCATTTTAACATTCTTAACCTCAGTCTTAATGGTTCCATTATCAGAAATTTTCAGATTACTATAAAAAATACATACTAAATCAGGATAGTAATGTGGACTATCAGACACAAAATCAAGCAAGCTCATATTTGTCAGCATGTGGAAAAATTTCATATTTTGTCTGTCAAAATAATTTTTGTCAATCCATCTTGGTTCAATGACCTCACAGTCACTGAAAAGTGTGAAATACCTTTCAACCAATGCAAGGGTTGAAAATGATGATTTTGCTGTGATTCAGTTGGTGACGGTGGTGGTGAGAGTGACAGCTAGCTTTCAATCGGTGAAGGTTCACGGCGACGACGTCCCGCAGTTGTAGAAGATGATCCCCTAACCCTTTGCCTCTTGAAAGATTCTGCCATTTCAAATTTCAATCAGTGCAAATTGAAGAGAATTGAGAGGAGAATGTGAAAATGTTGTTTAGAAGTGAAAAGAGTAGGAAAAGATGTGATTTTGAAGCTTTTTTAGGTGCTTCAATGGAGGTTTGTGGCGCTGCTGTGCGAGGGGGGGTTTGGGTGTGCGTTATGAGAGAGAAAAAGTTGAATTTATAGTGTAGGGTTTCGCGTGTAATCGATTACAGGATTGCTGTAATCGATTACTAGTGGACGTATAGGGTATATGAATCTTGTTCTTGTTTGTCCATCTTCGTCTGTGTAAGTCCAATCTTTGAGATCCTCGTAGTGCTTAGATTGAGTTGGAGGTCGTATATCTATTGTTTGGACGAATAGTTCAATATACTGAGATGTGTTTGGACGTTTAGCAGACCTGTCAATAGTTTGTGCTTTTTGCCAATGTGCAATCATCTGTGCAATATCATTATCACATTTTATGGAAGCTGTATCATGAATGAGATGGTTGTTACGTACCTTGATTGGACGACGATAGTCGATATATGTGACAACTCTTCTGTCTCCACACTGCACAATTTCACTTTTTTGAGAATGGAGTTCATTGAATGAGATATTGTGATTGATTGAGGTGTTGACTTTTGCATCTGATCGGAATTCGAGCCCGTAACCAGACCGACTTTCTATGATTCTAGTACCTTTAAGTTGACCTCCGAAATAAATTATTGTCGGTGAGTTTGGATTGTCATTTGTGGGTGCCGCAGATGAAGATGATGCATTTGTTGGAATCATAAGACTAATGATTTGGTCCAGAGATCTTACCCATGTAACATAAATTTCGATGACTGCGTTAACGGGAAAGTGAGACTTACATGTTATCATTTGTCTCACATCTTCGTCTGATCGTACCTTAAATGCTTCATACGTAATTGTTTGATCAGTATCAATTGTGGGTCGACAGAAGTACAACTTGTTGATTGCTGTGTGAGTGGGTTTGTCAGACGCTATGCAAACTTTTTCGTTAAGGAGTTTGTGGGTGCAGTCATATGGGATGCGAAACAATTTTGGATGGTCACATATAAACTCAACCACATGATCGCCATTCCTAATTTTGCCGTCTTGAAATAAGACAGCAAGGTATGAGTTATATATGTTTTCCGTGGCTGTGGCGTTCATTCCAAAAACTTCATTGTACGTGTTCATTTTTTGAAAGGGGATGAAGTAGGAGGAAATAACAAGTTTGAGCAATCTATGTTCTGAGGTTGTATGCCGTAATAGAAGATATTTGGTAGTATTTATAGTGTTAAAATTTGAAGTGCTTGTGGAGAGAATCATTGAATATTAGTTGAAAATGACTTGAAAGGGACAAAATATTCTTATCACATAATTGATTTTTATTATTTAGTAAAAATACAAAGTACGTCATAAAATAAAATTGTAGTTAATGTCTATCTATGTCCTCCAGTTCCACAAGTTGGTCTTCTTCGTTGGCGTTGCCCTCGTCTCTGTTTTTGTGGTGGCGGAGTCTGCATATCTTCGTCTTCATGAATGTTTTCAGTTTCAATCGACTGTTCTTCGTTTTAGAAATCTAGGGAAGGTCGATAAACATTTTGTGATGAAGACGGAGGAGTCGTCGTGGAGGTTCAAAAATGATGCGAAGGACCGACATTAAATGTTGACGGACCTGCACTGAGTGGTGTTGACGGTGGAAAGTAACCGTAAGAGCTTCCACCCTAAGGATACGGAGATAGATATGGATAGTGCAGGTGCTGAAAGGAAGACCTTTGTGGGACGTCGTACGGTGGTGATGAACGATATGCAGATGGTGGTTGAAAATTTTGTTGATTATCCTGGTCATATTGTACAAAACAATTTTATGGTTAGTTTTGCACCAACAAACAAACATTAAAGAATGAAAAATTAATCATATTGTTCTACCTCTTCGTCCATTGAGTCATCTTCAATTAGAGCAACATAGCGGATAGTATGACTTATATACCATTGCATGTACTCTGAATCGTCACACAAGTGACCATTTCTATGGAATGGAACACCGGTAAAGACACGATTGTGACGGTCATTCCATAATGCAATCCACTATTGATGGTGTTCCTGTCAATCCCAATCTGCTCGTCCTCTCATATCCTGTTTATGTATGTCATCCAAATTCATCGGTGGTTGCAGGACAGGTTGTCGAAATCCAAATTGACGCATGACACGGTCTGATTGGTGGAATTCAACAATAGAGAAGCATATGAGAGGCACAACTGCTCGACAAGTGGGGGGCAGTTGGACTGGAATCATGTGATGAATTTCATCACGCCTGTAGGGAGTCCATATAAACTGAAATATTGAAATTATTTGTTAGAATACAATATAAGCTTTTTTTTTTTTACAAAATATTAAAATGTTGAATACTTGTTTCGATGAGAGGTCGTCCAATTTCTGACGAAATTGTTGTATAGTTATGGTGTCGTGGAATATTGACTGTATTGTTCAACACCATCTTTTGGCCAATGGAAAAACAGCACCGGACAAAATGTCTTGCTGATTTACCTCATGTTTTTTTGAAGAAATACATGTTATTATTTCCCATGCCCAGCACTGTAACAATATCATGCAGCCTTCGATATTGTCTTGATCGACCCTTGTACCATGATCCAGGGCATGGTACAAGCACGAAAGAACTGCAGATGCCCAGCTATAGTGTGACACGTTCTGCAAGTTAGCTAAAAGGGGAAGATACATCAAATGAACCATACTTGCAGAAGTATCTGGCATTATTATGCTCCCAATTATCATCAACATGTACGCTCTAGCGTACTGTTCAATAACCTCATGTGTGGCATCATGAGGTAATAGGCGAAATGTATTGTTGAGCTAGGACAATTTTATTTTGGTGCCTCTGATATTATTCTCCGGAGGAACATCTCCTAGTAGTTGCTGACAAAAAAATGTAAGAGGACCACTGTTGATGCCAGTGACAACATGACCTTCAATTGGAAGCCCTAGTTGCAATGCAACCTCTTCCAGTGTTATTGTACTTTCCCCAAGAGGCAAGTGGAAAGTATGAGTTTCCATTCTCCACCTCTCGACCAAAGTAGTCACTAGCACGTGATTTATTTCCATATTTGAAACTTTCAAAATATGGCTAAATCCTGCTTCTTCTAGTATATTCATCACTCTAACATTGAGTTCGTCGACATGCTTAGCTATCCAGATTGCATGTCTTCTTGGTCGAAGGACTCTTTCAGTTCCTTCCCAAATTGCCTTGACAATGTGTTTTTCTTGAAGACGTAAAAGGGACATATCCATGGGAAGATGACGTGCAAATGCCATTACGAATATTTTTTTATACTTGGGTGTAAAAAGAAAGAAGGATACAACAACGCACTTCTTTCTCTCAGAATACAATGCTTTTGCTTATGGTCCAAAGCTTCCCTCCTCCATCAATTTATGGACGAAGGATTGATGCACATACACCACTTTATTGAGAAGGAATCAATAAAGTTAGTGGAATGAATAAATGTGCATATATAAAAGCACGAATGGACAAATATGAATATGAAATCATGGTGAATGAATAGGAATGAATAGGAAGCCTAAATATTTACTAGCTAGTTGTAGCTACTTTCACCTATATATATTACTTTAATTTATAATTTAAGTTGTAGATAATTTATATTTAAAATTTTATAATACATTATTTGTTGTAATTAATTTATTTACTTCAAGTAAAATATTTATAATTATTTTTCAATTTTTTTAAATTTTTTACGATTTTTATTTCTTAAAAAGAATTTTTTTACTAAATTAAAATGAATTAAAAAAAATAAAAAATGAAAAAATGAAGTTGTAGGGGGTGCACGACTTTAATGGTTGAATTCGTGCACCCCCTACAACTTCACTTTTCCATTATTTATTTTCTTTAATTCATTTTAATTTGTTAAAAATATGTTTTTAATTAAAATAAATTGAAACAAATTTACTTTATGAAGACAAAATTAATAAAAAAATTATACAACTTGTAAAACATAAATAATTTATTTTTCCAAATATTTTTGAATTTTTTTAATTAATATTATTTTTATTTTGTTAATATTAGGTTTTAATAACAAATAAATTGAAAATATTTCATTTTTTGAAGACAAAAGTAATATGAAAATTAAAAAAAAAATTATATAACAAAAAAATATTTTATTTTCAATTTTTTTCAATTTTTTACGATTTTTATTTCTTAAAAAACATTTTTTTACTAAATTAAAATGAATTAAAGAAAATAAAAAATAAAAAAATAAGTTGTAGGAGGGTGCACGACTTTAATAGTTGAAGTCATGCACCCGTACAACTTCACTTTTCCATTTTTTATTTCTTTAATTCATTTTAATTTGTTAAAAATATGTTTTTAATTAAAATAAATTGAAACAAATTTACTTTATGAAGACAAAATTAATAAAAAAATCATACAACTTGTAAAACATAAATAATTTATTTTTCCAAATATTTTTGATTTTTTTTAATTAATATTATTTTTATTTTGTTAATATTAGGTTTTAATAACAAATAAATTGAAAATATTTCATTTTTTGAAGACAAAATTAATATGAAAAAAAAATTATATAACAAAAATATATTTTATTTTCAATTTTTTTCAATTTTTTACGATTTTTATTTATTAAAAAACATTTTATTTTACTAAATTAAAATGAATTAAAGAAAATAAAAAAATGGAAAAGTGAAGTTGTAGGGAGTGCACGACTTTAATAGTTAAAGTCGTGCACCCCTTACAACTTAACTTTTCCATTTTTTATTTTCTTTAATTCATTTTAATTTGTTAAAAATATGTTTTTAATTAAAATAAATTGAAACAAATTTACTTTATGAAGACAAAATTAATAAAAAAATTATACAACTTGTAAAACATAAATAATTTATTTTTCCAAGTCAAACTTCGTCAAATGAAAATTATATAAACTGTATCTAGAAATGAAAGGTAACTGTCCAAATTTAACAAGCATGCCTACAATCATGCATGCAAACCTATACATAGCATCTACAAATGAAAGGTCACTACCCAAATTTAATAAGCATGCCTGCAACCATGCATGCAAAGCTATACTTAGCTGATGGTGCCAACAGTAACACCTTCCATGCAGAAACTGAACTTCACACTTCATATTTCATTATATATATATATATATATATATATATATATATATATATATCAATCCTTTGGCATTCCATCTTCAGAGCAACATTCAACACCCAAGATATATCAGTTGCTGTATTTCTCCTTAGACACTATTTCCTAATGGCATCGTCCAACTTCAGAGCATCTTCATCATCACAAATCATTGATGAAGAACCTTTGATATTAGATAATGTTGATGATTTCACCTCAGATGATGAATTAGATAACTTACTTCGCAATGAACACAATGACACTGATCAAATGACACAATCATCTCAGCATGTCATTCCAGAACTGCATGAGCGTTTGCAATTCCAAACAAAGGAGGAAACTGTTGCTGCAATCAAACAATATCAAATCACCAACGGTTACAAATACAACGTTGTTGAATCCAAGCCTAACATTTATGTTATTCGATGTCTGGAATACCACAACAACTGTCAATGGCGCTTGAGGGCAGGCTATAGCAAAGTCCGTAAATATTGGGAAATCAAAAATATTGAGGGGCAACATATGTGTTTCTCAAACATACTATCTCAAGATCATACAAATCTTGATAGTACCAACATTGCCGCAATTGTATCAAATTCTGTCTGCACAAACCCCTTCATTGCCATCAAGAGTTTGATTGCAGATATTAAAGCTCGATTCGGATATTCCGTGTCATACAGAAAAGCTTGGATCGCAAAACAAAAGGCTCTTGCTATGGAGTTTGGTGATTGGGAAGAGTCTTATAACCATCTGCCGAGGTGGTTGCATGCGGTGAAGGATGCAAACCCTGGTATAATTTTACAATGCACCGGTTCTCCAGTGGAGATTGATGGACAAACTGACAATAATTGCTACATTATGGAAATAGTTTTTTGGTCTTTCGATCCTTGCATACAAGGATTCAAATATTGTAAACTCATTCTCCAAGTTGACAGAACATTTCTAACGGGCAAATATCATGGAACTTTGCTCACCGCCATGAGGCAGGATGACAATAGAAATCTTTTTCCAGTGGCATTTGCCATTGTAGAAGGTGAGACAAAGGAGGCCATGATATGGTTCTTTCAACTACTTCGAGAACATGTTTTCCCTCAACAAAATATTTGCATCAGTGGCAGAGGAAAGAGTATCTTATCCGCCTTAAAATCAGAAGAAGTTGGTTGGGAAAAAGATGGTTTGAACTCTATTTATTGCATACGTCATCTAGCCTCTAACTTCAACAACAAATTCAAAAATCAGGACCTCAAAAAACAGTTCATCAATTTAGGTACTACTACATTCTTTTTTACTACCATTTTACTGTTTATATTTTGTTAACATAACTATACAAATTATTGTAATTATTACATCCTAACAGCATACGAGGTCAAACAACCTACTGTGACGGCAAAGCTTACTGCACTAAGACACCAATACCCACAACAAGTTGCTTGGATAGATAAAATTCCATTAAAAAAATGGTCTCAAGATTTTGATGGAGGGAGAAGATATGGACATATGACCACTAATCTTGTTGAGTGCATGAACTCCATTTTAAAGGGAGCACGTTCAATACCGATTTGTGCACTCATCAGAACAACATTTGAGAGGACACAATCATGGTTTCTTGAAAGAGGACTAAAAGTAAACTACATGCTACAAGCAGGCCACCAATTTCCTGAAAAAATTGCCGACATTATTAGGAAAAATCAACAACAATCAGCATTTTGTCATGTTCATCGCTTCAACCGTTAAAATTTAGAATTTGATGTTCAAGAAATTTCAACACCTCACCAATATCGCCCACATCCAATTTCCTATAAGGTGAGGCTAAATGAATGGTGGTGCGATTGTGGTCACTTCCAAGCTACTCGTCTCCCGTGTCATCATGTCATTGTCGTTTGTGCAAATTTCCATATACCACTAACCCAAGTAATCGATACAGTGTACAACCTTAATAACATCTAGAAGGCATACGAAGTACAATTTCACCCAATCCAAAATGAAGATTATTGGTCTGCGTATACAGGTCCAAACTTCATACCAGATCCTCAAATGCGACGCAAGGCATCCGGAAGACCATCTACAAATAGGATTCGTAATGAGATGAATCAATCCACTCCAGATCAGCCCAAAAAATGCTCTTACTGCCGCAACGAAGGTCATCATAGGGGAAATTGTCCATTTCGTCAATAGTTGTTTATTAATCTTACCATTTTATAATCCAATCAATAATTAATTAATTACTATTAATATTTCATATCAATTTTGTTCTACGTTTTTATTTAGTTTTTTCATTCAATAAATTATAAGGACAATTTCTTCTTTGTGTAACTCAAAAAACATAAGAAAAATGTCTACAAAACAAAAAAAATCTTATTCAAGACTCAAACACTCTGGTAATCGATTACAGTAAGGGTGTAATCGATTACCAGGGAGTTTTTACCCATTACACACACTGGTAAGCGATTACCAGGAACTTTTACTGCATTCAACCTGCTGGTAATCGATTACAACAGGGATGTAATCGATTACCAGGAGCATTTTTGCCTAGATAGTTGAAGTCGTGCAGGGGGACACGACTTCAACAAGCTGTAATCGATTACAGCCCCACCGTAATCGATTACAGCTGCAAAAAATCATTTTTGGGGTACATGATTTCACTACTGTTCATATGAACAGTGTGAAGTCGTGCAGAGAGCACGACTTCTTCTTTAGAAGTCGTTTGAGCCCCCACAACTTCCCCATTTTCGTATTTTATGGCGAATTTGTCTATTTCCGTAATATGGACTCAAATTTGCCCATTTTTGTAAAAAAACCCCATGATGCATTTAGATGGTGGGTACATTCCTTGTGATTCCACGTTAAAAAAACATTGAACATGAACCTTATATTTAAAAGAGCGACACCCATCAACAATAGGCATCATCAATCTCTACCATCCAATTTTGAACTAATACATATGAGACGGTTAATTTTGAGGGTAGGTATTTCACATAACTACGCAACTTAAAGTGAGGAGGGTTGACTGAAATTGCTTTCCTCTTTGATCTCATTTCTCTAAGAACCCATCCAAATTACTGCCACTGATTCCTTTCCTTTCTGAGATCATGGCATTAGCTGTTGTAGGTGGTGCACTCCTTTCTGCTTTCATTGATGTTCTTTTTGACCGGCTAGCTTCCCCTGAGTTTGTCAACTTCATCCGTGGAAAAAAGCCTGACAAATTGCTTCAAAAGATGAAGAGCCAGCAGCTTGTAGTTAAAGTTGTGTTTGCTAATGTTGAGAAGAGACAAATCACCGACTCCAATGTCAAAGAATGGCTCCATCTTCTCAATGAAGTTGTCTATGTTAGAATTGCTGCAGCGGAATGGTTAGCATGGAAAAACAAACCAAGAGGGGTTTTAATTCAAACGTGTGCCTTTTAATTTCTACTCAATTTATCTTACTACGCAAATAATAAATATAAATAAAAGAGTAAGGTTGAGAGAAATTTGCACAGATGATTTTTATACTGGTTCGGATCTTACCAATCCTACGTCCAGTCGCTTATCTCAAACCAAGATAAACAGTTCACTAATCACAAAACAATTACAAATTACAATCACAAAGAAATAATTTGTAAAAGTTTAGAAACCACCTCTCTTGATACCACAACAGATGAACCTGCACCTCCTTTGAGTCTTCAAATGATGAAATACCTCCTCCGAATACTTCACGAAGGATGATGCTCTGCCAAACACCTCCTTAGACGCACCAAGGATGAATCGGCTATTTCCTCTGTCACCGTAGCAGCACTTCACCAACTCCACAGACAAGAGTTTCACAAGCCGAACAAGCACACACACTTCTCAAGAGTTTCTGAGTTCTTAAGCACAAGGGAAGAGTTGTTTCTGGTAGAAACAATGAGCCAATATATAGACTCAAGTTAGTGCTCTTCCATTTCACGAAACTAGCCATTTTAACGCATTTAATCAATTAATATAAGTGTTAATCGATTAAAATGAGTACAACGGCTAGTTTTTCAAATCTGAAACCTCTAACGGCTAGTATTAATCGATTATTCTTGATTTTAATCGATTAGCTAATCGATTAAAGCCTGAATTAATCTATTATTCCCTTGCTAGTTGAGTTTTCAGCAGCTGTAACGTTTTAATCGATTAATACTTGGTTTAATCGATTAAAACCAAGCATTTATGATTCTGAACAACAAATACAAAATATGAAGGTACAAGAATCAAAACCTATTACAAATCTAAGTTCTAAGCAATAAATACAATTATTACAAAAGCTTTTTATAACAAAAACAAGTCTTCAAAGGATCTTCATGAATCTTGATAAATCTTGACTTGATTTGGACATCATCAAAACTTCATCTTTATCATTTTGCTAACAGTTTACGAGGTTGATGACTTACTTGATGAAGTTTATACTAAAGCTGATAGAGTAGCTCTAGCCATGGACGTCATGTGGCTAGGTGGAGGAGGGAAAGCTCAATTAGAATGACTTTTGAACAGAGTTTTGGGTGCTGGAAAATGCTTCAGCAGAGGTAAACTCATTCTTCATCAAAAGTGATATCATAATCTGATACATTTATATTTATAAAGCAAGTCCTATGCTATGGATGGTGGAGATGGCAGCTGAAGAGATGCGGATCTTCCCACGTGGCAACGGTGAGGGATGTATGTCATGCTTCTGGATGAGGCAATGCAAGTGCGTGATGGGCAGCATCGTTTCCACCAAGTCACGTATCAGATGCAGTGATGGTGTGAAACATGTGAACTTCTTGAGGCAGCTCCATGCTTGTTAAACTCACCCCCCTCCTTTTGTGGAAATGACTCTTTTACCCTTCTCCTTGGGTTGGGTTGTTGTACTTTATTTATTGGGCTTGGGCCCCGCGTATCATCCCCTCCCTCTGGGAAAGGATTTGTCCTCAAATATGATGATTCACCTGAGGACTTATTTTTGTAAGCACCATACAAGTTCCTCCTCCTACAAGTTCCTCCTGGGTCAAAGATTAATCTGCAATAAGCATCAAACATATTTCTAATTAGTTTTCTATGACCCAAAAAAATATGTAAAAGAACTTGTTTAGAAGAAGGTTTCTTAAATTTAAAATTTTCAAGTTTAATACAATAAAGAAACCTTTCTTCATTTGAAATTTTATTTGTATCTTGAGTTATTGGTAACCATAAAAGTAACCCTAACTCAAGTTGTGAGTTGCCATGTGTTGAAAGTTTTAACAGTTTTAAAGATGACATGGAGAAATCTTGGAAAGAAAAGTGAGATTTTGGAATTTCAAAAATAAATGAAGGAAAGTGAAGGGATAGAAAACCTCCCCTTAAGAGTTTTGAGTCCATTATGGTTGGGGGAGATATTGCTCTTAGTTTCTTTTGATCAATTTCTTCCACTTCTTTTCTTTCAATTTCTTCCTTTTCTTCTCTCTTCTTGACTACTATATCCCCATCTTCATTTAGCCAATGAAGTTTATAAGGTTTTGGATGGGGTATAATATCAAGTTTCAATTTCTCAACCAACCTTGTACTACAACAATTGCAACAAGAACCACTATCAACAATGAGAGAACAATGATTTTCTTGAATTTTACACCTTGTATGAAAGATGTTCTCTCTTTGTGATAAGTGTTCTAGACTTGTTTGGTTGCTAAGGATTCTTCTTACCATGAGAAGTTGTCCATCATCAGCATATATTTCCTCTTCTTTTTCTTCTTCCTCACTCTCACTTTTACTAGTTGGGGTGTCACTTTCACTACTATAAATGTCCTTACCTTTCAGAATGATGTTTCTCTTTATAGGACATTGAGTAGCTACATGACCCCTTCCTAGAAATTTGAAGCACTTGATCTCACTTGTTCTTGTGTGTGAGGGTGTCTCTTTCTTGGGTCTCTGTTCTATTTTGGCTAGAGGTTTAAATGGCTCTTTTTCTTTAAAAACTTTCTTTTCAAAAGTAGGTTGAACTTGAATTCTTTTAGAAGAAGATTTTCTCAAGTTTTGTTGTTCTACCTTTATACACATTTGAACAAGATCATTCAAATCTCTATAAGGTAGAAGTTCAACCCTATCTCTTATGTCAAAATTGAGCCCACTTAAAAATCTGGCTAAAGTAATTTCTGGACCCTCCACTATGCCTGCCCGCATTATATATAACTCCATCTTTTGTCTATATTCCTCAACTGTCATAGACCTTTGTTGTAACCTTTGGAGTTTATCCATGAGTTCCCTATTGTAGTAGGAGGGAATGTGCCTCCTTCTAAGGGCAGACTTAAGATCATTCCAATAATGGATGGGAGGGGCTTGATGTCTAAGCCTCTCTTGGACTAAGGCAGTCCACCAATACATTGCATACCCTTGAAAGCTTAGGGTAGCTAGAGAAACCTTTCTCTCTTCACTTACTTGGTGGCAAGCAAATAATTGCTCCACCTTCATTTCCCAATCAAGATAAGCCTCAACATTGTCCTTTCCATGGAAGTGAGGCAACACAATATTGACTTCTTTAGGGTGTGGGGGTGCATGAGAATTTCTCCTATGCCTCCTAGAAGTAGAAGGTTGATGAGGGTAATAATCACCCATACTCAAAGAATTCCCTCCCTCTTGAGAATTTTCACTCTGACTTCCCCTAGACTTACTTGCCCTTATCAATCTCAATTCATCTTGAATAACAGCATTTTGAAGCTCTCTATTGACTTTCTCTTCTTTTATTTCCCTTCTCATTTCCTAGAATTCATTAACTAAAGCTTGAAGAGAAAAATTTTCTTTTTCACTATCACTAAGCCTAGGAGAATGTCTTCTAGACATTATGGTGGACTTAAATGTTTATTCTTAAAATAAAGACTAAAGAATTTCACTTGAAAGCAATATTCCAGGTAAGGGTGGTGAACCACTAGGGTCACTTAATAACCAGGCCTTGTCCTTGCCAAATATGCTTCTAGCTACTTACTAGAGTCCTTAGATCAAAATCACTCTTAAATCCACTTAAGTCTTAAGACAACAAAGAAAACACAAAGTAAAGAAAAACAACAAGGATTGGGACTCTAAAATTCGGACTCTAGGCACGCTCCTAGTCCTTGAATGAAAACAATGAAACTTGAAAGTAAAGATGGAAAAGTAAATGTGAGATCTCCTATGGTGAGGCTTAGACTTTGGATCTAAGACACACTCACCGACTACCCAATTTTAGGTTGTGAGACTTCTTTGAGTCTAGTTACAAATGAGGGAAGAGCACTTGTGAACTCTAGCACCTCACTTGCTTGGATTTGAAATTAAAAACCAAAGAAAAAAATTACAAGAAAACTTGGTAAATGGCAAGGAAATGAAAATTGGCTAAGGAAAAAAATATGTGTGCAGTTTTGGCTTCTCAAAACAAAGAGTGAACTATGCTTAATTCACGCAAATCCTCTCAGCTGCAAGTGATATTCTGCTGTGACAGCAAACACAGCGTTGCAGACCAGAAATAGTGACACTGCTGCATTAGGAAAATTATGCAGATCAAAACACCAATCTGCTGTCACAAAAATCAACTTCCACTTGGGTTTTCTGTGCTCCAACCTTCTTCCTAATATGCTACCAATGTTAGGGCACGATCTGAACTAATTTCTGCACCAAAATAGAGCTCAAACAAGCCACCAATGCTTAGTTACGAAGCAGACAAATTAATTTTGTTGCTGCTCAAAAACTGCCAAATCAGAATGCACAACTGGATTTTTATCAAACAGCTTATGTGCAGAATTTTCAAACAATCAAAATCAAACAATTAATCGGCTTTCAAAGAAGGTTGGCAATCAAAATGATCTTAGGAAAGGTTCTAGAGTATATTTAAAAAGTAAGAAACAAGTATAAGTTGCAGCTTTTACCAATTCGAAACCAAATTTAAACTAGGCAAAAGTGTTTGACAAAATGCCTAAGAGAAAGGCTGAAAAGTGTGCATCAGAATTTCCAACATTTGCTCAGTACAGGTTCAATCAGCTTTTTACAGTGCAGTTTATATTGATATTTGAATTGTGCACTTCTTTTAATTCAATTGAACCAAGCTTTTGCTACCAATTGAAGATGGAATTTGATGCAATAAAAGCAGCAACACAGATTTACAAAATTCTGCAACTTAAACCAGAAAATGTGTAGAAAGATTGGTGGTTTAAATGGCAAATTTGCACAAACAAGTTTGGACACTTAATTTTATGATTTGAGCAACTTTGTTTTACCAAATATGACTTGTTCCAACTGCCAGCAGAGGCTAAAAACTTGTAACTCAGATTTTCACTAGTTTAGTTGCTCTTAAGCACCAAAATTAAGCCAAATCACCAACCAAAATTCAACATAGGATTCAAATTGAACTGGAAACACATCTTATCACTTTAGTATAGCAAATTAAACTTGAACAAGACTCTAAGAATGACTGCAAAGAGGTCCAGTAGAGAGTTCTAAACTGGACAGATTAAAAAAAATCAGAAATGACTCAAGCAAGGAGGTTGCAGTTCGGTCAAGCTACAGTAATATTGAATAATAGCTTATGCAGAATGGTGCAACCAGTTTTAAACAATACAACATTCGTATGGTATGCACACAACACAATCACAGAATTTAAACACCATCAGAATGCAAATTTCTACACGGTGCATCAGATTTCAACCATTTGAAACAGATCTGTCTTAGTGATTCTACTGGTACTGCACGGTGATTGACTTCAAGATGCACTAAGCTCATGAATCATTGCTTATTTTTGTGTGCATCTACCGAAAGTTCAATTCAGAGACATTTTTTCCAATCACGGTTTCAACTGAGAATTCTGGACAAGTTTAAACAACTTACATGACTGGACATAACAGGACTGGATTTTAAAACAAAAAAAACTCAAACTCAGCAGATCTGACCGATTAAAATGAAAACTAATAAAGCAAATAAAAGCTGGATCAAAGAAAGATCACACGGCAGAAACTACTGGTATTGAAAATTTAATGGAACAGTGTGCACAGAGTGAAGAAACACGAAGGAAGTATTAATGACAGTATGGAATGGAAAGAATACTTAGCTAGAGCGTGATGCAGAACCTAGGCTCTGATACCACTTGATAGAGTAGCTCCAGCCATGGACGTGGATTTGAGGCAGCGGAAGATGATTGCATTCGAACCAGAGGCAGCGGAGGAGGTTGCTTGGGATTTGGCAGCCATGTGCAGAGGTGAAACAATGGTTTAGATGATGGATGAAGAGTTATTTGGTAGTGTGACAACTAGCTCAGGCGGCCTTCATGGAAGGAAGCTAGGTGGAGGAGGGAAAGCTCAATTAGAATGACTTTTGAACAGAGTTTTGGGTGCTGGAAAATGCTTCAGCAGAGGTAAACTCATTCTTCATCAAAAGTGATATCATAATCTGATACATTTATATTTATAAAGCAAGTCCTATGCTATGGACGGTGTAGATGGCAGCTGAAGAGATGCGGATCTTCCCACGTGGCAACGGTGAGGGATGTATGTCATGCTTCTGGATGAGGCAATGCAAGTGCGTGATGGGCAGCATCGTTTCCACTAAGTCACGTATCAGATGCAGTGATGGTGTGAAACATGTGAACTTCTTGAGGCAGCTCCATGCTTGCTAAACTCACCCCCTCCTTTTGTGGAAATGACTCTTTTACCCTTCTCCTTGGGTTGGGTTGTTGTACTTTATTTATTGGGCTTGGGCCCCACGTATCAAAAGCTGCTCCTCAAAAGGAGGTAAGCAATTCCTTTTCTCACCTTTTCAAAAGGAACAAGATTGTTAATATTAGTAAGTTGGAAGACATTGTTGAAAGATTAGATGATATTTTAAAACAAAAGGAGAGTCTCGATTTGAAGGAGATTGCGGTGGAGAACAATCAGCCATGGAATGCTCAGACAACATCTCTGGAAGATAGTATCGCATGTGTGGTAGGGATAAAGACAAGGAGGCCATAATGAAGTTGGTGTTAGAGAATAGTAGCGATGGTGAAGAAGTCTATAATCCCTATTGTAGGCATGGGTGGGGTTGGGAAAACAACTTTGACCCGATCTGTGTATAACGATGGCAAGTTGAACGGGATATTCAAATTGAAGGCATGTATTTGTGTTTCTGATATATTTGATATTGTGAAAGTCACAAAAACTATGCTGGAGTAAATTACTCAAAAACCTTTTAAATTGAGTGATCTAAACTTAATTCAACTTGACTTGTTGGAAAAACTGAAAGGTAAATTTTTTTTGATTGTCTTGGATGATGTTTGGATCGAGGATTGTGATAGTTGGAGTAGTCTTACAAAGCCATTTTTAAGTGGAATTAATGGAAGCAAAGTTATTGTGACAACCCGCAATGAAAGGGTAGCGGCTGTATTCCCTTTTCATTATGTTAAAGTGTATCATCTAAACAAATTGTCAAATGAAGATTGTTGGTTGGTTTTTGCAAGCCATGCATTACCCCTCTCAGAAGACAGTGAGAATAGAGAAATTCTAGAAAAGATTGGAAAGGAAATTGTTAAAAAGTGTAATGGCTTGCCTTTAGCTGCACAGTCTTTGGGAGGAATGTTGAGAAGAAAGCACGAAATCAAGGATTGGAATAATGTACTTGAAAGTAACATTTGGGAACTTCCCGAAAGTTAGTGTAAGATTATTCCAGCACTCAGAATTAGTTATAATTATCTCCCTCCACAATTAAAACGGTGCTTTGTTTATTGTTCATTGTACCCCAAGGATTATGAATTTCAAAAAGATGAATTGATCCTGCTGTGGATGGCTGAAGATCTTGTAAAAGTATCAAAAAAGGGAAAGACTTTAGAAGAGGTTGGTCACGAGTATTTCGACGATTTGGTTTCGAGATCGTTTTTTCAATGTTCAAGTTCTCGGGATTGGGGTAATTATTTTGTGATGCATGATCTAGCAACATTCCTGGGCGAGGAATTCCATTTCAGAGCAGATGAACATGGAAAAGAAACCAAAATTGATAGAAAGACTCGCCATTTGTCTTTTACAAGATTCAGTGATTCAGTCTCGGATACTAAAGTTCTTGACAGGGTGAAATTTTCGAGAACTTTTTTGCCGACCCAAGTTCATTATTCTCCCTTCAAAAACAGAAATTCAGAATCTATTATAGTGTCAATGCTCAAGTACTTGAGAGTTTTATCATTTTCTAGCTTACAATGTCAGCTTGTGTTTTTATTAAAGTGTAATGCAAATTCTAGAAGAATGTAGAAGCACCTTAGATAGAAGAATTCAAATGTAATACAAGTTCTAGAATGTTGTAGAAAAGCCTAAGATAGGAAGAAAAATCAAGAATAGTCTACATATGTGAAAATCTAGAACATTCCACATAAGTTATGGCTAGTATGTTCTAGAATATTCTATGGGTCTATAAATACCCATGAACTCTACCATTTGATGCAAGTAGACAAGAAGCCAACATCTACAACAACTAAGACCACTCCAACACTTTTTCCAACTACTACTTCTACATTCTACTATGTCCACATATTCTCTACATTTTCTCTACCTCATCAACTATTCCTTTCACAACCTCAATATACTAACAGTGGTACCAGAGCTACGTTCGGTCATCTACTGGGCGTAGATAAAATTTTCAACTACCTTAAACAAAACTATAACTCCATTTTGTACTACCTCAAAAATATTTTCTCAACTCATGGCAACTAACAATCAAACATCATCAATTCCAGTACCTACTTTCACATGAAAAAATTATGATTTTTGGAGTGTCAAAATGAAGACATTCTTCCGCTCTCAAGATTTATGGGACATCATAGAAGAAGGATTCACTATTCCAGAAGACACCTCCACTCTTACTACAGCTCAAAAGAAGGAGTTGAAGGAAAACAAGCAGAAGGATTCAAGGGCTTTATTTGTTCTTCGACAAGCAATTGATGACACAATTTTTCCAAGGATAATTGGTGCCACCAGTGAAAAGCAAGCTTGGAACACAATACAAGAGGAGTTTCAAGGAAGTGACGGGGTACGCAATGTTAAACTTCATTCTCTAAGACGAGAGTTTGAATTATTAAGAATGAAAGAATCTGAGACCATCAAAGACTACTATTCTAGAATAAAAGAAATAGTTAGTCAAATGAGAGCCTATGGGGAAAATATTCTTGACAAAAAGATCGTTGAGAAAATTTTAATTTCTATTCCCCAAAAATATGATGCAATCGCAACTGCAATTGAACAAACAAAAGATTTGGCTATATTTTCAGTAACACAACTAATGGGCTCTCTTGAAGCTTATGAACAAAGATTGAAAAGGCATGAAGAAGACTCAGTTGAAAATGCCTTTCAATCAAAACTAAAATTGCGGTCTCATAAAGAATATGAAGGAAATAAAAGTAAAGGAGAAATTTCTAGAAATAAAGAAAATTCTAGATGCTTCTCTATGACTCATCAAGGAAAATATCCTCCATGTGGCATCTGTAAAAAGACAAGTCACTTGGAAAAAGATTGTTGGCATCATGGAAAACCTCAATGCCACTATTGCAAGAAATTTGGTCACATAGAAAAGTATTGTCGTAATAAAAATAAACATCAAGCAAACTTTCTGGAAGAAGATAATCAGGAGAAACTCTTATTCTACGCCAATCAAGAATCTCCTAGTGGAGAAGGAATTTGGTACTTGGATAGTGGATGCAGCAATCACATGGCGAAAGATCAAAGCATCTTCAAAGACATTGATAAGTCTGTCAATGTCAAAGTTCGGCTAGGAAATGGTACCACAGTGGAATCTCAAGGCAAAGGAACTGTCATGGTGGAGACAAAGAAAGGTACAAAATTCATCAAGGATGTTTTACTAGTTCCTAATCTTAAAGAGAATCTTTTAAGTATTGGCCAAATGATGGAAAATGGATATTCTTTTCATTTTGAGAAAGATACATGCAAAATTTATGATAGTAAAATGATAGAAATTGGCCAAGTAAAAATGGAGAAGAGAAATAGAAGCTTTCCTATAAGATTCAAACCTGGAACTAATATTGCCATGGAGGTAGAAGTTGATGACTCATGGCTTTGGCATAGGAGATTTGGCCACTTTAACACACATGCCTTAAAGCTTCTATATCATAAAAACATGATGAGAGATCTTCCATGCTTGAAAGAGAATAATGAATCATGCGAAGGATGTCTCCTCGGCAAACAACACTGATTACCATTCTCGACAAACAAAGCATGGAGAGCAAAAGACTTATTGGAGTTGATTCATACTGATGTTTACGGACCAATGAGAACGCCTTCACATCACAACAACAAGTATTTCATCCTCTTCATTGATGACTTCTCGAGAATGACATGGGTTTATTTCTTAAAGGCAAAATCGGAAGTCTTTGGAGTATTCAAGAAATTCAAGGCCCTTGTTGAGAAGCTAAGTGGGAAACAAATAAAAGTACTCAGAAGTGATCGTGGCAAGGAGTACACATCTCACGAGTTTGACAAATTCTGTGAAGATGAAGGCATAGAACGACAACTTACAGTTGCATATACTCCACAACAAAATGGCGTGTCAGAAAGAAAGAATCGCACAATTATGGATTTGGCAAGATCAATGCTAAAAGAGAAAAACATGCCTAACACTTTTTGGGCTGAAGCAGTCTACACTGCAGTTTACATTCTAAACAGATGTCCAACTAAGGCAGTCCAAGAAAAGACTCCTATTGAAGCTTGGAGTGGGAGAAAGCCATCGGCTAAACACCTACGAGTATTTGGGTCTATTTGCTACATACATGTTCCTAATCAAAGGAGGCACAAGCTTGAAGACAAGACTATACGAGGAATATTCTTGGGATATAGCACACAGTCAAAAGGCTATCGAGTCTACAACCTACAAACAAAAAAGCTCATCATCAGTCGAGATGTTGAAGTTGATGAAAATGCTTCTTGGAATTGGGAAGAAGAAAAAGTTGTTAAAAGCAACATTTTACTTCCAATGCATCAGTCTCAAGAAGAAACTCAAGAAGAAGCAGAAAATTCAGGTACGCTTTCTCCACCTCCACAAAAACAAGATTCTTCACCTGAATCTAGTCCAAGAAGAGTAAGATCTTTGGTAGACATATATGAAACTTGCAATATGGCCATGATTGAGCCTAACTGTTATGAAGAAGCATCAAAGCAAGAAGTATGGGTCAAGGCTATGGAAGAAGAGATTAAAATTATTAAGAAGAATAACACTTGGGAACTCGTAAATTGCCCTCATGGAAAAGATGTCATAGGAGTGAAATGGATATATAAAACAAAGCTTAATCCTGATGGAACTATACAAAAGCACAAGGCAAGATTAGTTGCTAAAGGATACTCACAGCAACCAGGAATATACTACAATGAGACATTTGCTCCAGTTGCTTGCTTAGATACAATTAGAGTCTTAATAGCTCTTGCAGCACAAAAAGGATGGAACATCTATCAACTAGATGTCAAATCAGCCTTTCTAAATGGAGTGCTCGAAGAAGAAATTTATGTTGAACAACCACAAGGCTTCATCAACAAAGGAAATGAAGGCAAAGTACTAAGACTTAAAAAAGCATTATATGGCCTGAAGCAAACTCCTCGAGCATGGTATAGCAAGATTGATAAATACTTCATCGATCAAGGATTCAGGAGGAGCAAGAGTGAGCCAACACTATATATTAAGGCACAAGGTCAGTACCATCTCATTGTCTCTTTATATGTTGATGATCTTATCTATACAGGAAACAATATAGAGATGATGAAAGAATTTAAAGAAGACATGATGAAGTCATTTGAAATGACCGACCTTGGCTTGATGAACTATTTCCTCGGTATAGAGGTGAAACAACAAAAAGAAGGCATATTTATCTCTCAAAAGAAATATATTGAAGCTCTACTAAAGAAGTTCAAAATGAATGGTTGTAAACCTGTCGCTACTCCGTTGGTGGTAAACGAGAAGCTACAAAAAGATGATGGAGCACAAGAGGCATATGCATCATGCTACAAAAGTTTAATTGGAAGTCTTCTATATCTCACAGCCACACGACCAGATATTATGTATGCTACAAGTCTTATATCAAGATTCATGCAAAAGCCAAGTCAGATTCATTATGGAGTAGGAAAAAGAATTTTAAGATACCTACAAGGCACAATGGAGTTTGGCATATGGTACAAAACCATGACTAACTAAAGGATGATTGGCTACACAGATAGTGATTGGGCAGGATCAATGGACGACATGAAGAGTACGTCAGGATACACTTTCTCACTAGGATCCGGTATTTTATCTTGGGCATCAAAGAAGCAAGCAACCGTGGCACAATCAACAGCAGAAGCAGAGTATGTAGCAGCTGTTGAAACCATAAGTCAAGCAATATGGCTATGAAGAATACTTGAAGAAGTGGGTGAACCACAAGACGGGCCGACTATTATCTATTGTGACAACAAATCGGCAATGGCAATAGCAAAAAATCCAGTCCATCATCAAAGAACAAAACATATAGCCATTAAATATCACTTCATTCGAGATGAAGAGACAATTAAACAAATTCGACTCGAGTACTGCCCAACAGAAGACCAAATTGCAGATATATTTACGAAGACATTACCACGACCAAGATTTGAACTACTACGCACTATGCTTGGAGTTACCGAATTTGCATTAAGGAGGAGTATTAAAGTGTAATGCAAATTCTAGAAGAATGTAGAAACACCTTAGATAGAAGAATTCAAATGTAATACAAGTTCTAGAATGTTGTAGAAAAGCCTAAGATAGGAAGAAAAATCAAGAATAGTCTACATATGTGAAAATCTAGAACATTCCACATAAGTTATGGCTAGTATGTTCTAGAATATTCTATGGGTCTATAAATACCCATGAACTCTACCATTTGATGCAAGTAGACAAGAAGCCAACATCTACAACAACTAAGACCACTCCAACACTTTTTCCAACTACTACTTCTACATTCTACTATCTCCACATTTTCTCTACCTCATCAACTATTCCTTTCACAACCTCAATATACTAACAGTTCTGCCTGATTCAATAGGTGAATTGATCCATTTGCGTTATCTAGATCTCAGTTTTACTGGTATAGAAACTCTGCCAGAGTCATTGTGCAATTTGTATAATCTACAAACTTTTGAAGTTGTCTTCTTGCTTTAGGCGGACTAAATTGCCTAGTGCCATGCAAAATCTCGAAAACTTGCGTCATCTTGAATTTCGTGATAGTTCCATAAAAGAGATGCCTAAAAGAATGGGGAAACTAAATCAATTATTGACCTTGGATTTATACATTGTGGGCAAGCATAAAGAGAATAGCATCAAAGAACTGGGAGGATTCCCAAATCTCCATGGCCGGGTTTCTATTGAGAAATTAGAAAATGTTACTAATGGTGAAGAAGCATTAGAAGCCAGGATAATGGATAAGAAGTACATTAATTCTTTAGAGTTGCAATGGTCTTTATGTAACGATAGTAGCATCGACTTTCAAATTGAATTAGATGTACTCAACAAGTTACAACCTCACCAAGACCTGAAATCCCTTTCAATAAAGGGTTATAAAGGAAATAGTTTTCCCAA
This sequence comes from Vigna reflexopilosa, assembly GCA_027742785.1. Taxonomy (NCBI): domain Eukaryota; kingdom Viridiplantae; phylum Streptophyta; class Magnoliopsida; order Fabales; family Fabaceae; genus Vigna; species Vigna reflexopilosa. Next base: position 10,585,307 of record CM050929.1, on the reverse strand, counting down.
ATGGATGGATAATTTTTCTTACCGCTACATGAAATATCTGTATTTACAAAGTTGTAACAATTGTTGCATGCTTCCTTCACTTGGGCAACTACCGTCTCTCAAGCACATCCTTATTTCAGATATGAATTCGGTGAAGAGTATTGATGCAGGCTTTTATAAGAAGGAAGATTGTTCATCTATGGCACCCTTTCCCTCCCTTGAATCTTTATACATTTTTAATATGCCTTGTTGGGAGATGTGGAGTTCCGTTGATTCAAAAGCTTTTCCTGTTCTTCAGGAACTTTATATAAAAAATTGCCCCAAACTAAAGGGAGATTTGCCAAATCACCTTCCTACTCTGCAAACAATAAAGATTAAAAGTTGCCAGCTTCTTGTCTCTTCATTCCCAAGGGCTCCCGCCCTTGGAACATTAAAGATATATGAAAGCAACAAAGTGGGGTTACATGCGTTTCCTCAATCGTTGGAATCTATAAAAATATCAGGAAGGCCAATGGTGGAGTCCATGATGGAGGCCATCACTGACATTTCACCTACTTGCCTGAAAGAGTTGATATTAATTGATTGTTCGTCAGCCATATCTTTTCCAGGTGATCGTCTTCCTTCATCACTGAAAATTCTGGATATCAGGGGCTTAAACAAACTGAGCTTCCCGGTGCTACATAAACATAAATTACTGGAATTCCTTTCAATAAATAATAGTTGTGATTCACTAAAGTCTTTCCCACCGGCTATCTTTCCAAATCTCACCTGTCTTAAAATCGAAAAGTGTGAAAATCTAGAATCTCTTCTGCTCTTAGGGTCAGAGTCGTTGAAGAGTCTGAACTCTTTTGTGATTGGGGACTGCCCCAACTTTGTATCATTCCCAGGAGAAGGATTTTCTGCACTCAATTTGACTCGTTTCATTGTTTATGGTTGTGCCAAGTTGAAGTCATTGCCGCATCAGATGGGAACTCTTCTCCCAAAGATGGAATATCTTAGCATATCCAACTGCCAACAAATTGAGTGTTTTCCTGAAGGGGGTATGCCACCTAACTTGACAACAGTTACGATCAGGAATTGTGAGAAACTACTGATCAGCTTAGGATGGATACCCATTGATATGGTTACCTCTCTCGAAGTTTATGGCCCATGTGATGGCATCAACGCCTTCCCAATGGAGGGATTGTTGCCTCCCTCCATTACGTCTCTGTATCTAAGTGATTTCTCAGGTCTTAATACGTTGGAGTGCAAAGGCCTTCTCCATCTCACATCATTACAAGAATTGCACCTTGTAAATTGTGAAAAGCTGGAGAATATTGCGGGAGAAAAGCTGCCTGTCTCTCTAATAAAATTAAGCATAAAAGAATGTCCCTTGCTGCAAAAACGATGCCACAGAAAGGACCGTCAAATTTGGCCAAAAATCTGCCATGTCCGTGGCATAATGGTTGACGGTAGATGGATTTAGTGAGCAAGAATGATGAGCTGGTAATTCTCCTATTTTCACTTACGTCATCAGCATATAACCATGGAAACCTAATTCTGTCAATGTTATCTTTCATCTCATGTCTTACCTTTTAACATTTAACGAGTCTTAAATTACTTGGTCGTTGAGTTTGATACTTGACTGGAATTACAAGGTTAAACGAAACCTAACTTTTTGTTTATATTTTATTTATAGTGATGTCATTTTAATTTAAACGTACTCACTGCAGAAGTGAGTATTGAACTTTTTCTTATTCATATCAGTTTGTCAGTCTACTCAGTACCAAGATTTTTCTTAGTATTTTGTATACCACACAAAAATGCTGCATACTCTTCAACTGCTATCCATTTCAAATTCCCTGTTAGACATATATATGAAGTTCTGTTTTTCTCAACGATTGTAGATAAAGATGGGAGAGTGGACGAGATAAGGGGACTGATCCATGTCAGGGAAAGGGCCAAAACAAATATAACAACTTGGCAAAGAGTTATAACGCAGCGGAAATTCAATCCCCCTTCTTGCGAGAATCTGCGAGGAGCACCAAACAAATAGAACAAAAATAGAATCCAAAGCACAAAAAGACACCAACAATTTTTAACGTGGAAAACCCTTCAATGCAAGGGTAAAAACCACGAGTCGTCCAGACCAATGAAAAAATCCACTATGATCAATAATAGGGTACAAAAGAGTCTCCAATAATAATACCAAAAGGTATTTTCAATAAGCCAAATTAATTAAGTACAAATGCTTACACATGAGAACAAAGAAGATGAAAATTCTCCAAAACAGGGCTGCTGGTGCGGGACTGATTTCTCCCAATCTAGACCTCCGATTGACGATCCGAACGGTCAGAATGAAGAACCATATGTCTGGAACCTACTGTCCAAATATCAGCTCGATCCAACGGTGAACGACTTCACAGCGACGAAAACACCAGTGCAGGTTTAGGGTTATGCGGGAATGACTTTCTCTCTTTCTTTTTCTCTCACTTGGCTTTTGTCTCTCTTCAAGTCTCTCTTCAAATGACTCTCTTGTCCTCTACTAATCTGACCCATCTCATTTTAAACTATTGAGACATAATGGACCACACTATTTGGGCCTATTCTCCACATAGGAAGGGAGCCCAATAACCCAACAAATATCCCCCTCACGACTATGTGGAGATATCCGCCAAACCGGCGATCTCACAACAAACTTCAAACTTTCCTCTTGGCAATGCCTTGGTCATCATATCAGCACCATTATCATCTGTATGAACTTTAGCTAGTTCCACCAACTTAGCATCCAAAACATCACCTATCCAATGATACCTCACATCAATATGTTTGGATTTAGAATGAAAAGTTGGATTCTTACCAAGATGAATAGCACTTTGACTGTCACAATACAACAAGTATTTACCTTGCCCAAAACCAAGTTCATGCAAGAATTTCTTCACCCATAACAACTCCTTGCATGCTTCAGTAAGTGCAATGAATTCTGCCTCAGTAGTAGACAACGTCACATACTTTTGCAACTTTGATTGCCAAGACAAGGCTCCCCTGCAAACTGAATCAAATAGCTGAAGTGGACTTCCTGGAATCAATGTCTCCAGCCATATCTGAATCTGAGTAACCCACCAAAGTAGGCTTATCACCTCCAAAACAAAGCCTCAAACCACTAGTACCACGAAGATACCTCAAAATCCATTTCACAGCATTCCAATGCTCTCTACCTGGATTTGACAGAAATCTGCTAACTGTACCAACAGCGTGTGCAATATCAGGCCTTGTACATACCATTGCATACATCAAACTACCCACCGCAGAAGCATAAGGAACTTTGCTCATGTCTATCTTCTCAGCTTCATTTGAAGGACTTTGTTTAACACTCAACTTAAAATGAGTAGCAAGAGGAGTACTTACAACCTTAGCATTCTCCATTTGAAATCTTTGCGACACTTTCTGAATGTAGTGCTCTTGTGATAGCCAAAGTTTCTTCTCTTTTCTATCACGAGTGATACTTATACCAAGAATCTTTTTAGCAGCTCCCATGTCTTTCATAGCAAATGACTCGCCCAGTTGCTTCTTCAACCTGTCAATTTTGGAAACATCTTTCCCAACAATAAGCATGTCGTTAACATATAACAACAGTATAATGAAATCATTCTCAGAAAATTTCCTGACAAAAACACAATGGTCAGAAGTAGTCTTCTTGTAGCCTTGCTCACACATAACAGACTCAAACTTCTTATACCACTACCTCGGAGCTTGCTTTAAACCATAAAGGCTTTTTCGTAGCCTACACACATAGTCTTCCTTGCCTTCAACAAGAAAACCATCTGGTTGCTTCATGTAAATCTCTTCCTCCAAATCACCATGAAGGAAAGCTGTCTTCACATCCATCTGCTCAACCTTCAAATCAAGAGTAGCAGCTAAACTTAACACAGTTTTGATGGATGTCATCCTTACCACAGGTGAGAAAATCTCATTGAAGTCAACGCCCTTTCTTTGTCTGAAGCCTTTCACCACTAATCTGGATTTATATCTGGTAGATGTAGAATTTCTCTCTTGCTTCACCTTGAAAATCCACTTGTTCTCTAAAGCTCTCTTACCCTTAGGCAACTTTACCAAGTCATAAGTGTGATTATCATGTAGAGATTTCATCTCATCCTGCATTGCATCCAACCACTTTTGCTTTTCTTCACTTTTAATGGCCTCCTCATAACATTCAGGTTCTTCCTCATCAGTCAACATTACATACTCATTGGTAGAGTACTTCTTGGGAGGTCGTTTTGGCCTGTCAGATCTTCTGGGTTGAGCTTCAGGTAGCTCAGGTACATCACCAAGACTGTCATCATTTGACACATCATGTTCCTCTTCATCAACATTATCAATAGGAACATTCAAGTTATCTTCAACCTGCTGATTATCAATATCACCATGTTGTTCATCATCATGAGCATCAATATCCAAATCATTAATAGACAACCGAATTGGATCAACATTAGCCACAATACCATCTTCCTTAGGTGTAGACTTCTTCACCTTACCAATATCTTCAATGGTTTGATCTTCCATGAATTGCACATCACGACTTCTAACAACTTTCTTTTCAATTGGGTCATACAACTTGTAGCCAAATTCATCTTGACCAAAACCAATGAAGATGCATTGCCTTGTCTTCACATCCAACTTGGATCTTTCATCCTTTGGAACATGAACAAATGCTTTACAACCGAAGACACGCAAATGATCATAAGTAACATTCTTGCCAAACCAAATCTTGTCTGGCACCTCAGAGTTCAAAGCTACTGCAGGACTTAGATTAATAACATGCACTGCTGTAAACAATGCCTCACCCCAGAAATGCTTAGGCAATTTTGCTTTAGAAAGCATACACCTAACTCTTTCAATCAATGTTCTGTTCATCCTCTCCGCTAAACCATTCAGCTGAGGAGTTTTGGGAGGAGTCTTCTCATGTGCAATACCATATTGTCTACAATAAGCATCAAATGGTCCACAATATTCACCACCATTGTCAGTACGAATGTGCTTCAACTTCTTGCCTGACTACCTCTCAACCAAAGCATGGAATTCTTTAAACTTGTCCAACACTTGGTCCTTTCTCTGTAGTGCATAAACCCAAAGCTTCCTGGAACAATCATCAATAAAAGTAACAAAGTAAAGTGCACCACTAAAAGACTTTACCTTCAACGGGCCACAAACATCAGAATGCACCAATTCAAGCAACTCTGACTTCCTGGAGGGAGGATGCTTCTTGAAGGATACTCTAGTTTGTTTACCAGCCATGCAGTGAGAACATTTCTCCAACTCTACATTCTTTAATCCTGAGAGAACATCCTTTTTAGCTAAGCAGTTAAGCCCATTTTCACTGATGTGCCCAAGCCTTCTGTGCCACAAAGATGACTCCATATACATAGCATTCACACAATCTTTAGCAACCAAAGCTTTTGTCCAGTAAAGCTTAGAGTTTTTCTCCCCTTTAGCCACAATCAAGTTACCTTTGGTGAGCTTCCACTTTCCAGAACCAAAGTGGTTATCATATCCAGCATCATCAAGTACCTGCACAGAAATCAAGTTAAAGCGAACATCTGGAGCATGTTTAACTCCTCTAAGCAACAACTGCATCCCCATGTTGGTTTGCAAGTGAACATCACCAACACCAATAACTTTAGACACCCCATCATTACCCATCTTCAATACTCCAAAATCATCAGGTGTATAAGATGTGAAGAACTCCTTCCTGGATGTAACATGCAGTGTAGCACCACTATCAATTATCCACATGCTCTCATCAGATACAAGATTAATAGTGTCATAATCACGAAGACAAACAAGGTCACCACATGTAGTAGTAGTAACACGATCACCATCATCATTATCTATTTCTCTTTGTTTACCCTTTTTGTCTTTTTTCTCTTTCTTCCACAAAAAACAGTTCTTCTTTATATGCCCTGTTTTGTGACAATAATGACACTCCACATTCTTGTACCGAGACTTGGACTTGCTCCTGCTTTTATCTTTACCACTATTTTCTTTCTTCTAGCTTCTCCCCCTATTCTCTGTAACAAGCACTTCTGAATGAGATGAAGTACCATGTGTCTTCCTTCTCATCTCCTCATTAAGAGCACCACTCTTTGCCATTTGCAAAGAAATATCACCATTAGGGGTAGCCCTTATCATAGAAACCCGAAATGTCTCCCACGAATCCGGTAAAGAGTTTAATAGGAATAAGCCCAATAGATCATCATCAAATTTTATACCCACTCCTGCTAATTGATCATAGCGTCCTTGAAATTCACTCAAGTGATTTGAAACAGGAGTTCCTTCCTTGTACTTTAACTCCACAAAATTTTTCAGCAAGTACAATTTATTAGTCCCTGACTTAGAGGCATACAAGGACTCAAGCTTATCCCATACGGTTCTCGCATGTGTCTCATTAGCAACAAAATTATAGACATTTTCATCAACAAACTGCCTTATAAATCCACATACCTGTTGATGTTCAAAATCCCATTCTTCATCTGACTTGGATTCTGGCTTATCGGAAGCAAAAACAGGAACATGCAAATTTTTCACAAATAGCAAGTCCTTCATCTTGCCTTTCCATAAGTGATAATTTTCTCCATTCAAAGGAATCAATTTTGTATGTGCCTCCATCATTCACGCAAACTAAACAGTCCCTTAACCAAAGAGCTCTGATACCACTTTGATGGGGAAAGGGCCAAAACAAATATAACAACTTGGCAAAGAGTTATAACGCAGCGGAAATTCAATCCCCCTTCTTGCGAGAATCTGCGAGGAGCACCAAACAAATAGAACAAAAATAGAATCCAAAGCACAAAGAGACACCAACAATTTTTAACGTGTAAAACCCCTCAATGCAAGGGTAAAAACCACGAGTCGTCCAGACCAATAAAAAATCCACTATGATCAATAATAGGGTACAAAAGAGTCTCCAATAATAATACCAAAATGTATTTTCAATAAGCCAAATTAACTAAGCACAAATGCTTACACATGAGAACAAAGAAGATGAAAATTCTCCAAAACAGGGCTGCTGGTGCGGGACCGATTTCTCCCAATATAGACCTTCGATTGACGATCCGAACGGTCAGAATGAATAACCATATGTCTGGAACCTACTGTCCAAATATCAGCTCGATCCAATGGTGAACGACTTCACAGCGACGAAAACACCAGTGCAGGTTTAGGGTTATGCGGGAATGGCTTTCTCTCTTTCTTTTTCTCTCACTTGGCTTTTGTCTCTCTTCAAATGACTCTCTTGTCCTCTACTAATCTGACCCATCTCATTTTAACCTAATGAGACATAATGGACCATACTATTTGGGCCTATTCTCCACATAGGAAGGGAGCCCAATAACCCAACAAGTGTTATCCTACCTTAGTGTGGAGTATATATCTTCATCATTCTCTTCAATTTTGTCATGCCACGGAAGAAATCGTTTTCACTGTTTTTGGTTCAAATCCTTTAAAATGTAAAAGGAGAATCGTATCCAACCATCATTAAAATATAATTTTGAAATTAATCTACAATTTGATAATATGTATTATGTGTTATTAACAATTCTCTAACATATGTTATATTATGTTCCAATTTAGGGGCGATATAAGAGTTTGAGAACCGAAAACAAACTCTAGATGAGAAGTCATAAAGATGAAAGAAGTAAATAAAAATAAAAATTAATTATAAGAGAATGAAATAACTAATCACTCTCTTTCTACTCAACAAAATTATAATTTATGGAAAATAGGTTTTAATTCAGTAAATATAATTTTTAATACAAATAAAAATTAACATACATTTATAATAATTTAATTAAATTTTATTCTTAAACATAGAATTATAATGTTCTGCCACCTATACAAGATCACCAACCTCAAATGCTCTGTCACTTATGTTTTTGTAAGCTTGCTTCATCCTATTTTATGCTTTTCTCATTTGGAAATTAATCATCTTCAAAGCTTCTTCTCTTTTTCATAAACTTTTGTTAACCAATCCTATTCTTGATTCCCTTGGTATATAAAGAAGATAAGGTTTGTGTTCAACAACTACCTTATAAGGAGTTTGTATAGTGTGGTAAGTTGTATTGTACCACTAGTCAATCAAAGGTAACCATTTTGACTAAACATCTTTTAACAAACCTCATTTTGTCCATTCATTTGAGAATGATAGGAAAAAAAAGATGGATCTACATCCCTTGAAAATGTTAGGTAAACTTAAACGAGAGTAATTAGGAAAATGCAAAAGATTAGAGTACTTGTTAGTAATAATTATGGAATTCATTAAATTATACTTTGATAGTAGTTGGGTGGTTGTGTTTAAGACTAGAAAATCATTAATAGTATTTTGGTAGTAATTGTATGTATTGCATTTGGTTGAAAAATTTCAATAATGATATGAATAGGTCCATTGTGATGTATATTGTGCATGATGAAAAGATGTATGGCGAAGTGGATGAGTATATGTGTATTGTGTGGTGGATATATGCATGACTTAGTTTACATGAGATGATTTGTTGATATGTGTATGTTTTATTCAAAGTTAGCTTATATTTTTTATTTATGGATGTGTGGTTTTCACCTGTTATAATCATGTCTATGGATACAAGCATATGGTTCAACAAGTGTGGTGGGTGCTTACCAGTAATAGTGGCACGAGTAACCCATGTAGTGTAGGATAATTTTGTTAACATGATTTTTTCCCCAGGATAGTAATTATAATTACTATTTGAACTTATGTTTTGTCAAACCCTCTATTAATTTGTTGAATGAGGAATGATGATGTAACATCCCTAACAGGATACTACTTATAATAAATCAAGGTACTAAATTATATAAAACATCCAAATCCAAACATTTTTATTTTTATTTAAAACTCGGAAGCAAATTCATAGACATACCATATGTTTTTATACCACATCGAAGTAATTATAAATTGTCCTTTACAACGATAGAATTCAAACACACTAGTAAATAACAACATAAAGAAAACCCGACAAATATTATTTCCCAGTACTCTCGTCGAGCTACTCCGTTCCAGTATTATCTGCAATATCATCTGCTCCCGTACAAGTACGATCATCACAGGTGGAAACCACAACCACAACATGCAAGAGTGAGCAACTCGAAATATCATAATATATAAATCAAAATATAAACTTCATACACACATTATGACAATTCATATCTTTATATTTCGACGCGAAACATATCATCACAATTTAGCCTTTTGTACTCTAATGTCGTTTCCTTGTTCGTCATATTCTGTTCTCAATAACAGTTGATTTTCCTTTATTGGAACAATCATTTCTTTGTATTTTGTCAACACAAGCTGCTCTCAATAGCACACGATTCGAGTCGTCTTCAATCGCAACATCAGACCTATCTCCCTTAACTCCTCAAGGACTAACGAGTAAAAACATCGATATTACGCACACCGATGCACTATACTCAGCACGAGCCAAAGTCATAGGCGAGACATTCACCTCCTCGCGGAGAAGGAAGTAACACTCGAATCTCTAATCTCTGGCAAGACTAGAATTTATTAGTATATTACTCGTTTGACGAAACTACAAGAAAATAGTATGATTTATGTGAACTACACCAACGAACTTAATAAACCGTGCTCAATCACGAACTAATTACATGCTCTCATTAACATGTATCCATCGAACAGAAGTAAGTCAACGAAGCAACCATGCTCAATCACGAATGCTCACATGTTCTCAATAACATGAATGTGCAAAAGCGTTGATAAACAAGGCTTAACACCTCAATAATGTGTCACTCCTCATTATTTAATAATTTTAACCCACCACAAAAATAAAATTTACTATCTCACCTAAGTGGATCCCACATGGGTCCACAAATTTATGATTTCTCAGAAATTGCTAACTCTTCTCGTTCTTTCCCATTTTCATCTGTTCATTGCTATATCAACTAGCTGATATTTCAAACACTCAAAATCCCTCTCTTAACTTAATCATTCTATCTCAGTTACTTCTGGTCTCTACTCAATCATCATTCTTTTCCACTAGAAGGAAGAGAAAACATCATATTTTGCATTAAAAACATAATTACTCTTGTAAAATTGGTTGCTGTCAAAATGACCTTTGCCCAGTGTTGTATTCATAATTCCCTCTACAGAACTCTGAATGAGTTAATTCTTGTTTTATTGGATTCTAGACTCAAAACTGTTTCTTTGGACACCAAACTCGTAATTTTTGGACAATAGTGCTAGCCGCAGTAAAATTATTAAAAATCTTAATTTTACTCACGTTCTGGAAATTTTCAGTTTTGACCTTTCCTTATTGTTTTATTCATAAATCTCTCTACATAACTCTGAATGAGATGATTCTTGCTTTATTGTATTCTAGACTCAAAATTATTTCTCTGGACACTAGACTCGTAATTTTTGGGCAACTGTACTAACCCCAGTAAAATTTACAATACTAACAAACAACAAAAGTCCAGGTTATCAAACACTTAAGATCATTGGAACACTATAAGTGAATTCATTATAGCTTCTGACTTCTTATTGAAAATCCTTCTGGTCAAAACTAAACCAATATATATCTAAAATCTGTAATAACATTTTCAGTTCGATCCAACGGTTGATGAAGTGAATCTCTTAATTTTTCCTTCGATGGTTTAGAGATAGAACTAAGCTGAAAATCAATTACCTCAAAATACGAAATCTATATCTCTTACTTGAGACATTAGATTGATACTCTGAATGGTAAAATTCAACATATAGGTATTAGGAACCATATATCAAAATTCTAGATCAATCAAACGATTGACTTGACTATAATTGATGTTTTCCCAAGGGGAATTAGTTGCAGAAAATAAGGTGATCATTAACTTATTCCAACATGTGAGATTTATTCCATTAAGTACAGATCTCAAAATAATAATCCGAACGGTCAAAGAAAATTAATATGTCTTATGGTCCATATATAAAAATTCCAGGTCAATCTGACGGTTCACTAGACATGAATTTATGTTTTACCATGGAAACTTAGTAGTAGAAATCAAATAGTGATGTCTTTATTCAAAATTACGAAATTAATTCCTCTCGATACAGAACTCCAATCACAAACCTGAACGGTCAAATCAGCATAATTTATCTCAGCAATCATATATCCAAATTTGAGCTTAATCTAACGGTAAACGAATTACGGATTAAGGTTTTACTGTGGTAACTCCAAAAATATAGAACAATGAAATCATGGATATGAAAACTAAAACTCACAAAAATAGATAAATAGCTACCAATACTAAATCCCAATATAATTATTTTCATATTCATGATCATGAAATATGAATTATAATATCTAAGATAAGATTTAACTTCCCCAACCCCTCACAAGATATATTCAAAGTTACTCCCCTTACAAACATATACCCCTCCCCATCATTCAACAAAACCCAATCAATCATGACAATTCTAGGTAGCTCCCCTTACCTCTAGTTTCCAGAAAATCTTCAAGGGTTCCTTGGTGACAAAAGCTCCTCCCCTCTTGTTGTAATACCAAGATCCTTCCACACCTCTTGGCTCTTCTCCAACACACTTCTAAGGTAGTAGAATAAAGACCCTTCTTATACCCTCACAAACTCTAAATTTTTGGGGTTGTTAGGAAAGAACCAAACTCTCCTTTTGTTTTTCACCCTTCACTCAACCTTACGTAAATACTCTCCTAAGGTGATTTGAATATCTCCTTTAAACTAATCCCTTATCTCCTTCCATAATCCCTCAAGATCATAAATTTTGTCTTCTACGAAAATGCAAAGAAACTTAATGACTACATGAGCAAAAACTTTTCCTTTCTTTGCCTAACACTTTTAATTAAGACCAACCATTTTAGACTTTCTCTTTTTAAAGCCAAACCAAAAGCAATGACTACAAGCTAACAAGGAGTCCAAATACCTTCAAGTGCACCATAAAAAGAAGAAGAAGCAAACAAACAAAATACTAACTTATTCAATTCCATTTCCTCTCTTCTAGAAACCAAGGCAATATGAAACATTAATACATGGCCACCTTCTCTCAAATTTATGTGCTCAATGGTCAAGGCTTCACAAAGTTTTCTCTCTTTCATTCATTACATGGGTCCTACATGTCTACCAATCACACCAAAACTGGAACAAGGAGTTAAGGAAAATACCTAGGGAAAAATTTGAACCCATGACCTCAAACCCTTTCTATAAATTTTCAACACTACACCAATTCATTTTTTTGTTGTTGATAATATAGTAAAAACAATACTACTAAAGCCTTATTTCATGCATTTACAAAAATTAACATGAAAACCAATATTAATAAAAAAAATTTATTCACTTTCTCAATACTTTCTACAAACCAATATAGACTATACTTAAATATTTAGGATCACAACTAAAAACAAATAAAAATAGAAATTATTTTTATTTTTCAATGGGTCTTACAGATGACGTTTAACAAGCCACCATAGAAAAAAAGTATGATGTAAAAATTGCAAATTTGCAAACTTTTTAACAATGGTTATCTAAAGAAGTGTCATTAAAAGTAGAAATGATGACGGTTGCCATCTTTGAAACTGGGACATACGAGAAATAACAACAATTATATAGAGAATCGTCGTTAAAACCTTCTTAAGCTGGAGAAACAGTGACAATTTTATAGAGAACCTTCGTCGAATGTGCAATACATTCATAAAAAAAGACGTGTTTCTTTCTCTCGCATGACTTTCATTTGAGTGTTTTCTCTTCCCCTGCATTTTCATTTTCTATTTCTTTTCATTTTCACAACCGCAATTACCATTAGTGGTGAACCTCCGTGAGCTTCCGCTAGTCACAAACTACTCCACGCGAACATCTGCTAATAGCAAAGCACTACTAATCTCACTACACACTGCAAGTTTCCATCACATTTTATTGTAAAACCCATGCCGCGAGGCTCCTTTGCAAAGCTTTCCACATCATGTTGTGTGGCTCCTCTACGAAGCTTTCCACACCTATGGTTGGTACTTTACATTTATTCAATGATTTGCTTACTTGTTTTTTATTTATCTCTTCGACTTCACAAATAAGAAAATGGGGAGCCCATGGAATACTTATGTCCCTTTCAAAGCTTAAATGGAGATGTTTTTCTACTCCACTTTGGTAGGTCTATCTTTATTAATCTTGTCATAACATACAACACAATATTTTATTTTTTCTTTTTTATCAATGACTTTTAATGATGATTCAAGAACAATCACCATCGTTTGAGATTTAAAAATCGTTGAAAGACTATTTGAATCATCGTGGAAAGTTCATTATGAATCATAGGTAAACTCTAGAAAGGGGGTTTCAATAGAGTCTAAAACTTTTCGCAAAGAAGTGTTAGACGCTATTGTAAGGGTTAAGAGGTTTGCAGATAATGTTGAACACTTAAAGATTTTTAGAAGCCTTTAAAACAAAAAGAACGATGAAGAATTGTTTTTATAATTGTTCACCGCAATTTGCCTTAAGTACTCTTAAGTAGTTTCACTAATATTTAAAAATATTACAAACAAATTTAACCTCTTTAGGTTTACAAACGAGTATTACCACTCTTTGTTTTGCACTAGTCTAACTGACTAAATTGTTTAAGTCTACTGAGTTAAACAAACAAGTATTTGAATTCACTTATGAATATACAAAAAGAACAAAGTGTTTTTATGAAAATAAGCATAGATAATGATTTTCTTAATGAGGATATATTTTCAATACAAAGTATATCTGAAAACTTGTAACAAATATTTTCTTTCTCAAAGACTATTAGACGATGCAATTTTAAGATAAAATTAACAGTGTAAGAATAAGAAACAATCATTGTTGTTGTTTTCTTCTCTTCATGTGATCCTTTTTATGTAGACTTCTTCCAAAAAGATCTGTTACTCAGAGGATTAACTTTCATGTAGGTGTCTAGCCTTTTGGTATGAGGTCAAATGCTATGTTGCTTTTTTTAAAGGCAACTATGCTACTTGTATGGATATGTTCGACAAAAGATAATGAGGAAACATTCTTAGAATAAAGCTTTGTCCTTTTATGATCTGTACATAAGAATGACAAAAAAACTCGTACCCAAAGGTATGTGCCATTAGTGCAAAACAGACTTTTTAAGTCTGTTATTTTGGACCTTTTAAGTTTGTTGTTGACCAACAGACGTAAATTTTAAGTCTGTTGTTGACCAACAAACGTAAATTTTAAGTCATTTGTTGACCAACAGACTTAAATTTTAGTACATTTCTCAAAAAAAAAGTAGCAAATGTAAGTTTGTTATACAAAATACCAAAACCTGTAATATAGAAAATTTCCTATAATAGAATATATATTTCAAATTACTCATTTCTAGTATATAATAAATAATTCCACAATCAAAATACACAATAAAATGTCTTAACTAAAAATATGTAGTCTAAAACTTAAAACAAAACCTAATCTACACGATGGAGAAGATAACTTGTCCATTGATGTATTATTTTGACCATGGTCTCCTTTAATATAGATGATGAATCATCAAACACCTAATACATTAGAACCTAAATCCTGCAATATTTTGGAGAAATAGAAATTAACATATCTTAACGAAACAATGTAAAGCAAAAAAAAACATACCTCGTTAATTGTGATTACACAATTTGCCACACCTAAAACAGATCACACAAGAAAAGTTGGTCTTAAGTTTGAGTTCATTGTTTTTACAATTCAAAGAGTTCACTGTAAATAACTTTATTTGGATTGCACAAGTGCGCACTATTTCTTACCTTAGTTGAGCATTCATTTTCAACTCTGATGTGTCCTTAAAAACCTTTTTGATTGCATTAACTTCAGCCAGGTCATCAAAATTTCCGAGCTAAAATACTTAGATAGCACACCTGTAAAAATATTGTTACGATTGGATAAATGGTTAATTCTTCTTCATAAAAATATTACTCACCGCGAACTTCATAAAGGCTATATTAAAATGATTTTAAAACCTAAGAAAATCTCCCTAATCAATTAAGAATTAACATTACATTAGGAATTTATTTTTCAAATAACCAGTTCAAACATAAACTAATTTTAACACTTAAAAACCTCCACTGCACCAAGGCTAATAACCGAAAACAACCATTGACTTATATATTATTCCAACATAAATTCTTCTTTAACCAAAAATTTACAGAATCTTAACATCACAAACCATATAGAATATGCAAAGTTTTGGACAAAATACGTGACTCTATAACTTAATGGTTTGCACCCAAACAATAGGTTTCATTGAACTAAAAAAAACATTTATTCCAGCAGTCATGGAGAACTTCACTTCTGATGGCATACCCCTTGCCATGACCTAGAACATTCATGAAGAATTGGAGACATCTATGGAAGACGGGCTTAGACAATTTCTCTTGGGCCATCTTAAGTCATCATGAACATTTAGTACAGTAAGAATAATTTTGGGCCTTGTATTTTGGGCCAAGTAGTCTAGATTTTATTTAGGTTTTGTATTTTGGACCAAGTAGTCTAGATTTTATTTGGGCTTGGTATTATGGGCCTAATAGTGTAGGATTTCAATTGGGCCATTGTATTTTAGGCCAAGTAACATAGGATTTTGACCAAACAAGTCAACAAAGGGTCAAGGCCCAAAGTTGACTATGCTTGGATGTCCAAAATGGGTGTGTTGACCAAGGGGTCAACATTTTGGCTAAGCTTGGAGAACAAGGAAGAAGAATTTCGTCCTAGACATGTGGAAGCTTCCCATTGGAGAGTTTTCCTCCTAGTTAATGGCCATGTGTCACTCTAGGAATGAAGAGTTTTTCCATAGGTAGTGGTCACATGTCACTCTCTCATTTGAGAGAATTTTTGTCACTTGTCTCCCTCCTATTGGAGAGGATTTCTCCTTGCTCTCCAAGACAACCAAGGTGGCTCTTTTAGGTTAAAGTTTCAGCCCATTTTTGAAACACCTTAGCCTATAAATAGAGGTGTTCTCCATCATGTAATCACCTTTGATTTAGAGTAAAGTTATGCTGCCATTTTTGTGCCATACTACTCTTTTAAGGTTAACCAAGTAGCCTCCTCTAGCCACCTTCCTCCAAGAGTTGGCCCAACCTCTCTTAGAGAACCACCATACACACCTTCCATCACCATACAACTCATCAAAACCATGAGCTATCAACACCTTTCACCACCACCAAATTCCGCAATCTTCATCCATGAACTTATGGCTTGATTTGATTCTAGATTTGGCTTCTCCTAGCTAGAGATTTTGCCACAAACTTCAAACCACACTACCATCCAATTGAAATGATCATAATTTGTTAATGTAACCCAAATTTATAAAAAAAAAAACACTTGACACATATGATTTATTCGCAAACCATGTTTCACAGATATATGACGCATTATTTCTTTGAAAGTGAACATATGACGCAAATCAACAAACATCTTATGTGCAAACAATCAAATGACCAAACAATCAATAATCAAACCCCCGGAAGTTCATCCCATGCGTCAATCACACCAACCAACCTTCTGAACACGGTAGTGATGGTGACTAATCGACTCTTAATTTGACGAACACGTTCCAAATTGAGAGTATAGATCTTGGATGTGAGCTTGTCCAAGGCGGGATGAGCCTCCTGCTCCTGTGAGTCATCAGAGGGAGAGAGAGATTTAGGGTAAAGACATAGGGAAATTGTCGGCAGAAAATGAAAAGAAGAGAAGAGGAAAGAACAGACCTCACTCTCCAATATGCTAGAGGCAGCTTCAAGGTAGGCCTCCATGGCCACAAACTCGAAAGGGAGAATCTTGATGGCATCAGGGTCGTCGTCATGGTCGTGGTCGAGTTTAGAATCGTTGTGGTGGTCGTGGTGTTTGGAAGAGGAGAAGGCCTGGTGGTGGTGAAGGATCCTGGTCTGGAGCTCTTGGATGAAAGGGGTGATGGAGGGGTCGCGTGAGTTGAGGAGGAGGACCTCATGGGCAGCGATGATGGCCTTGATGTGCTCCAAGTTGATGACGATGGCCTTCTCAAGGCCAAGAAGGGCGGAAGGGGAGGCTGATGTTGCGACACGAGACGACGAGTTGGATGCTGGAGTTTGTTGTCTGGGAAGTGAAAAGGGTTTATGAATGTCTTAGATGTTTTTTTAGGTTAAAACATTTTTTAAGTCTATTCCACTTTTACCAGACTTAATAATACTGATTTAAGTCTGATAAAAAGGCAGCAGACGTAAATTATTTTTATTTTAAGTCATTTACTCACTAACAGACTTTAATAACAACTTTTTATTTACTAAATTGCCACCGCACATATTTTACATATGTTTTCTTATTAACAAACTTAGATTTGCAGACTTAAAAAGTACTTTTTACACTAGTGTGCAGATAAAATCCGTTGTAGATAGTTGGTACCCGAAAGATAATTGCACTACAAATGATGCTATGATTGATCGCATTTTAGATAAGATTTCACCTAGATCTCTCATTTTGAATGTCCAATTGTTTCATATGCGATGTTGTGCACATATATTGAATTTGATTCTGAAGGATGGTTTTTCCATAATTGCTAATTTCATTGAAAAGGTCAGAGAAAGTAATAATTTTTTGACAACTGCACTTAAAAGAGAAGAAAAATTTATAAAGACATGTGCTCAATTGAATATTCCATTCAGAAGAAAATTAGTTGCTGATTGTAGAACTAGGTGAAATTCTACATTTTTAATGCTTTAAGTAGCCAAAAAATACAAAGATGTACTTGATTGTTTATCCCAATGAGAGATTCAATATAAAGTTTTGCCCAGCACATATGATTGGCAAATGACAAATGAAATTTGCCAAAAGTTGAAAATATTTTAGGGTTAAATATGTTTTTAGTCCCTATACTTTGGGGCGATTTTGGGTTTAGTCCCTCTTTCAAAATAAGATACAATTTAGTCCTCTAACTTTAGGAAACTTTGGTTTTAGTCCTCCAAAACTAACTCCGTTAAAAATATGTTGATGTGTCTAACGAAAAACTGACACCACTTTTTTTTCTCACCTTTTCTCCTTCTCTCTCTTTTGTCTTTCCTCTATCTTCCAACCCAAACCTTCCGCACCTAGAAACCTTCCTCATTCTCTCCTATGTCCGTGGCTGAAGGTGAAACCGTGTCTGTAGAGACTGGTAGAAGGAGGTGGTATGGTGGCTGGTTAGAAGACATGGTGGTGCGCAGCAGAGGCAAACCCCTCCCTGGGTCCCTAGAAGATCCCTTTCAAACGCAGTGCACACCCTGAGGCAGAGCTACCCTCACTGGACCACTTGTTTTTTAATACATAAACATTTAAAGTTGTCTTCCTCGCCACCTTCACTCTTCTACCTTCATACCTTCACTCTTCTACCTTCAGTCTTCTACCATCAGTTAAACAGGATAACGTTGATTATGTTTCGTTTTAGTAAATTTTTATCGGGTAGGTATATGATTATTCTACTTATCCCATCACTGCTTTTGTATAGAGATATAACTTTACTATTTTCAGTAAATCTAAGTATTAGTAATCTAAGAACACCAATACTATTATCGTTGCAGAAAGTATATGAAGAAATTACTATTCTTTCGAGTGCTGCTCTTGAAGGAAGACTTTGAATAAGTCTGGGTACCTCTCTGAACCAGTCATTGTGCTATTGCTTTCTGTCAAAGAAATGTTGGATCTGCAGTCAAAGGCTTAATCTTTTCGTAACACAAGTTCTGAAAATTTAGCATCTTCTTGATATTCAAAACAATGAAAATTTTCAAATTATTTGATCAAGAAATCGAATGCATAGACATAATATTCATGATTTAGAATTTGAAGCACCTAATTTATTTATATCATCGTAATAAAATATATCCCATCTATCCTAGCTCCTTTATAGATATCCTTTGTCATATACTATATGGATATTATTCTATATTTTTATTATTTAAAAGTTAATAAACATGTATAAAAAACAAAACTTTTCTCATGTATTCGTTCTAACACAGGGCTTTTGATAGGTATGCACTAGCTTTTGATAATTATATTCACGAAAATTACAACATAATTGGTGTTGAAAAAACTTACACTTACAAAAGCTAGGTATGTCATACTGTGGTATTTGTCTCCTCTATCATTTTCACATTCTTACTTTTAGCATGATTCATGCTTTTGTGTAGCTCTATTTGTGTTATTAAAGGACTTGTAAATTTTTAACTTATTTTTATGAGACAGAGAATGGTGACATCCTGGCAAAGCATGAAAAACGAAATAGCAGATATTAAATTTCAAAGTTGATGAAGTTGATATTAATGGATTACAAAAGTTGTTGATACAATAAAAATAAAACAAATAAGGTAGATTCCTTCCTTCTCAATGTTGTTGTAATCAGCCAAGGTCCTCCTATCTTCCAAGTGCTTCCCTGCGAAGATCATGACGTTGGAAATATAAAATTCATTGATGGCATTGGTGGTCCTGTCTCTCTTCTTTTCCTTTTTATACGTCCTAATCTCATGTAATGAATATATCATAACTATATTTTATACACATTATATTCACATACTTTTCCATCTCTTGTTTCCTTTGCTATTAAATTTCGAACACTAGCAGCATGCAGTTTGCAGAGAAGATAGCGAGTGTTTTCTCTATATATTAGAAGTGCATTAATAACTTTTGGGCAGCTTATGGTACGTGAGGGGACCATTTGCATGCATGGCTACATAGCCATTTGCATTACTTCACACATCATGCATCAGGAAGAAGAAAAAAAGCATCTCAACCAAACATAAATTAACTATTTCTTTTTTCTCTTTTCCATTTTTTCCATTTCTCATATATTTCCTTCTTCTGCATCTGCTAGCTGACACCTCCATATATACCACATACTCGAAACCCTTCATACTGTTCATTACGAAAATCACTCATTATTATTAGTTATGAAATTAATGCTATCTCCAACCGCATTTGGCCCATGATGGAGGAAGAGGAAGCATCGGAGTGAGGTGGTTGTTTGATGTCGACGTGATTGGAACGGGAAGTGAAGACGAAGTCGGTGGTGGAGGCGGAGGTGGTGGTGGAGGAGACGGAAGCGGAGGCGGAGGTGGGGATCTATAGTGGCTTGTAAATGATGTTTTTGCATAGGTTTAGGAGGTTGCGTGGAAGATGGAAGAAAGACGAAGGAGAGAGAGAGGTTTGCCTCTGCTGCGCACCACCATGTCTTCGAACCAGCCACCGCGCCACCTCCTTCTACCAGTCTCTACAGTCACGGTTTCACCTTCAGCCACGACCAACTACTTCTTTACTATTTCGCAAACCTTGTCCACTGTTTTTGCTTTAACAGTACACGAACTTTGAAGGCCAATTTGACGCCGCTAAAGGAAGGAGACGAGACATAACATAGGAGAGAATGGGGAAGGTTTCTACGTGGGGAAGGTTTGGGCTGGAAGATGGAAGAAAGACAAAGGAGAGAGAAGGAGAAAAGGTGAGAAAAAAAGTGGTGTTAGTTTTCCGTTAGACACATCAGCATATTTTTAACAGAGTTAGTTTTGGAGGACTAAATTGTACCTTATTTTGAAAGAGGGACTAAACCCAAAATCGCCCCAAAGTATAGAGACTAAAAACATATTTAACCCAATATTTTATCATGTGACACTCTTGTTTTCTGGTACCTCTTATCCAACTGCCAACAATTTCTTTCCAAAGGGATATGAAATTAAGTTGACTTTGATGAAATGACTTAACTCTCCTAATTCTCACTACAAAAATTTTTCAAATTACCGACGAAAATAAATTCATCCGTAAATTTTAATTATAGACGGATTTTACTGACGAATTTTTAAAATTTTGATTACCAACGGACATATTGACAGAAAAGTCCATCGTTAAATCTGTCGGTAATACATAAAAAATTTATCGACGGAAAAGTCAATCGGTAACACATAAAATTTACCGACAAAAACGTTTGTCGGTAAATCCGTTGGTAATACACAAAATATATCGATGAAAAAGTTCATCGGTAAAGCCGTCAGTGAAACACATAAAATTTATCAACAAAAAAATCCTTCGGAAATACACATAAAATCTACCGACAGAAAAGTCCGTTGGTAAAAAGAATGACAAATTTTCGACCTACCCTTTCTCTTTTTTCGCAAACTTGCACATTACTTTCTCTCTCTCTTTCTCTCTCTTTCTCTCTCTTTCTCTCTCTCTCTCTCTTTCCATACCTAATTCTTATCTTATCTTCTATTTTGAAAGCACCACTTCTCACATTCTTAAACACTACTTCTCACATTCTCAAACACCACTTCTCTTCGATTTGTCACAATTGCTGCAACGGAATGGTTAGCGTGGAATAACGAACCAAGAGGGTTTTTAATATAAATGCGTGCCTTTTAATTTCTACTCAATTTATCTTACTACGCAAATAATAAATATAAATAAAAGAGTAAGGTTGAGAGAAATTTGCATAGATGGATTTTATACTGGTTCGGATCTTACCAATCCTACGTCCAGTCGCTTATCTCAAATCAAGATAAACTGATCACTAACCAAAAAACAATTACAAACT
Organism: Vigna reflexopilosa; assembly: GCA_027742785.1. Classification (NCBI taxonomy): domain Eukaryota; kingdom Viridiplantae; phylum Streptophyta; class Magnoliopsida; order Fabales; family Fabaceae; genus Vigna; species Vigna reflexopilosa. The sequence continues at coordinate 10,563,778 of CM050929.1, read as the reverse complement.
ACATTTACAAAGAAACAATTTGTAAAAGTTTAGAAACCACCTCTCTTGATACCACAAGAGATGAACCTACACCTCCTTTGAATCTTCACAAAGGATGAGACACCTCCTCCGAATACTTCACGAAGGATGAAACACCTCATCCGAATACTTCACGAAGGATGAAACACCTCCTCCGAATACTTCACGAAGGATGATCCTCTTCCACACACCTCCTCAGACGCACCAAGGATGAACCGGCTATTCCTCCGTCACCGTAGTAACACTTCACCAGCTCCACAGACGAGAGTTTTTCAAGCCGAACAAGAACACAGAATTCACAATAATTTCTGAGTTCTAAAGCACAAGGGAAGAGTTGCTCATGATGGATAAAGAGAGCCTATTTATAGACTCAAGCAAAAACTCTTTCGTTCTTCGAAACTGACCATTTAACGCATTTAATTGATTAATATTAGTGTTAATCGATTAAAATGAGTACAACGGCTAGTTTTTCAAATCTAAAACCTCCAACGGCTAGTATTAATCGATTATTCTTAAGATTAATCGATTAACTAATCGATTAAAATAGGTATTAATCGATTAACTAATCGATTAAAATAGGTATTAATCGATTATTCCCTTTCCAGTTGAGTTTTTAGCACTTGTGACATTTTAATTGATTAATACTTGATTTAATCGATTAAAACAGTGCGTTTTTGATTCTGAACAGCAAATATAAAATATAAAGGTACAACAATCAAAACCTACTACAAATCTAAGTCCTAAACATTTAAACTACAATTATTACTAAAGCTTTTAATAACAAAAATAAGTCTTCAAAGGATCTTCGTGAATCTTCATATATCTTGACTTGATTTGGGCATCATCAAAACTTCATCTTCATCATTTTGCTAACATTCTCCCCCTTTTTGATGATGATAAAACAGTGAATTTTTGATTCTGAACAACAAATATAAAATATAAAGGTACAAGAATCAAAACCTACTACAAATCTAAGTCCTAAACATTTAAACTACAATTATTACAAAAGCTTTTAATAACAAAAATAAGTCTTCAAAGGATCTTCGTGAATCTTGATATATCTTGACTTGATTTAGGCATCATCAAAACTTCATCTTCATCATTTTGCTAACATTCTCCCCCTTTTTGATGATGATCAAAAACTCCTTTGAATTAAAGCTTTTGGTAATAATCTGGATAAAAACACAACTTATGGAGGAAAAGAGCATTAGAGAATAATAATAAGCTTTAAACATTTTCTCCCCCTTTTTGATCATAATTAAAAAGTTGTGTTTCATGTTCTTCTTCTAAGATAATACTCTCCCTTAATAAAAGCATGTATGCATATGAGCTAAATATATTTCAAAATTAAGGATTTATTCAAACATACACAATAGGAGATTTAAAACATATAATTTTAGGATAAAGAACTTTAAAAAATCATACATTGAACCATATAAGATAGAAATTTTAAAGCATACAAAAATATGGTTAAATTTAAAAAAAAACACAAAAATGCACAAAATAAAAAAGTGCAATCCTAAGAGATTTTTTTTAAAAAAATTAAATAAAATCCTAGATCTCTTCTAATGTTTACCCCTTTTGATATATCTCCAAATTCGTTGTGTAATGATATTTTGTTGAGATTTTTCTTTTGGGGATTGTCATCATTCTTTGCCTCATCTGTTGTCTTCTCTAAGTCGTCATCATTACCTGCATCTAATTTAACTGACTCAAGAGGTTTTGCCTCAAGGTCTACAATTTTATCAAAGACAACATACTAGGAATAAATTTTTCTCAATTTTTTTAAAAAAAAATTTAAAATATTTTTAAAAAATCTTAAAAGAATAAACATTGTCCTTTGGGTTATATATAAAAAAAATTGGAATCATTTTACAACCCAAACATATCTACCACTTGGAACACCATAATGCTTTATTTTACATTTATTTGAAGTATGACCCTTTTTCATACAATAAAACCATGATATAAAGTTTGTGTTCCTATAAGTTGCTCCTTTTTCTACTCATGTTTTACGGGTTCTATTATTATGTTTATTTTTAATTTTAGGAACATACTTATTTTTAACAAGCTTATTTTTATTATTTTTATTGCATTCTCCTAAGGTTGAGTTGTTTTGTAGTTTCTTAAAATTTTCACAAGAAGCACATTCATCACTGCTAATATATTTACCTTTTTCAAAAAATAAAATTTTATTTTTCAAATTTTTATTCTCTTCAAGAATATTTTCAAAATTTGATTTTAAATTGTTATTTTCTTCAGAAAGATTTTCAACATTTAATTTTAAATCCTTATTTTCTTCAGAAATGGTTTCAAAAGTTAATTTTAAATTTTTAAAATCCTTTTTTAACTTCTTATGAGCTTTAGCTAATTTTTTAGATTCTAAAATTAAAGCAGCATAAGTTTCATGCAATTCACTTTCACTATATTGACTATAATTATCAGAATCGCTATATGTGCTTACTTGGCTTCCAGCGTCGTCGTCTGCCACTAAACAGATGTTTGCCTCTTCATCAGATTTGCTTGCATCAGAAATAGTTTCATTGTCATCGTTCCATGCGATGTAGACTTTCTTTTTCTTGAAGAATTTCTTTTCCTTTATTTCTTCACTCTTCTTTTGATTTGGGCAGTATGCTTTTAAGTGTCCTTTTTCTCCGCAACCATAACATCTATGTTTTGAGGAGGATTCTTGATTTTCTTTCTTTTTGACTTTGAATCTTCCTTTATCTTTTGATTTCATGAACCTGTTGAGCCTTTTTATCATGAGTTTTAGATTTTCTTCATCTTCTGAGTCCTCATCTTCTATTTTGTTCTTGCTCCTTTCTACCTCAGATTTTAAGGCTAAAGACCTTTTCTTGGTTTTTGCTTTTGCTTCTTCTTCATCTAGTCTTCCAAGGTCAAGTTCATGCTCTCTCAACTTTCCAAATAATGCCGCCATAGTCATTGTGTTGAGATTTTGTGACTCAGAAATTGCAGTCACTTTTGGTTGCCACACCCTGTCTAAAGATTTCAAAACTTTTATATTAAGTTCATCATTTTCAAATGACTTACCTAGTCCAATGAGGTGATTGACAATGTTGGTGAAGCGTTTCTGAACATTTGAGATTGTTTCTCCTTGCTTCATCCTGAACATTTCGTATTCTTGGATCAAGGTATTCTTTCTCGCCCTCTTCACGTCATCTGTTCCTTCGTGGGTTACTCTCAACACTTCCCACATTCCTTAAGAAGTCTTACAAATAGATATCCTGTAAAACTCATCAACGGTTAAGGTAGATGCAATGATGTTTCGGGCTTTCACATCATTTTGAAATCTTTTCTTTTCTTCAGCAGTCCACTGAACACGGGGCTTTGGTTCCTGCGAATTGTTAGTAGGAATAGGCGAACCAAATGCAATAACATCCCAAATCTCACAATCAATAGACTCAATAAATATTTGCATTCTAACCTTCCAAAATGCATAATTTTCACCTGTGAATAATGGTGGTCTATTGATAGAAGCACCCTCTGCAAATGTTTTGAGATGATCCTGCCATTTGAATAACTATCAAATCAAGCTCTGATGCCAATTGTTAGAGCGGCTGCATCGGAATGGTTAGCGTGGAATAACAAACCAAGAGGGTTTTTAATATAAACGCGTGCCTTTTAATTTCTACTCAATTTATCTTACTACGCAAATAATAAATATAAATAAAAGAGTAAGGTTGAGAGAAATTTGCACAGATGAATTTTATACTGGTTCGGATCTTATTAATCCTACGTCCAGTCGCTTATCTCAAATCAAGATAAACAGTTCACTAAGCACAAAACAATTACAAACTACATTCACAAAGAAACAATTTGTAAAAGTTTAGAAACCACCTCTCTTGATACCACAAGAGATGAACCTGCACCTCCTTTGAATCTTCACAAAGGATGAGACACCTCCCCTGAATACTTCACGAAGAATGAAACACCTCCTCCGAATACTTCATGAAGGATGATCCTCTTCCACACACCTCCTCAGACGCACCAAGGATGAATCGGCTATTCCTTTGTCACCGTAGTAGCACTTCACTAGCTCCACAGATGAGAGTTTCTCAAGCCGAACAAGAACACACAATTCACAATGATTTCTGAGTTCTAAAGCACAAGGGAAGAGTTGCTGATGATGGATAAAGAGAGCCTATTTATAGACTCAAGCAAAAACTCTTCCGTTCTTTGAAACTGACCATTTAACGCATTTAATCGATTAATATTAGTGTTAATCGATTAAAATGAGTACAACGGCTAGTTTTTCAAATCTAAAACCTCCAATGGCTAGTATTAATCGATTATTCTTAGGATTAAATGATTAACTAATCGATTAAAATAGGTATTAATCGATTATTCCATTGCCAGTTGAGTTTTCAGCACTTGTGACGTTTTAATCGATTAATACTTGATTTAATCGATTAAAACAGTGCGTTTTTATTCTGAACAGCAAATATAAAATATAAAGGTACAAGAATCAAAACCTACTACAAATCTAAGTCCTAAACATTTAAACTACAATTATTACAAAAAGCTTTTAATAAAAAAAATAAGCCTTCAAAGGATCTTCGTGAATCTTGATATATCTTGACTTGATTTGGGCATCATCAAAACTTCATCTTCATCATTTGGCTAATACTATTTTCAAAATCCCCTTCATCTTCTTTTTTCTGTCGTGAGGGTAGCCCCTCATCTCTCCCATTTTTTTCCATCTATGGTTAGATTACTACAGCTCCAAGCATATTTGATGTAGTCGTTTTTTACATTTGAAAAAAAAAATAAGGGAAAGAGGAAGTGATGCAATCCTGCTTGACATAGTCCTTTTTTTGTATTTTTACATTCCATCGTATATGTATCCTAGCTTGCAAGGAGCATGGGTGACTATAAATACCCAACTCCTTTCTTGTATTATCACTTTTGAGTTTTCTGAATAAGAAACTATTCTCTCTTGAAAGTCAGGCTAGAGAGTCCAAATACTTCCTCTAGCCACCTTCCAAGCACACTACATTCATCTTTCATTCTTCCATTTTTATCCACGATGCTTCTCTCTCTTTCATGACGTAAACCTTCACGCTGAGCCATTCTCTAGTCAACTTCCTTGCATCAGCTCCTCACGCCTTTCATCTCCAGCCACGCGTCAGCGCCTTCCTTCCACATAATTGGCTTTTCCTCTCGCGCATCAAAAACACGACTTCATTTCTCATGTTCGTCTTCCTCGAGAGTGTCCATTTTCTCTCGAGAGCGCCTCTCAGATTTCGTCTTCCTCGAGAGCGTCCATTTCATCATCATCATCTTCATTACCTTGTGCATCTCCTCTAACGCCGAACCTCATGATCACCTACCACATAGGGTTCCATCCTTTTATCATTTCCTTCATTTTACACCATTTAAATCCATCTTCTCACCGATTAGAGTAATCTTCACCAATTGATCTTCATTTTCCACTGATTAATCTTTGATTTACACCGATTAATCAGTGCAGTTAGTTTCACCTCCCTGTTCTAGGGTTCCTTTGTGTCTGATTAGGATTCTCACTGATCGTTTTCGCTTTTTCGGTTGATCTTAGGGTTTTCAATCGATTAACCCTAAATTCTTGAGTTCTTCTTTGATTATCTCTCGATCTAGAGCTTCGTCTACATTCCGCTGCGTCTTTACTTGTCGAAGGAAGCTTCACAGGAGTTGCATCGCGCCTTCGGTCACTTCTTAGAGCGACTCTTCCATCAGTTGGTATCAGAGCTTCGGTTCTTCCACGCGTCAAAGCTAAGAATCTCATTTCTCTCTGTTTTGAGTTTTCTTCAAAATTTCTGAGTTGTTCGGTTTGATTTTGAGTTAAGTTTGATTCGGCCTCCCTGTTTCATTCATTGTTTGTGTTACTTTTGTTCATTTTCTGTGTTGTTCATTACTATTTCTTCACTATCTAGTTTTGATTTAGTTTGTGTTGATTTGAGTCGAGTCTTATTTTAATTTTATTCGGTCTATTTCTTGTTTTGAGTCATTTTAATTGATGAATCATGTTCTGTCATGTTTATAGTCATGTTTAATTGCTTCAAATGTCATAAATTTTGGGTTCAAAGCTTTGTTCAAGTTTCTCTAAGATTCTGGATTATATGATCAGTGGTTGCACACCATAGAGCTATGATACATTCACTCTGAGCTCGGGTGCATGAAAAGTGCCCTTAATATCAGATTTCAAGCGTTGTTGATGTGTATTTTGTTTATGAGTTTCTTATTGAGGTCAATATACATTAATTATGTATTTTGTTACTGACGAATTTTTTTTACATTTACCGACAGATTTTTCCGTCGATACTTACCGAGAGATATACATTTTCATTAAGTCTTCTTTTAGTACTGATGGTCGATTTCTTACTCCACATCGGAGTAGATTACACCCAGACAAATTAGAGGCATTGATGTGTATTCAAGATTGACTATGGAGTGGCATACAAGATAATTAAATGAACAATTCAAATTATATATATATATATATATATATATATTCATTAAGATGATTTGACTATGACAAGTGAATTTATTTTTCTTTTTCATGTTCTTCAACATTCAATATGGATACACTGGTGCAAAAACGCTGATTAACGTCGGTTATTTTGGGCTTTTAACGTCTATTCATCAACCAACATCTAAACCGGTGACGTCAATGGGACGTCCGACATCCTAACCACAGACGTCTATAATGACGTCGGTTAGTGCCCATGAGCGACGTCAATAAACGTCAGTACTGGTTTGAATGGACGTCTAAAGGCACTAATTAGACGTCGGTTAAAGTAGTAACTTACGTCTAAGAGCACATAAAGACTTCGAACATGACAAAGACCGACGTCTAAGAGCATATAAAGACTTCGAACATGACAAAGACTGACGTCTAAGAGCACATATAGACGTCGGTTTTTGCATTAACCGATGTCTAATACAGTAGTTGTGTTTTGGTGCAGTTTTTTTCCCGTCTTTGGATACCCTAGTAGCATAATCTCCTTTTGCTAGTTTCCCAAAAAAAAAAGCTTGCGTCTTTTGAATTTCTTATGGTCCCTTCAACCCAAAACCGAACCTGGGTGGTTGCTTAGTTCCATTTTTCATCCACAAGAGGGAAAAATCACGGTGAAACGAAAACTAGACAACGACCCAGGGTCGTTTTTGGGTTGAAACGATCAAAAGAAATTCAAAAGACACCGCTATTTCTGGGAGGTAGCTAGCAAATGGAAAATGTGTTACTACGTTACCCCAAGAAAGGAACAAAACTGCACTAAAACACAACACAAAGAAAGCAAATTTCAATCAGTTGAACCAGAAGATATAATCGATGAAAGACTGACAAAGATTAAACGGTAACAATAAAAACCACGCACCTGGGATGCAATGCCGCAAGAAAGAAAAAGGAGAGGAGGAAGACAATGACGTTATCAGAAACAACAATGCAATGCTGCAAGCGAGAAAAATACGAGGTGAAGAAAGAGGAAAAGGAGAAGAGGAAGACGCGATATCAGAAACTTAATGCCGCGAAGAGTCTGCGAATTATTTAAAATGAAATGAAGCGTCGGTTGATCAGGAAACTGACGTCTATAGTCACATAGACGTCGGGTATCTAACTAATATGACGTTCAAGTTAACATTAAAACTGACTTTTTGAATACTCCTTAGACGTCGGTTTCGAGGGGATCCGACGTCTAGGAAGCTTAAATGATTGACGTTTGATTTTTTGTCAGGGATGTTGACGACAGTTGTGTTGGGACGCCGACGTCTATAATGATGACATAATTACTTACAGGTAAATGGACGTCGGTGACCCTGCTACCCGACGTCTGTGGCCCTCGAGTTTGGTGAACCTAATTAATTACAGACACATAGACGTCGCTTCCCCACATCCCCGACGTCTAAATTGAAGATTTTTTGTCTTCCCGCCTTCCATTCAGGCCGTAGACGTCGCCTTCTGACAACGCGACGTCTAAGCACCTGAGAATTAGGTGAAGAGCTTTAATTACAGCCCCATAAACGTCGGCCCCCGTGAACACCGACGTCAATAGACTGTCTTCTCACCTACCTCAGACCATTAGACGTTGGTTTGGGTCAATGTGGACGTCTGCAGTGTAATAGACGTCGCCTTAGTGTAAAACCGACGTCTAGGTTACCAAGTTATTTATGATAATGCCACCGTCCACTCATATACGTCGGGTTACCAACAAACTGACGTCTATTGGGTGACGTTAAACAGCGTTTTTGCACTAGTGATAACATGAAGCTTAATACAATACTAGAAGAGATAATTTGATGATGATGTTAGTAATTTTGTTTATAATATTTTAATCCAATTTTATTAATAGTGTCACTTTGTCATTGATTGATGACTTTATTTGTATTTATTTGTTTCAAGAATTAATTGGTCAAATTGAAGATATCGAAGAATAAACATAAATCTTGGAGTGTTATTTTTAGAAGAATTATTTTTAAAATTACTTGTATTTGGATATATGTTTTACTACAAATTTATATTAATTTGAATATATGTTTTAACTTTTATTTTTAACTTATAATTGACTTTAGTTGGATATATGTTTTAAATATTATTTGTCTTTTTTTTTTAATTTTAATTTGAAAACTTATAAAATATATTTTTTTAAATATTCGTGGGTTGGAGATGGGTATCCAATGGATATTTGTGGGCTGAAAAAAAATCTGTAAATTTTTTTATGAGGATATCCAGTAGGTAGTGGATACAATTTTGTCATGCAAATCAGATTGCGGGATAAACACATTCATGCTTGACCTGCCATCAGTGTCTCTATAGACAAAAAGAACTCAACATTTGAGAATAGTATTCATAGATGCATTTAATACATTATCAATTCGTTAACATTTATACATGGTAGTGTACTGGAATTTATGCATTATTTGTTTAAAGCAACGTTTAGCTTTTTAGAATAACGTTTAGCAATGTTTATTGGTTCATTTTAATAGATAAAAGTTACTAAACGATAAAAATTCAATCAATAACACCCGACCAAAATTTCACCAATAATTACTTTTATACTCAAATATAAAAACAGAATTACAGCTCAAGTTAGATTTTCTTACTAAATACTTACTCGTAGTTTGAGATAGAGAAAGAATGAGACAAGAGAAGAGAAAGAAAGAAAAAAGAAAAGATACTGGGCCAAATGTCTCACATTTTCCACTTGTGTGTTCAGATGGTGGGTCTGATGACAGCCAAGCCAACAATAATGTGTTGAATTGGTAATCATTGAGGTTACCCTCCACCCACTCAATAAAGTAACCAATGGTCGAAAGCACATTGCCCTTCTCATAGTACAAAATATAATTGGTACAAGAGGAACGTTAGACAGAATTTATAAAATATTTTTTGTGTATATAAGATTATAAAACTTTGTAATTCAACAATGATGATTATTTATTTTTATTTTTAAGGTGTCACTAGAGACATGAAAATCAAAACTAAATGTATTTTGCTTACATATCTATTTTTACTTGTGTACATTATATAAAATATTAATTATGACACCATTTCGAAATTTAAATTTAAATTTTGGGTTATAATAAAACAAGTTGTCCTTAAAGATTAATTAAATATCTATCGGGATGTGGAATGGATATAATTGTAAAGCATTTTACAGTTTACTTTAGAAGTTTTAGTCATCTCTCTATGGGGCTTTAGGTCAACGTCCGTTTCAAGTTCTAAACTCTGGCAGATATGTGCTGAACTCTTTCCGTCTTCGGAGGAAACAGGTACTCCGACGACTTTAACATACCTATGTTTATAGTTCAACATTTCATACCAAACTTTCCTTATTCTGTAAAACACATAGTGGAATGTTTTATCTGATTCATATTAGATGAATTTTGGAGTTAGAGGAAACAAAAGCTTTTTGGTTGATTTCCCTCTTCTGATGAATTCTCTCTTTTATAGCTTAAACCCAGTGGTCCTATATGAGTTTGTATAAATTTAGAATGATTCTTTCATCTATCATAAACTTATTCTCTACATTTCTCAATCTGGGTTGATAATCTCTCCATTACTTTTCAAGTTTTTCTGTCTCTTCCTCTCTGTAAAAGCAAGGTATTTTTTATGATTACTTAAGCACGAGGGTTTTTATTCTTGCCCCCTAATCAAAGTCTCTCCGGATCGGTTGTGCTGTTTACACTCTTTTTTTTTTCTTTTTTCTGGAGTTATTTAGTTGTAATGTTAAGTATTTATATTTCTGCAATGGTGAGTGAGTTCATGGGAGAGTGGGTTGAAGGAGTTGACTCAATTTATCTCCTTCTAATTTAGAAAAACTTTTAAAAATCTAATTATAATCCAAAAGAAATTGGATCTGAAAACGGGACTTGCTTTAACAAATTTTAGAACTTCAGATTGAAAAGCATCTTGGAAGAACCAAAATATACCTTTTATCTTCGCAGCTTCCTTAATACTAAGAGCATACATAACCCTCTCATCATGTTTACTTATCCCTTAAAAATAGACCCACAAGTATAATTCTTAAAAAATATCGCGTAGGGAACACAACCAAAGAAAAGATTGAGTTGAAGTATAGGAAATTTCACCAAAATCGTACATGTTTTGTTAGATTAATTGGTTAATATTGTTTAGTTTTATGTTTCAGTTATGTCTTCCAACCAAGAGGTAACAATCCCTTTGAAATATTGGGTGGACGATAAAACAAATCGTGTGATTGTAGCGGAAGCAAGTGGGGACTTTGTAGATGTTCTCTTCAGTTTCCTTAGCCTTCCATTGGGAACTATCATCCGCCTTTTGGACACCTTGGACCATGTAGAGCGTGTGAACACCTCTGTACAACAAGAAGGGCGCGACAACGGCTCTGAGCAACTAGAAGCTCGCTCTGAACAACAAGAAGGACGTCAGAACACCTCTGAACAACAACAAAGGCGTGAAAACACCTCTAAACAACAAGGAGGAACTGGTTGCATCAATAAGTTGTGCCAGAGTTTTAAGGATCCGTTGGGGCTTCGCAAGAGATCTGAACAACAAGCACGGCTTGGTTGCATCAACGAGCTGTACAAGAGTGTTCATAATTTGGAGACTGATGTTTTCAGGAACAAGATCTGCCAGAAAATGTTACATTCTCCGCGCAACCCCTTAGAGAGCTCTTGCCAAAGGCTAAAAGTGAAAGTGGATGATTCAGAACCAACAAAGTATTTCATGTGTCATAACTGTGCAAAAAAAGGAAGTAATTTGTTGGTGAGTTCGTATTGTGGTGTAAAGTGCGACTGCGACTCATTGATGAGGAAAGAAATAGAATTGATGGAAGAGACTGCTGGTGACGATGGCGTTTTTGTTAATGGAAAGGCCATGTTCTTCATCTATGATAACTTGACAGTGTGCCGAAGCTCTCTAAGTGAATTCATTAAACCTGGACAGAAAAAACTAAAAGTCTATAAAGAAGTCTTTCTTGACAGAGAAAAGGTAATATTTATGAGGAAAATGATTGTTTTGTGTCAAAAATTTTGAATCCACCATTTCTTTATTATATTGTAAAAGTGTAGATGCATGACTTTACCTTTCTGGTCTCACTTTGATAGTGTTAACTGTTATGAATTTGGTATGATCTTTTACTTATCTTCTTTCAGATACTTAAGATACTGAAGCAAGCATTAACTTCCAAAACCCCTCTTAGTGATGTATTATTGGGAAACACAACATCCAAGCGATCGGTCTCTTTCTCACGAGTTATTGGTTCAATTCATTCCAAAGATTATTTAGAAATCAAGGTAATGGTGAGTAAATCAAAAAACAAGATTGAATTTGTTGAAGCAGATGGGGATTTTGTCGATTTTCTGGCCAGCTTCCTCACAACACCTCTTGGATCTACTCTGAACCTTAAGAATAACAAACTGTCCTGCTGGCCCATACCACTTCTTGCATCTATTCTGAAGCTTAGGAATGGCAGATTGTCCTTAGGAAGCATTCGTAACTTGTACAAAAGTGTGAAGAATCTGGATCCATCGTGGTTCATAGAGTCATCGAACAAATCCTTGCTGAATCCCAAGGTGGCTCCTTATTTTGGTTGTGAGAGAAATCCACTATCAAATTCAAGTCAAGATGACACCGCCAAATATTGGTATGGCCTTGGAGAAATGAAAAATGAGAAGGGTCGTATCATCTGTGAAAAGAGAATGATTTCAAAGAAACATGATATGGTACAACAGCCCAAAGATATCAAAATGTTGGACCCAAGATCTTCAGATAGAAAAAAAAAAGATGGTGTGGGATTTATGAAGAGGCCTTGTCTATTTGTTGTGTGGGATAATCTGAAATTGTTACCATTGACATCTACCAGTCTTCCAAATTCATTTACTGATTCGGGTAATCTCCTGTCTACTGATTTGGAGGAACATCTGCTGAAAATCAATAAGTCAAAGGTAACGTTCACAATCCACTCTTGACGACTTGTTCTTTCGATATTGGTTTAAGAAAATCTGATTGATACTAATGGTTTTATTCAACATTTGTCTAATTATATAAATTTGGTCAGGCAATAAACCTGTTGAGGGCTTCTTTGACCTCTGACAAAGGTGCTTTTACTCGGAGCCTATCCTGCCTATTGCGGAAGTGGAGACTCCAAAGACTCATTCCATTATGGGGTTGGTTGAGAAAGAAGAGAAACAAAAAGCGAGAGAAAAGAAAAAGACGAAAAAGTGAGAAATATATCAAGTTAAATGAAAAGAAAGAGAAAAAGAAACAAGAAATAAGTGCGGTAGAAACTAAAAAGAAGAAGGAAGAGATTAACAATAATAATTCAGTGCAGAAGACAAAGGAAGAAGTCAAAGCCTAAACTTTAGGGTGATAAGTGATAAAGGTGACATAGAACAATGCTGCAATATATTTTGGTGTAAGAAATAGTTGTGTTTAAGTGATTTGATGATCATTTAATATTTATATTTTCTTGTTTTTTTGGATGTCCTTATAATGTTCAATAACTACGAGTATAATTTTAGGTTGTGATATTAGTATGACTAGAAATCTATGAGATAACATACTCTCTGTCAAGTTAAGGGCAGGGAAACTATGTTGGGAAGAGATAGAGATAATGGGTATGTTCATAATAATAGCTGTAATCATTGCATAGTTGAGTAGGGTGCCTCTATCTGTCACTTTGCATTGTATTGGTTGGTTATTTTAGAGGTGAATTAAGACTATCTACCATTATACAACATCAATTGAAAAGGCAAGGGCAGTGCAGTAAATAGGGTATATATTGGTAGCATATATATATATATATATATATATATATATATATATATATATATATATATATATATATAATTTAATTTCAGGACTCTCCAAACAAGGTTAATTTGAGTTAGATTATAATTTAATTTAATTTAATTTAATTTTCTTAACATTGAAAATTGTTTCAACGGTTAGATTTCATTATAAAAAATATATTTTTCTTATCACTTCCTAACAGGTTCTCCTTGCACAACTCCACCAATCCTCTCTCACTAATGTTACCCAACATCAAGTGCCATAATTTTTTTTTAGGTTTAAATACCTTTTTAGTCCCCAAGTTGGGATCGGAATTTTCATTTTGTCCCGGGTTTAAAAAATGAAATCCTTTGGTCCTTATGTTTTCAATTTTGAGTGTCATCGGTCCCTTCCGTTAAGTAGATGCTAACGGTGTTAAATGTTAACTGATATGGCAAATGAGTTATCCAGCGTGGAAATAATCATTTTTTTAGCAATGCCAGATGTGAAAACAGCTCTGGACCCAAGCCCAAAACGTTCTCCTCTCAGATCAGTAACCCCCATAGGGGTCCTCACACTCTCCTCCCCATTTCACTCAAACAAAGAACACCAGAAACCTAAGGCCTCTCTCTCTGCCACTCACACTGATGCATCTGTGAAGGGTGTGAAAATGAAGATGGTTATTTATGTTGATGCATTGTAGCGTGTACCAGAGGGGGGACTTGGATCCCTTCGAGAACGACAACGACAATTCTTCTTCAACTTCCACAGTCAAACACTTCAACAATTGCAAAAGCCCCAATTTCCCAATCTAAGACCTAACTTAATGTCTTCAGGAAACGAAATTGGTTCGAGCTTAATCATCTTCAACAAAAACCCATCTTCCAAACCCTTATCCTTGACAGCTCCAACAACCCCTTTTAGCTTTGCCGTAACACCCAATTGCCTCCATCACACTAACCATTCCATCATTGTTGCACCGGTGAGGGCAGCGATTCCGGCGAGAACATCAGTGGCTGGTTTTGTCGACGGTGGCAGTATCTCTGGCCGAGATTGATGATCGTTATGGTAACTGGTTTGATGGAAGCAAGGTCTGCGCGAGAGAGGACGAAGATGGTGGTCCGCGATGGTGTTCTTGGCCGGTGAGGAGGAGGAGCGACGACCCTGGCTAGGTCGGCGGCGACTTGCGCGGGAGAGTGGCGTTGAAGGCGTCGGCAGCCTCGTCGGTCCAGGTTGTTGCGACGACGAGCGGTGAAGGCAGCGAGAACGGTAGGATCTTAGAGTTGGGGCCAGTTCCGCGAAGAAGAAAGGACGAGATGGCAGTCCGACGTGAAGGGCGGTGGCTCTTCCGACAAATGCGCCGACAAAGCCGTGGATAGCCCCCTCGCAGTGGCCTTTTGATCGGAGGTTGTGGCGGCAGTGGGTGCAGGAGTGGCGGAGGTGAGTGCCTTGGGGTTTCAGAGATGAATATATTAGGGTAAATCCTTTTTTTTCTTTTCTTTTTTTCTTTTCTTTTAAGCCTAAGATGATATTTTCACATATGTTATTATTAAAAAAAATTGTTTTTTCCATGTTGGATAACTCATGTTACCACATAAGCTAACATTTAACGCCGTTAGCATCTACTTAACGGAAGGGACTGATTGCACTCAAAATTGAAAACATGGGGACCAAAGGGTTTCATTTTTGAAACAGGAGACAAAACGAAAATTCCGATCCCAACTTGGGGACTAAAAATGTATTTAAACCTTTTTCTTATTGTCTAACTAGCAAAAGATGCATTCTTATTGAACCATCTAGTATGTAAAGATAGTTCATTGTCACCCATTAGCAACTTTAGACACTCCTTTGAAATCTTTATAGTACCTTGATGAATCTTAATTCACAAACTCATAAGATCAAACATAATCAATAAAAGATTTCTCTTTAGCTTTGGAACACACTTCACATATTGTGCATACAAAAGACAAAATTATATTTATTTGACATTAAAAAATAATAATATTTAAATTATATTTATATTATTTTTTAATTTAAAATTATAATATATACTTTTATATTATTAAAAGGAATTGTCAAATAAATTTATTTTTAAAGAGAGTGTCAAATAAATGTAATTTTTTCTTGGGTTAAATATGTTTTTAGTCCCTATACTTTGGGACGATTTTAGGTTTAGTCCCTCTTTCAAACTAAGGTACAATTTAGTCCTTCAACTTTAGAAAACTCTGGTTTTAGTCCTTTTTACCAAATTTTTTTAACTTTATTTGTTGTTTCGATCGCGTTTCTCAGTTAACATTGAAGCAAAAATGTGTCAAATAGTGTAAACAATCCAAATGCTATAATGAAACGTGCTTGAAACACCAAATAAAGTTAAAAAAAAATTGGTAAAAAAGACTAAAACTAGAGTTTTCTAAAGTTGAAGGACTAAATTGTACCTTAATTTGAAAGAGGGACTAAACCCAAAATCGCCCCAAAGTATAGGGACTAAAAACATATTTAACCCTTTTTCTTCTATGGTGTGAGTATCACCACCCAAAATACTAGTATATTGATCTTCATCAGTATGTGACTCTAGACGCGTATTAAGTGACCAGTAATAAAAATACTTGAACTTGTGATATATATATATATATATATATATATATATATATATATAAATAAAGATTGATGAAGCCTGATAATTGTTAAACAAAATAATAAAATATAAGATAAAAATTGTAACTGAGAAAAGAAGTTAAGACACGTAGAGCTTTTTTAGAGAAAAAACGCTTACACTATATTGGGCAAAACTGAATAATATGTACTCCTCTTTCAAGATACAAGAATTTGTCAAATCGATCGACTGATATTTTTGAACCTTACGACACCAATTTTTGTAAAGAGATAATGTGAAGTCAAAAACTGAAAAAAAAAACTTTTATTGACTGTTGTTTTTGTTTTATCATTTCCTCATGCAAATATGTATTATTTATAGGTAAAAAATAGTACATAGAAGTAAATTGTACAAAATTTAATTAAATAAAATAGTAATTTTAATAAATATGATTAAAACAAAATAAATATAATAAAGCTAAAAATATTTTATTCATAAAAAGTATTTATCCATAAAAGTATTTACTCACTAATATAGTTTTCAAACAATTAACTGAACTGAAATATGATAAGTACAGCTTTTCAAAACTAAACTAGAAAATAGTATATTTAAATTTTAATAAAAATAGATTAGTTTCTTTTAGTATAATATAGTATAATTAACTGTAATTCAATACATATTAGTTATTTTTGTCCAGTTCTATTACCAGGTATCCTGCATTTAATAATTATTATAATGTTATCCACTACTTAAAACAAAAATGATGTCTAAAACTTCAACACAAGATTATTATAAACTATACATATGTTATTATTAATATATTTATTCATTTAAAAGAATGTCCTAGTTACGATTCAATTGACAAATTTGACTCTGCTTCATACGATTCTTATGTTGTTCTAACATCCAAATTTCTAAATTCATATTTCTAAATTCATTGACTACATCAGGACTTCACAACCATAGAATTAAATGTAACTGTTAGAATTGGTCAACTAAACAAAAAAGAATTGCATCCTCCGTTGAGAGAAAATTAAGGATGCTTAATTCTTGGTTTCATAAAAGAGAAAATCAACAATATTTTAGAAAACTTAAAAATAGGAAAACGAAGTGAACGAAGAATATTGCTTATGTACACTTATAAATATATGCTACGTATTCCTTTGTAATTCATTCCAACAAGTAGAGAAGAAACGTAGGCAAGAATAAGTTAAGAGAGAGAAAAGTGAATTTGTTTCTAAATTTTTCTTTATCAATAATATATTTGCAGTATAATTTCAAAAGTTCAATTTGAGTGTCATTATTCTACGTTTGTATTTTTCTCTCACAAATCTGATTAGGAGAAATTGTGCATAATTTCCTAACAACTAGCATCAGAGCCGATTACTATTATTATAATCAACGGTTCAAAGGGAGTCAAATTTAAGTAGGAGAAATGGTTGCAGATGAAGAAAAGATACAAATTGAGAAGTTGAATGGTATGGACTTTGGCTTTTGGAAGATGCAGATTGAAGATTATTTGTATAAGAAAAAGCTATATCAACCTCTCTCAAGGCATCAACCAGAAAACATGAAGGATGAAGATTGGGTTCTTCTCGACCGACAAGCTCACAGAGTTATTCGATTAACATTATTCCGCAATGTTACATTTAATATTGCAAAAGAAAAGACCGCAGAGGGTCTTATGACATCTCTTTCAAGTATGTATGAAAAGCCGTAAGCCTCAAACAAAGTTCATTTGATGAGGCGATTATTTAATTTGCAGATGTAAGATGGCGCAATGGTAGCGCAACATCTTAGTGAACTCAATATAGTCACAACTCAATTGAGTTTAGTTGAAATCGAATTTGATCACGAAGTACCAACCTTGATACTTTTGTCTTCTCTACCGAAAAGTTGGAATGCTACAGTCACAGTTGTGAGTAGCTCATCAGGCAGTAATAAATTGAAGTTTGATGATGTTCGTTATCTGATTCTTAGTGAAGAGATTCGACGGAAAGAGTCAGGAGAATCTTCAACCTCTTCAGTTTTGCATACAGAGTCAAGGGGAAGAAGTTCGAACAGAGGATATGGACATGAAAGATCCAAGGAAAAAAGATGCAATTCTAAGAATCACCGTAGTTTCCAAAAATCAAAGACAATTGAGTGTTGGAATTGTGGAAAGGTGGGACACTACAAAAACTAGTGCAAAAGTGCACAGAAGAATCACGAGGATAAAGTAGAAGCAAATGTTGCTTCAACCTCAAGAGGAGAAGATGTATTGATATGTTCTTTAGAGAACAAGGAAGAGTCTTGGGTGTCAGACTCTGGAGCATTGTTTCATGCCACCTCACAGAAAGAATTCTTCAAGAATTATGTTCCTGATAACCTTGGAAAAGTTTACCTTGGTAATGAGCAATCTTGTGAGATTGCTGGTAAAGGTATGGTGAACATTAAGTTAAATAGGTCTGTGTGGGAATTGAAAAATGTTAGACATATTCCTGACCTAACAAAGAACTTAATCCCAGTAGGCCAATTAGTCAATGATGGCTACGCAACAGTCTTCCATGGTGATCATTGGAAGATTTCAAAGGGTGCAATGACAATTGCTCGTGGTAGGAAGAGTGGTACTCTCTACAAGATAGAAGGAGCTTGTCATTTGATTGTAGTTGAAATGAATGAAAATCCTAACCTATGTTACCGGAGGTTAGGTCATATGAGTGAGAAAGGGATAAGGATCATGCATTCAAAGGTGAAACTACCAAGTCTTCGGTCAATAGAATTTGCTTGTAAGATCTTTGGATTCTGAGATTGCAGTGACTTTTGGTTGCCAATTTTTGTTCAGACTTTTCAGAATCTTAATGTTGATTTCCTCTTTGTCGAACACTTTGCCAAGAGCCATAAGGTGATTACCAATGTGTGTGAATCTTTTTTGGACTTCATAGATAGTCTCTCCAACCTTCATCCAGAAAAGTTCATACTCTTGAATCAGACTATTCTTCCTTGCTCTCTTGACTTCATCAGTGCCTTCAAGTGTGACTTCCAAGACATCCCACATTTCCTTTGTAGATTTGCATTGAGATATCCTGAAAAATTCATCAACAGTTAGTGAAGAGGCAATAATGTTTCTAGCTTTAAAATCATACTGTGCTTTTCTATTTTCTTCAGTTGACCATTCAGTAAAGGGTTTTGCAACAATTTTTCCATCTACAGATTTTGTAGGCTCATAAGGGCCATTTAAAGTTGCATCCCAAATTCCTTCATCCACGGATTCAAGAAAGATTTGCATTCTAATTTTCCAAAAAGGATAATTTTCACCAGCAAACAGAGGTGGTCTCTTTGTTGAAGCACCTTCACCAAAAGTTTGAAAACTAGAAGCCATCCCCAGGTCTATAGTCGATTCAAAGAAAAACAAAGTTGAGTAGTTTTTCAAATATCTTATGAAAACCAGCTCTAATACCAATTGTTGGGAAACAGGTAGGTTTCATTTTAACACCAAGAGGGGGCGTAAATTGGTGAGTTTTCAAAATCAGAGTCTTTTCGCAATCTTTGATTCAAAGTACAAAACTTTACAAACTTTCTTGAATCGCAAGTAATAGAAAATTAAGTGCAGCGAAAATTCAAAGTAGACTACGTGAATTGTAAAGTCGACTGAATGTAAAAGAGTAGGGATAGAGAATTCAAACATAGGTTTTTATGCTAGTTCGGCCTCAATGCCTACATCTAGTGTTCTTAAAGTGTCAGGAAGCAAATGCACTATAATGGTCAAGGTTTTTATAGATACCTCCACGTCAAAAATATAAAACACATCTCTAACCCTCTAACCAAAATATAGGCAAACCATACAGCAAGACTTGCAGCAAGATATCCCCTCTCCTGCAATCTGCAACCCACTTTGAACAATCCTCAAAGTGTACCTGACTCCACGAATCCAACCCCTGTAGTCACAACAGGTAACACAACAATTACCACGGATGGCAACAACAATCTTGATCAACTCAGAAACACCTCAGCTGTGCAAATTCTGATCAAGCAATGAATGTGACACAATCCTCCTTCAGAAACTCTTCAAAGAAAGATCACAATCGTCTTCTTGATGGGTTCTTGGAGCTCAAATCTTCAAAGAAACAATCTGACAAGGAATATGAAAATGTTAGATTTCCAAAATTTCTCTTAAGTTCTTTGAAACAACTCAAGTCTCGTCTATTTATAGATTTCTATAAAACAGACGCTTCTGCAATCGAATACGCTACTAATAAAGTCGACTGTATTAAAATAGTTATAACAGTTAAGTCAAAATAGTAGCAGTTTAGTCAAACAAATTAATTCCTCATTTAATACAGTTGACCAACATTCAATGCTCAACTAACTTTTAAAAATATAGTCGTTACTGTTCATGAGCATAACAGAAATTCAAATCAAGCAACTAATACATTTGAATGCGTGGCGCACACAGTCGACTTCGATACAATAGTTCACTTTGAAATTCTTTTCAATGTAAAATCTCACATAGCACTGTTTCTAAAAATCTGTGCATAGTCTCGAGCTTAATTCGACTTCCTCCATAATGAAGTCGACTTACAACTTGCAGATATGCCACACAATGTAAGTGCGTAAAAGTGCATGTGGTTTTCTTCTTTCAAAACATGTGTAATGAAACCAGATATGTAGGACATTTCTAACCTTCAAAATATAGTATCAACCCATGATGAGCAACTTCAGCAACTTCGGCAGATGAATTCTAAATTTGAAGGTTTTATTGGCGCCATATTGCATTACCTTCCACCTCCTGCAGCAGCAGCTGCACAAGAATTTCTTCAATCCCAAATTCTTTCACAAACTAATGTTCAGCAACCACAACAAGCACAGGAGGATCAAGCACAGGAGGATCAACCACAGCAGGATCAACCACAATAGGATCAACCACAACATGATCGTTATCAAAGAAATTACTAGTTATGTTTTTAGAGTAGGGCATCTAGGACTCAAACTTATTCTCTGGAGAACTTATTTGAACTTTTATTTGTTCTAATTGACAATTTTGTAAACTTTTATATTATGGATTAATGTTAAATGCTTGTCTTTGAGTTAAGACTTAACTTATATGTCAAATGAATGAATGGATATAATGGGCAGGTGTTATGATTTGATTTGTGTATGGAAATGCGTAAGTTTGATATTCATGTTACTGCTAAAAAAAATTGTATATAAGTTATATACGGATTATCCGTATATAACACTACCTACGACAGTATTATATACAAATTTTTGTCCGTATGTAATCTGTATATAACAAAATGTTATATACGGATTTTGGGCCTTATATACGGATTTTGGCTGTAGATAATGACGATTTTTCTTGTAGTGACCGGTTTATTATTTCGAACGATTTGGTACGCTTGCCAAATAGTTAACAATCAACCAAAGTCTCTTTCGTTTTTTGAATTACAGAATCACGTCTATTTATAGTTTTCTATGAAATAGAAGCTCTTGTAGTCGATTTTGCCACTAATGTAATCGACTGTCATTAAACAGTTATAACAGTTAAAACAAATAGCAACAATCATAACAACCAAATTGATTACGCATTTAATTCAGTTGACTTGCATTTAATGCTTTAGCATAGAATTGAAATATAGTCGTTATAGTTCACCAACATTAACAGAATTTCAAAACATTAACTAACTAAGTCGAATTCCCTACGCATGCAGTCGACTTTAACACCTCAAATCAGTTTTGAAAAACTTTTCATTGCAAAATTACTCACAACACTGTTTTTGAAAATCTGTGCAAAGGCACGAGTTTTAATCGACTTACTTCATAATGAAGTCGACTTAAAACTTGCAGTTTTGCCACACAATATAAGTTCAACAAAGTACATGTGGTTTTCTTTTCTTAAACATATGTAATGCAATCACAAATGATGTATCAAGTATAAAATCAGTGAATATGCATACATATATGAGAATCAACACAAACATGTTCTTCAAGATATCATTCATTATAAAGAATGGAACATGTAACACATAACAATACATGTGTTATTAATAATGTGTTGTCATCATCAAAAACCAGAACTCCAGAACACTGTGAGATTAAGGTTTAGCTAAATCAGTGCTTCTCTTATCAACAATCTCAACACAAGAGATGAGTGTTTTGCACAGTGATTGTCAGAGTGCAATACATCTGACAAAGAATTCATCAAGATTGAGAAAGATTCTCGGAAGTAAGAATTCAACAAGATTGAGTGTTTTGCACATTGATGTTCGTTATCACTTCATTAGATCTTTGCTTGAAGACAGGGTGCTAACATTGAGAAAGATTCTCAGAAGTAAGAATCTAACAGACATGTTAACAAAAGTGGTAACCATTGACAAACTGAAATTATGTTCAACTTCAGTTGGCTTGCTATAATAATAGACTATAGAAGATTGGTGTAATGATCAAGGTGTGAAGACAAATTAAAATCAGTCTTCAAGTGGAAGATTGTTAGAATTGGTCAACTAAACAAAAAATAATTGCATCCTCGATTGAGAGAAAATTAAGGATGCTTAATTCTTGGTTTCACAAAAGAGAAAATCAACAATATTTTAGAAAACATAAAAATAGGAAAACAAAGTGAATGGAGAATATTGCTTATGTACATTTATAAATACATGTTACGTATTCCTTTGTAATTCATTTCAACAAGTAGAGAAGAAATGTAAGCAAGAATAAGTTAAAAGAGAGAAAAGTGAATTTTGTTTCTAAATTTTTCTTTATCAATAATATATTTACAGTATAATTTTAAAAGTTTAATTTGAGTATTATTATTTTAAGTTTGTATTTTTCTCTCATAAATCTGATTAAAAGAAATTATGCATAATTTTCTAATAATAATAATAACAAGTGAGATGGATGATGCGGGAAAATCAATTACATTGAAGTGACACAAGAAAAGAGAACCTCCAAGAAAGGACACGTGAAAAAGCTTGAAATCACACATTATTAAAAAATTTCGTTCGGTGAGAGCGGTATAATCTTGGTATGAATCTCCTCTTGACTATATGCTGATTTCTCCCCCAATTATCTTCACTTTAAAAATCAATTCTCATTCCCATATTTTTTTCTCTTGAGATGGAATCATCTAGATTGTCAGAATACGTAATAGAAGATTTCGAATTCTTTCTATTGTATTTTATATTGTTGTTTTTCGTTTCTATTGTAAGCAACATCCTGATTGTAATTCATTGATTTCTGTTATAAATAAAAATCCCTGTTGCATTAAACTGAAAGTTGAAGCATCAGTAATGCTTTTGAAAAATTGGATCCAGCAGAAGGTTTGTGCAATCGTAGCGGATTAATAGT
Source organism: Vigna reflexopilosa (assembly GCA_027742785.1). Taxonomy (NCBI): domain Eukaryota; kingdom Viridiplantae; phylum Streptophyta; class Magnoliopsida; order Fabales; family Fabaceae; genus Vigna; species Vigna reflexopilosa. The sequence continues at coordinate 10,540,595 of CM050929.1, read as the reverse complement.
AACAAGACTAGAAAACCACGTTATAGGTGCTAAGATTTATATCCCACGAATGTTTATGTCCCCCTGGCCATTTAAATTAATGAGAAGACAGTTTCCAATCATGCTATCATAAGCAATACATAACAGATTACTCTTCAATCTATTATTCTTTGGAATGATACTCAATAAGAAATATCATAACACAAAAATACTAATACATTTACATGTACATATATTATACAAATAAATTTCAACATATAATAAAAAGCTTGATGTGTCCCATAACACACATTAACCTTAGATGTAATTCTAAACAATGATCTTCGATTGTTATATCCACTAACATTTAGAAGGAACTACCAAAATATGAATTTTCAGGTTTACAAATTGTTTTACTTACACAGTTACATTATTAAAAATAAGGCTTAAATCCTCAATTGGTCCTCATATTTATATGTAAATCTCAGTTTGGTCCTCATGTTTTGAACTGTCTCAATTGGGTCATAATTTTTGAACTGTCGACAATGGCGGCATTTTTTTGAACTGTCATAATTTTTCTCCACCCTCCTCAAACCCTCGACTTACACCTTTTCTCCCTCTCAAACTAAAAAAGCCGTTGTCGACAGTTCAAAAATTATGACCCAATTGAGACAGTTCAAAACTTGAGAACCGAATTGATATTTTCACACAAACATAAGGACCAAGAGAGGGATTAAGCCTAAAATAAAAAATTCAGCATCAATTAACGTCGTTTGAATCAACTTAACGGTTAGGGTAAAATGTGTGCATTTTTACAAAAATTATGACCCAATTGAGACAGTTCAAAACTTAAGGACCAACTAAGATTTACACACAAATGTGAAGACCAATGGAGGATTTAAGCCTAAAAATAATATATATATATATATATATATATATATATATATATATATATATATATATATATATATATATATATATATATATATATATATATATATCAATAGTAACAAATACTAACTAACGACAATTGTACATATTATAAATCTATCATGTACTTTCACTTGGAACACAAAACCAACAACTTTATATTCAAATTTCTTTACATAAATATTACTTTTACACTAATATACCAAATCCTTCCGTAAATAAAACAAATTTAACTCTACATAATCATAACTTCATTATTATCTATTATTACATCAATATTAATTACTTACACCAATAAATATATATTAATTTAATAACTCGAACTATAAGAAAAAAACAAAAAACACACGGGTCTCAAACTAGTTATTTATTTTGAGCACATTTCGCCGTAACTAGCAAATAAAAAAAAATTGAAGAAAAAAATTTAAAATATCTTCTTAAATTAATATAATGTGATTTCGGTGTTACCTTATGTAATTAAAATAAATAAACTTTAGATGTTAAAGAGGTAGACAAATTGTTGGTTTAACTCATATTATTACAATAAAGCAATACGTGTTAAAATGCGAAATAGCAAGGAACATATGCACACATAATAATAACGTCAATATTTGACAATCACTTCAGGTTTATTCGGTACTCAAGACAGATCATCACTTCACCTTTATTCGGTATTCAAGACCGTTCATCACTTACACTCTCACACATTACAAATATAAATAATATTTCATTTCATCATGAATTAGGTAGAACAACACTTTTTATTTATAATTTTATTAAAAACACAATCTTATATACACTAGTAACAAATAGGGAAACATTCATCTTCATCCAATTTTTCTGCATGCAGTCTCCTTTTTTTATCACTGCAATATTGGAGTAAGCAACTGAAACTCAACCTACACGAATTATGAAAACAATTACTATACTTGTATAACAATTATTACGAATAAAATATGAATTTAATTATAATGATTACGAATAAAATATGAATTTAATTGTAAAAGTAGTATTATAGCGAATATCATACTATAGATGACAACGGGTTGGGTCGAGAACGAATAGTGTCTACCTGCAACTCTATCCGACAAAATAAAAATTCACCGGCTACTTGACCTGTTACCTGCACAGATATTTGCAGATATTTTAAAACCCGCAGATACTCGTAGATACCTGCGGATACCTGCAAATATTTAAAAAAATATAATTTTATAAATTATTAAAATAAAATTTAAATAGAATTAAAAAAATATATAAAATATAATATAAATTAAATTAAATATAAATTAAAATTTAATTCTAATTAAATTTAATCTTGTAAAATATAAATTAATTTTAATTTTAATTAAATTTAACTTAATAAAATATAAATTAAATTTTTATTTTTATTTTTTGTAAGTAGCAGATATTCGCAGATACTGATAGTATAATACCAACACCGCAGATATTAAAATATCCGCTACCTACAGACTATGAACAGTAAATATTCACGAATATCAATTATTCGTCACAAATTTTATTTGCGAATATCTACGAGCACATTTTTTTACATCCTGTACATAATATAAAATGACACTAAATATCAATGAAATGTCATAACTAAAACATCACAAAGAAATGTCCTTAAACAGATATCAATGAAACATAAAATGACACTAAATATAATATAAATTTGCTTACGTAATTGACTAGTCATTGTATTATGATGTGGAAAACTGCTTCGAATTAATCATCGCCTGCGTGCGCATAGAGTAAATGATATATATAGTATAACTCACCATAAAAAAAATTAACATTAGTTAATATTTGATGTACCGTTTTCACTATCTTCATCGGTATCTGAACTACTGAAGAACTGAAATGTGGCATTAGCAGCATCTGGTGGAGTCTATTTAAAACAAAAGAATAGGCAAAATACATTATATTATGCTAAAAATAATGTTCTGAGTTAAAAGCATGAACCCTATGGAATCAGGCTACCTGACATACAATTTCTAATACTTCTAATCCTATCATTCTATTAACAAAAGATTAAAACGTAAAAGAGTGCGTACCTCTTCTTCAGATCTTCTGCGCACAGCAGAATTAAGATCATTTTCATTTCGTGGTGAAACATCTTCTGCATAATACCACTTTGTTGAATGATCCATTTTGTTGACTGCACTGAAAGTTTTCATGGAACTGCACTCGATGACGTGGACTTCCTCCAAGGATGGAAAATTTAAAGTAAAATGACCATCGTAAAAGCAGCTCAATTTTTTTAATCTTTTAAGATCCAAAACCCGGAGCCGCTCAAGTATTATTTCTTGATTCTCATCAGATTCCAGTGCAACAATTGCCATCATTCCCTCGCAGTCTTCCACTACTAGATCTTCAAGTTTCACAAGATCTTTGGCTACTGATGCTGGAAACACATTTGCAAGGCCTTTACATTCCTTAACATGTACTTGTTGTAGATTATGCATGTTTAGAATTCCATGAGGATCTTCACTCCAAATATTCTCCAGATTTGACAAGTTGGATAAAGTCAAATTCTTAAGAGGAAGACTAATTAATGTGTCTTGTGTTGTACATTTGACATCAAATATGATTGACAGAATTACAGTTTCGAACTTCTAAGATTTCCAATTCAGGTAATAAAGGAAGTAAACGGAAGGGTAAAACTGCCTCGGATAGAAACTCGTAGTCGTCCACAATCAGTGTGGCCAACTTATTGAAAGAGAAATCGGGGATATGCAGTGAGCCATGCCATATCTCTTGTAGTCTTGGCCTACTTTTGAGACGTAGTTCATCAAGCTCAGTAATCTGCACTTGCAAAACAATAAATAATTACAGTACTAAACATCATGGTTGGTGAAATGGGATAAAATTGGTAGGCCCAAAGAATTAGGTGTAATAGGCTTAAAGGAAATATAACTGTTTAATTACGCCCTTTATCCGAGCGAGAATTAAAATTAGTGTTAAGAATTAAATTTAATCTTTCTGACTTATAAGACGAAGTTTGAAATCATTATATTTGAATTAGCCTTATATCCAATGAGACTTCTAAACAACCCAAGATAAAGAAATACTAGAATTCAAATTTGGGAATGGAAAACTTTGAATCGACAACTAAATGTAATTATGAATCGATGCAGTGGGGGTATAAAGAAATTAACCTAATCGGAAAACTAGGATAGGTGGTTTTATAAAAGTATAGATTGGCAAATAAATAAGAGAAACAAATTCAGATTTTGGCTGGATTGTGAAATGAATATATCTCACTTAAAATTTTCCTAGGATAAGCTGAAGCTAAATGAAGTAAATTTTAAAATAAAACTATAATAACGTGGACTTGATTTATGCTAATTCTTCAATTTAAGCATATATTTTATATAATTTAAACATATATATGACACAAATTTAATCTTAACGTGGACTTTTGTTTGTTAGGATAGGTTTTTAACCGAAGTTACGAATTTTCTCATTGTATAATGAAATATTAAAATAAAATATATAATCTATTAAGATAGAGTTATATGAAAAAATTGGATTTTCAAATATCACAAGTCAAATATTAAACACGAACCTGTTTTAGAAATGTCTTCTGCATAATAGAGTTGAGATCAGTTTCCAATGGAATACCCTCTTTGTAATCAATTGCTACTTGAGACAATTTGTCTGCTTTTAGTGTACCTGGACATAAAGTTATCATGTCGTCGCAAGATGTTACTGAGAATTCCTCCAACGATGGGAAACTTAAACTCCCTCTGTAGAACGTTATGAGATTCAATAAACTATCAAGATCCAAACAACTGAGTTGCCAAAATATTATCTCATTTTCATCTGATTCATCCCCTTCAGACACTATCTCTTCAATTGATAAGCAGTTTTTTATCTTTATCGTTTTGAGTTGAGCCAAAGCTTTTGCTGATGAGTATGAGAACAAATATGACGGACTATTACAACATTTTACTTTCAAATGTGTCATGTTAGAAAAAGACACCTCGCCTACCATAAAGTCTAACCCAACAGAAACCAACTCTTCAAGGGATTCAAGTGTAATACTTTCAACTGTAATAGAAGTCCACTTTGACCACAGAAGATCTCTTTGAAGGCACCATCACGCACCGCAAGTTTCTCTACATTGGGTACCTGTTTTAGAATTTCATGAGGAAATACATCCGACTCACTACCAAAGTAGAGACTAAGAAGTTTTAAGTTCTGTAAGAGCTTTCTCTCAAATTCTCCGCGTAAAATCATCTCCATTCCATTTTCGCCCAGAGACAAGCACTGTAGTATTGTTGGAATAAAACAAATAATGGGACCCTCCATATGCTGAAAAGAAGGGTCAATGTTTCATGCACCACATATTGAGGAAGAAAGTCTTCCACCATTGCAAAAGCTCCGTGAATTGCTCAACCATGTTTTTTTTGTCCTTTCCTCCTTCATTCATTATAAATGAATGCTAAATGGCAGCAGCAAGAAGATACAAAGAGAGGAAGAAAACCATCGTGAGAGAAAGAGAGTCACGGTGAAGGGGAAGAAAAATAGAGAGAGTCTATTTTTTGTGAGTGTGTGAAATAGAGAGTATTCTTGTATACCATCCGAGAGGGTGAGATTTATTAAGAGATCCTCAGAGAGTGAGAGAAACACTGTAATCCTACTTTCATAGTGGAGATATTTTTCTGGACTAGGTCCCGTGGTTTTTTCCGAGAGGATTTTCCACGTTAAAATTTCCGGTGTTATTTTTCTTACACATACACTTCTATTTCTACGCTTCCGCATAGTGCCCATTTTGGGTTAGCAGAGGAGGGAACAAATACCGCTGTTTCCCAACAGTGGTATCAGAGCTACCGGTTCGAAAAAGTCAGAATCCTGTGAAACTCAAGATGGAAGGAGACATGTTCAAGCTAACTGCGGATAATTACTCCTACTAGAAGCCGATGATGGAAGATCATCTATACTGCAAGGATTTGTATGAACCGATCACCAATCCAGAAATTCCAGAAGGGAAGACCCAAAAAGATTGGGAGATTCTGAATCGTAAAACAGTGGCTATGATTCGGAAATACATCGATAAAAGCTTGTTTGAGCATGTATCGACTTATACCGATGCGTATGAGTTATGGACAAAGCTTGAATCTATGATTCAAAAGAAGACTCCGAGAAATAAAGCTCACCTTGTCAGGCGACTCGTAAAGTTGGAGTATTCTGACGACCAGAATATGATCGAGCATCTCAACACCTTCAAAGGAATTGTGAACCAATTAATGAAGGCAGATATGAAGATAGATGACGAGTTACAAGCTCTTCTGCTCCTTAGTTCTCTACCGGAGAGTTGGGACACGTTGGTGGTCACTCTCAGTAACTCAGCACCAGATGGAAAGCTCAGTCTGGATAACATCACAGACAGTTTACTGAATGAAGAATCCAGAAGGAAAGAAAGGGGATCGAGTAGTTACTCAGAAGCTAATGTTGTTGAGAATAGAGGAAGGAGTGATCACAGAAGCAAAGGAAAACGTGAAAAGTCACGAGGAAGATTCAAGTCTCGTTCCAAAGGTTTGACATGCTTTTATTGTGGAAAAGATGGTCACAAGAAGCCAGAATGTAGATTCCTGAAGAGAGATCAGAAGAATGGAACTGTACACCCTGATGTGGTAGATCCCAAAAAGAAGGTGGAAGAAAAGACCACAACGGCGGTGGCATCAGATGATGCGAATGTGTTCCTTATTAGTGAGGTAAACTATCTAAATATTGCTTTTGATGATTGCACTTGGATAGTTGATACCGGAGCATCTTTCCATGTTACTCCTCATGAGGGATTCTTCTCATCCTATCAAAAAGGAGACTTTGGAACAGTGAAGATGGGAAATCATGTCACAAGCAAAATTGTGGGCATAGGAGAAGTGACTTTGACGACAGAAAATGGAAACAAACTTGTACTGAAGGAGGTAAGACATGTACCAGAGATGCGTCTAAACCTTATCTCAGTTGGCAAGCTAGATGATGCTGGAATGAACAACCAATTCAGCGACGGAAGATGGAAACTTTGCCGAGGAAGCATGATTGTTGCTCGAGGCAAGAAGGAAGGCTCCTTGTACTGCATGCAAGGAAAGATATACAAAAGAGAGACGAATGTTGCTCAAGAAGAAAGCAAGGAGTTGTGGCATAAAAGACTAGGCCACATGAGCGAGAAGGGATTAGAGATCCTCGCAAAAGATCATCTCCAAAGTATAAAAGGGCAACCACTTGAACTGTGTGAAGATTGCTTAGCAGGTAAGCAGCGTAGAGTGTCCTTCCGTAGATCTGAAAGTGGAAGAACAAAAGAGCATATTTTGGATCTTGTACACTCAGATGTTTGTTCAACATCTGAAAAGTCCCTTGGTGGAGCTCAATATTTTGTTACCTTCATTGATGACCACTCCAGAAAGCTGTGGGTCTATCCATTGAAGAGAAAAGATGAAGTTCTACGAATCTTCAAGGAGTTTCACGCCTCAGTTGAACGTGAAACTGGTAGAAAGTTGAAATGTTTGAGAAGTGATAATGGTGGAGAGTATAGAGGTCCGTTCGAGCACTATTGCAAGACTCATGGGATCAAACATGAGAAAGTACCTCCCAAGACACCTCAGATGAATGGTGTAGCTGAAAGATTCAACAGAACAATTGCCGAGAAGGTCAGGAGCATGTTGTCTCACGCAAAACTTCCCAAGTCATTCTGGGGGGAGGCAGTGGTGACAGCAGCTGATTTAATCAACTTATCTCCTTCAAGACCATTAAATGGAAAGATTCCAGAAGAAGTATGGTCCGGTAAAAAGGCATCGTACCGCAACTTGAGAGTCTTCGGATGTAAGGCATCAGTTCACATTCCGAAAGATGAAAGAGCAAAGCTTGATGCTAAGGCGAAAGAGTGCATATACCTTGGTTCTCCAAGAGATGAATTTGGTTTCAGATTATGGGATCCTGCAAACAGAAAAATTGTTCGAAGCAGAGATGTGGTGTTCTTTGAAGATCAGACAATCCAAGACATCAAGAAAGTGGAGAAACCAACACTTAAGCTGATAAGTGATCAAAGCCCTACTGTGATAAACAACTCAGGGGGAGAGACTCATCAAGCCGAACCAGAGTTACAACTTGATGAAATGGCTGAAGAAGCAAATCAACCTAATCTGACGGAAGAAGATCAACCAATTGAGGATGTTCCGCAAGATCCCCAATTGAGACGATCAACAAGGCAGAAGCAACCGTCAAGAAGGTATTTTTCAGATGAATATATTAATTTTACTGATGAAGGCGAACCTCAAAGCTTTGTAGAAGCAATGGAGATGAAAGACAAAGACAAATGGTTGCAAGCCATGGAAGAGGAGATGCAATCCTTAAAAGAAAATCAGACATATGATTTGGTAGAATTACCAAAAGAAAGAAGAGCATTGCACAACAAATGGGTGTTCAAGCTCAAGAATGAAGAGAACAACCCAAGCCCAAGGTACAAAGCACGAATTGTCGTGAAGGGGTGCAACCAGAAGAAAGGAATAGACTTTGATGAAATATTCTCACCAGTGGTGAAGATGACATCCATTAGAGCAATTCTCGGTCTAGCAGCAAAATTAGACCTGGAGATTGAACAACTGGACGTCAAAACAGCATTCTTACATGGAGACCTAGAGGAAGAAATTTACATGAAGCAACCAGAGGGTTTTGAAGAACCAGGCAAAGAACACTTAGTGTGTCGTCTGAAGAAAAGCCTCTATGGTCTGAAGCAAGCTCCAAGACAATGGTACAAGAAATTTGATTCCTTCATGATCCAACATAATTTCAAGAAGACCTCCGCAGACCATTGTGTGTTTGTGAAGCATTATGAAAATGGTGAGTCCATCATACTTCTCTTGTATGTTGATGATATGTTGATTGTAGGGAAGGACAAAATTAAAATAGTTGCTCTCAAGAAGGCATTGAGTAAGTCTTTTGCCATGAAAGACCTGGGTGCAGTGAAGAAGATACTTGGAATGAAAATCTCCAGAGACCGTTCTAGAAGAATGCTATGGGTATCTCAAGAAGATTACATTGAGAAGATTCTCAAAAGGTTCAACATGCACAATGCCAAATCTGCTCGTGTTCCAATTGCTGGACATTTCAAACTCAGCAAGTCGCAATGTCCAAAGAATGAAGAAGAAAAAGAAGAAATGAGCAAGGTACCCTACCCTTCTGCCGTGGGTAGCCTTATGTATGCAATGGTTTGTACAAGGCCAGATATTGGCTATGCTGTAGGAGTTGTGAGCAGATTCCTGTCAAATCCAGGAAAGGAGCATTGGGAAGCTGTTAAGTGGATACTAAGGTATCTCAGAGGATCTGCCAAAAGAAGCTTGTGTTTTGGCAATGGAGACCTAAAGCTAATCGAATATTCAGACTCAGACATGGCTGGAGATGTCGATTCAAGGAAGTCAACATCAGGTTATCTGATTACTTTTGCAGGGGGAGCTGTTTCTTGGCAGTCAAAGCTACAAAAATGTGTGACATTGTCTACTGCTGAAGCAGAGTATGTAGCGGTGACTGAAGCCTCTAAAGAGATGTTATGGATGAAGAATTTCCTAAGTGAATTAGGACATAATCAAGACGATTATGTGGTGAACTGTGATAATAAAAGTACCATCCATCTAACCAAGAACCCCATGTTCCATTCACGCTCGAAACATATCGACGTGCGGTATCACTGGATACGAGAAGCGCTGGATGAGAAGAAATTGAAGATAGAGAAAATCCATACAGACTTGAATTGGTCTGACATGATGACTAAGTCAATACCAACCAAGAAGGTTGAAGATTGTTGCCAAGGTGCTGGTATCTTGGTACCTTCAAATTAAGTCAAGAAGGGATGGAAGACCCATTTTTTTTGTTTTATGGGGGAGTTTTGTTGGAATAAAACAAATAATGGGACCCTCCATATGCTGAAAAGAAGGGTCAATGTTTCATGCACCACATATTGAGGAAGAAAGTCTTCCACCATTGCAAAAGCTCCGTGAATTGCTCAACCATGTTTTTTTTGTCCTTTCCTCCTTCATTCATTATAAATGAATGCTAAATGGCAGCAGCAAGAAGATACAAAGAGAGGAAGAAAACCATCGTGAGAGAAAGAGAGTCACGGTGAAGGGGAAGAAAAATAGAGAGAGTCTATTTTTTGTAAGTGTGTGAAATAGAGAGTATTCTTGTATACCATCCGAGAGGGTGAGATTTATTAAGAGATCCTCAGAGAGTGAGAGAAACACTGTAATCCTACTTTCATAGTGGAGATATTTTTCTGGACTAGGTCCCGTGGTTTTTTCCGAGAGGATTTTCCACGTTAAAATTTCCGGTATTATTTTTCTTACACATACACTTCTATTTCTACGCTTCCGCATAGTGCCCATTTTGGGTTAGTAGATGAGGGAACAAATACCGCTGTTTCCCAACAAGTATGTAACCAATCAAAAACACAACCCATAGCATGTTATGTACAGATCCATCTCTCTTGTACACTATCAGATAAATATTTTTGTATTTTAATAACAACTTAAAAAATAAAAACAATATCTAATAAATATAAAAAATGTATGCAATTTTGGGAAAGAGATAGTTATGCAGTTGCCTTCAAATTTAAATTTGAGTAGCCACTTTTTCATGTTTCCTTCTGTGACAATGCTTACTCTTATAACATTCTACCGATCCGATCTGTTCTGACAACAATGCGTGAAAGTTTCCTATTTTAATTTTCGCAGGATTTCCTACTATTCATATATATTGATCAATGGTAAAAACTAAACAAACTCATGATTTCACGTTTAATTTGCAGACGTCGAGAAGATATCAGTAAAGATGACGTGACCCAAAATTTTTAGAGTTCCTTGCATGTAATAATATTAATAATAATAATAACAACAATAATAATAATATTATTAAAGTAGAATTATTTTAATTCATTTCATAATGCACAAATCGTTTAATTTTAATAAATATTGATAAATATTAAAACTTAAAATGGAAAACATTAAATAATAAAATAAAAAACTCATAAAATGTTTAGAAAAATAAAGTTAACATATTTTTTATATTATCTCTTTTGAACTATTTCGTATAATTGTTGCTCCTCACCTTCTTTCATCTTTTATTGCATTTTAAAGGATGTAAAATATAAACGTATGAGTTTTACTAATTTATTACATGTTCTCCTCTCTTTTATGAAACAAGAGTAACTATTTCTTGATTTAATAGACAGTGAAATATTAATTTCAATTTCGTAATATAGTATGTATAATGTATATTTTTTTTATCAATGGAATATAAAAATATGTATATATTTTCTTCTTTTTCACGTTTCTTGCATTCTTACTAAAGTATTTTATTTTTGTATATATTTTTGTATGAATTTTTTATAAGATCATAAGTTTTAGATTATTATATTTTATAATTAGTTTTTAACTATAACTTATTTATTAATGTGATGTTTGGCTCAATGCTGATTGGGTTAAAGGAGAGGTATTAAAAAGTATTTTATTGTAATAAATGGGGAAGTTTTTGAAATACTAGGTATAATAGGAAATTTGGGATCAGAGGATAAAATGGACTCTCAGATATGAGAAGAGCATATCACAACTAGCTAATTGAATTTTTACCTTTTGGCTAAAATATTTCGACACTCATTGTGGAACTGGTAAAATCTTTGTCTATACCAAATAGTATTAGAGAGAGATGTAGAAGGGAGAGGGAGACCAAAATAGCACGCAACTGTCACGTGTTCAATATCTAATCATACAATAGTTAATATAAAAAAATATCGTTAAATAAAATTTTAATGTTAACATTAATTACTAGCTCTAGCGACGTCTTATGCCTAATAAACATCAACCTGCCTTATATCAAACGCCATATCCTCTGCCACAAGACGTCAGATATTGCATGGGCCAACGTCTTATGCCTAATAGACATTTTGGAAAATATCTCGAAGTGGCACCATCAAACTGCACAATAAGATGTTGAGGGGTAGAGTGGCCGACGTCAAACACTACAAAAATAAGAAATTTTACCAGGAGTTATTTTCTGCATTACCGGCTGTTTTAATCTCTGGTAAATACATTTTCCACGGTTGACAAAACCACTGAGAAAATCATCGTCACAAAAATTTCCAACAATTATTTGCGGGGGTTTTAAAAAACCGCCACTATTTGCAGGGGTTTTCATAAAAACCGTCGCTATTTGCGAAGGTTTCATAAGAACCGCCGGTATTTGCAGAGGTTCGAGAAAAACCGCCAGTATTTACAGGGATTCAAAAAATCCGCCGAAACTTGCAATATCACTTAAAAACCGTCGGTAACGAAAATAATTTAATTTTTTATTTATTCAAATGATTTGATTAATATGATTAACATAAAATATATTTAATATTAAACTAGAATAATATAAAACCAAAAGCAATTATCATTATATAATTTAAACTATAAAATTTAAAATACAAGTAATTTTTCAATCAATCCTAAAAATTAAAAATAAACATGGTCTTTTACATAACAAATAAAAAATGTTCTAAATAATAATTATCATTCTTCTTCATTTTCATCATGATTTGATGTGCTTCCTTGATCATATACCTACAATATAAAATAATAATTAATCAATAAAACTTTTCTAAAACAATTTGGACCTTTATATCAATTTGGGTATTCAACTAGTTAATCAACTTTCTAACTATCATGTTTCCAATAAAAAATATCGATAACTTTTATTTTATTTTTTTACCTTTATCAAAAAATGAACTTACAGTTTTATCAATTTTGACATGTTTGCATAAGAGCGTGGAATGCTATTTCCACCAAAGTTGTTGTTATCGTTGACTGTAAGAAGAACAAGTTCCATGAAATACTTTAAATATAAATATAATGATAAAGTACATATTGATCCTAGTCAATGTAATTCTCTGCCCGTGCCCTGCTCTGCCGCCTATTTGAAATTGAACATTAAATAATTGCTACTTCGAAAAAATTTCCAATTTTTCTTCATTTAATTCACGAGGTCAGTTTTTAAGGATTATATATTATTGGTGATTTTAAATATTTCCGCGTAGAACAATTATCCTTGAGTTGCATTGCACTTCAAAAAAAATGACCAATGACTAAATTGTTTATGGATGGCAGGGAGCAGCATAACATAAATTCATGGAAATTCATATCTGAAGAATATGTTAGAAAGAAAATAATTGATTTGAGTGGTACCTTATATTTGAAATAAGAGTATATTTGAAAAAAGAGCATATATAATTTGCTATGCAACAAATAACAATCATACAGAATCTTTAAGCTTGGCATCTGAGAGAGCTCAGAGGGAAGATCTCCTGTAAAGTTGTTGTTGTCAAGAAGACTGCAAGTCAAGAAACACATCTTGTCAACAATATATAGGCTTGCCAAATGGACCATAAATAAAACCAAGAAAAATATGTCAATAACTGCAATCACGTCACCAAATAACTTACAGGTGAAGAAGGCTTCTTAAGCTGGAAAGTTGTGGTGGTATTTGCCCACTAAGCGAATTGTTGTTCATGTGACTGCTCTAGTAGGGGAAAGCACTATTTTTATTTCGTTTCTTGAGAAAGAATAACGAAGGTAGAAAACAAACAGAGAAAAATTCAAGTGACAAATTTTTAAAGTGAAGTATCATTGTAGAGAACCTTACAAATGTAAGGTAGTGTTTAGTTTTGCAAATGATAAAGGTATAGGACCTGTGATATTGTTCTGATCTATTTGCAATCGAATCAGAAATGTGATTATGGAATTGTTCTACATATATAATTATGATATAATAGCAAGATACAAAATAAAAATGCAGCAAGACTAATATAAAACTTCCTAAATTGCATAAGGAACAACATTGTATGGACACAAATGACTATTGCTAATTTGCACAATCTAATTTTCGTCCAAACCAAAAAAAAAAAAGAAGCCCAAATCAATTTAGTCAACAGATAACAGAAACAAGTTTGACAACTTACAACTACAACAACACGTATGCAGACAACTTTGCTTTCATCTTTGAACCACACAAGTTGAGCTGGAGACATCAAGAACAATAATCAGTAAGATGAAACAACAAATAAAAGGAAATTGGCAACAAATCAAGCTCAAGCTGAGCCCTAGAAAAATAACAAAACAATGCCCTTTAGGAGAATCAGAAATGGTTTCCAAAAAACAAAGGTTGTGCCGAAAGCTTTCGGCATATTATTGGCGATTCAAAGGACTAAAATAACACATTGGTTGATGAAAGGAAAGAGAGGGAGGTGAAAATACCTTTAACTTTCTTTTCAATCTGGGCCTCACCAACCATTCCAGCAGCCACACCAGCACCAATCCAAGAAAAACCTAAATCAATTACCAAAAAATCAAGAGTAAAACCCTAAATTCTTTTCCGTTTTTGTCAAAAATGAAACCCTAAATCTATTCTCATCCTCCATCATTCTACTGCAAAATAAAAAAAATAAAAAAAAGATGGAAATTACCTGTAATCTGAGATGTAGGTTTGGAGGTTGTGCGAGGAAGACGATGTATGACTCGCGATTCAGTGGTGGCGAGATGATCTTACTGCGATTTCCTGCAGGTTTCGCAGTGGCTAGGTTTGGTGCTAATGGTGGTCGCGAATCTTGGAGCTACGATGAGTGGCTGAGACTTTGGTGGAACGAACCTCGGAGGTGGCTCGTGGTGGTGCCTGCGTGAATAGGTTTTCCTAATGGTTGCAATGAAGAAGATGGTAGGTGATTGCTGGTTCGTCACGGCGGCATGAGACTGGTGGTGAGATCTGTGGTGGAGAAGACGAAGCGGCGTCGCCGCTGGTGGGAGGACGAGAAATTGACGTTCTGTTTACTTGTTGTTCAAATGCAAGTAAGATGGATACGTGAGGGTTTCGTCCTGGCATAATGACTGACCTAGAGATTTGTACTCCGATTGGAGAAAAATATAACCAAAACACGATTTGAAAGAGATAAGAATAGCGGGAATTAAAAAATTTTAGAATACTTATAGGTGGTAATACATTCAAGAGAATAAAAAATCATAACCTAGCTACAGTTTCTATAAACCGCAACAAAATTTGGGGTTTTTTTTATACAACCGCCCAAAATTTAAGGGGTTTTAAAAACCTCCCAAAATAAACCCCAAGTATATTGTATTATTTTTGTAAATGGGTTGTTTAACTCCAAAATCAGAACTCGAGCCTCACTTTCGTTTTGCGATTTTGTTTCAGTATGTCGCCATTGGTGCTTCATTCACAAGTTTGAGAAAGAGAAAAGGTATGTTTTGGTGATTTACTTTGAATAAATGTGTTTTTGTTGCTTTATTGACATTTTAATTTAGTTTTCACTGATTAAATTTGGATTATAGTACAATTTTATGGGCGAGTTGAGGGACCATGACTTCTAACAATGGTGACATAAAGTCCTCAATCATTGCTTAAAAAACGATTTCCCTCCACTCTCATGGTGATAACGATCTTCGAGCCCCTCCAAGGAGATTAGTTTCTTGGTTTTCATACACTGCAATGTAGGTATTGGTTATTGGAGATATGATATTTAGTTTTTCTTTTATGCTTTGTCTCTTGAGTATGCATGATCGATTAAGTCTGTAGTGTTAATTATGATTTTCATGTGAGGTAAACTTTTTAGATTGAATTTTTGCATTTTATTGTTGATTAAATTTTGAATATATTTGTAGTATGAAATCATTGTTAAGAACTGAGTGAAACTTAGTTTTCGTTTGAGATTTAACACAAATAATTAAACTTTTAATTATTTGTATTTAAATCTCGGATTGTCCAATCGGACAGTTTGAGAAGATTATTTTTCATAATTTGCCATAACATGTACGTTAGAATTTATGGATAAATTTTATAAAATTTAGGTTGAGATTATTTTGTATTGTTCTCCATATGCATATTTGATCGTGGTTGTCCATGACCACTTTCATTTTGTGTATTTCAGAGACTAATGCGAAATGCTACCGAAATTTTATCAAGTTTATCATGTTAGACTTCTTTGTATGTGTGTTAGCAATTATGAAAAATAACTTTTCCGAATGGGTATGGGCCTAACATTTTGAGAGTTAAACATTTGATACTGATGGAATTTGTTACGAACATAGTATGGATCGAAGTTGGATAAATGAACGTCGCATCAGTTCAGAGAATGTAAAAAGATTTTCCAAGTTCTTGAAATATGTTCAACAAAACGCAAACTCTGTGAACATGACATATTTTTGTCCTTGTGTTTGTTGTCTTAGTCAAATACTTCAAGACTTAGGCAATATGCGTGACAATCTATTAATGTTCGATTTAATGAGAACTTATACAGTTTAGAATTGACATGGAGAAGTACTAGACAAGCCTACAACGTCACGAGGAACAAATTATGTGAAAGAATGATTGAGTGATCATTTAGAGGGCATGATATGTGATGTTGGTAAAGAAAATTTTGGAAGAGCTAATTTGTATGATTCTCTTAAGAATGATTCAGAGAAGAAGTTGTATCCAAGGAATGAATGGACCAATAAAAGTTTTATAGCGTTGTTGAAGGAAATGTGTCCAGCAAAGAAAATTCTACTTATCTGTAATTACAAGGCGAAGAAAATTTTATGTCTAATGGGTTTGGAATACCAAAGGAACACGCTCAGCGAGACAATCCTAGGTTTTTCTCGCTTAGCAAGGCAAAGAACGCGCTCAGCGGTGGTGGACATCAGTCCTATATGAAGTTGTGAGAAAACACTAGAATGGGGGTTGAATAGTGTTTTCTATATCTTTTCGCGGTTGAAGATCTAAGCATGATGTATGTAGCACTTGTGAGTTAGGCATGCTTCGTCTATAAATGTTATTTCGTAAAGATCGTTTACAAAACTAACTCATCTTTCTCCAAGGATATTTAAGCAGTAACTCGTTGAAAAAGGCTAGCTTAAAGCTTAAAGCTAACTTGAGCACCTAGAAATATTGCTTTCATCAAGAGTCAGTCGGTTACTAAGAAGACTACAACGTACAAACAATTTTATATTGGTTCACCTATTAGGACTACATCTAGTTCTCCTCTAAGTTAACTTTAAAGGTTCCATTAAATATTCAATGAAGTACAATTGAGTGTTTTAAACCACTATTGGTGTTCCTAGTCCTATTGAGTAACCATCATTACTTATGACTAGTTGAGTTTGACTCACTCTTGATTGCGTAGTATTATTCACCACTCTTAGTATCCCCAAACGATTCTAGTATCATTGTGATACATTGTCTAGTTGAATACCACCCACTTCTGGTTGTGAAGTATTTTTCACCATTTTAGTTACCCTAGACCAATTGAGTATTTGCACCACTCTTGGTTTCTTAGTCAATAAGTAGTTGTTAATTACTCTTGATTGGTTGAGTATTCACACCACTCCTGGTATCCATGATTAGCAAATAACCTCCAATTACCCTAGACTAGTTGACTATTCACACCACTCTTGGTATCCCTAGGCACTCCTGGTATCCACTGACGCCACCTAGTTGAGTTTCACCCACTTCTGTTTGTGCAGTATTCTTCACCACTCCCGGTATCCCTAATCAGCGAATAACCTTATGTTATCGTAGACTAGTTGAGTATTAGCATCACTCCTGGTACTAGACAACCTTGCCTCGTTTTCCTTAACTCTCTAGAGTCAAGTTGTAAGTGTTTTGATTCTCTCCAGAATTGCAACCAACGATTGCTTACAAGTCACTCAGACTATTACTCTCGTAGAGAGGATATGATTATAATACAAAGCAGTCTAAACACTCGCAAGTTTTTCTTTCCTTACTCTTTTATCTCGTCTTATAAAAGTAAGCAAATAATACAATGAAGCTCAAGAGTATTGCTTGACTTTCCTTTTTCACTTTTTTCTTTTTCTCTCTTCTCTTTCCTCATAAGGTGAGTAGATATTACAACGAGGCTTGAGAGAATTTCTAGGTGTTTCCTTGGTTAGAGGAATTTATGATGAAGCTTGAGAGCATCTTTCTTTTCTTTAGCTTTTTTATTCTACTGTTTCCTTGGTTAGAAGAATTTTGCTTTTAGTAGCTCAAAGAGACTTCCTTGCTCAATTGATAATGATATATCTTCATATTTATCTCATCTTCATCATCATTGTCTTCTTATTCCTATTTTTTATTTATACACCTTGATGATATAGCCGTTATGACGAAGCTTTTTTTGAGATTTGATAATATGACCATTTGACGAAGCTTGTATTGAGATCTGTTCTTTTCTAACTATTGGTGTGGATGTCTATCATAGGATAGAGTCTTTTGTCGGAGCAGACCTGCTTTTCAGGGCTTTTACCAAAAGCATACTTAAGTTTTCATTTGGCACGACTTTTGATAAATTGATCCATTCTTCTTTTATCTTCTTCCTCCCAATGTTCATTTTGATACTTATAACATGAGGTAAATGATCGTTTGTCACAATTGTCTTGCATAAGATAACATAGAAGTTTGTACAACAAGTATATCCTATTCCTTGTTTATTTTGATGTTTTCAAAAGCTTTCAATGTTTGTTCAGGATTATATATCTTCTAATGTTTCGTTTGTGTGTTTAGCTGATATCGTTTAATCTGTAAGAGACTCCTTCTAGGTTGATGTTTTCCTTGTTGTTTTCATGTTCTTTTTTAGATGCAGGTATTATGTCATGATTTCCTAAGGTAAGAACATTTTGTGAATGTCTTTCTTATTGTTGACACCTACTATTGATCTGATTGGTGTTTTTATGTGTAATCCACTCATCATATATAACTTTTATGGTTTTTTAACGTTGAACATTTACTGAATTTAATGCTTGTTCAGAACAACAAAGTGCTTTTGATTTCCTACTGTTGAGGTAGCGTTTGACAATTAAGCTTTTCTTCTAAGGATACCAAGCGTTGAGTAAAGATTTCATCGTTGGACGAAGTAATGTTTTAGCTTATGTTATCATTTAGATAGATTAAACGCTTCTTGTGATTTTGCCTTTTTTGACAAACAACGTTTATCATGTATTTTCTTTGGTGTTTTAAGTTTTAGTCTTTTAGATTGTTTTAGTCAATGTCATTGTCTTGACATTGTTTCGTTTTTCCTCGAGAGTTAAGCTCAATACCCTTTATGTAACATGAGCCTCTGCATTTTGTTCAAATTTTCCTAGACGCTTTGACTTCTCAACAAAGCATGATAAAGTAGTTTTACGTGTTTAGCATAAACTCTCTTAGACGCTTTGACTTGTTAGTCTTTTAACATAGGGTTTGGGTGTTTTGACTTAGTTATTTTTCTGTCTTCTAGAATCCTATGTGTTTACTTTGGTTGGCCTGATTTTAATGCTTTGTTTGTGTTTTTCTATTGATTTCTAAGTGTTTTCTTCAGTTAGCCTAATCTAATTTCTCTTATGTTGTATTCAACTCATGTTTTAGGTCTCTGCTTGACCGATTCTTCTAATTTTATAGCGTAGTTTGACTTTCTCGTGATTTTCTGTGTGTTAGACTTCTTTCAGAGGGTCACCTATTTCTTTTCTTGTTAATGTTTTAGACTTATTGTGTGGATACCTATTCTTTCTAATTTTAAGGTTTTCTGTCCTAGCATTTAATGTTTGTTTACTATTCTTCTATTCTATGAGACTTCCTATTTTGTGGTTACCTGTTCTTTCTAACTTAGGGTTTTCTATCCTAGCATTTAATGTTTGTTTCCTATTCTTCTATTCTATGAGACTTCCTATTGTGTGGTTACTTGTTCTTTCTAACTTAGGGTTTTCTATCCTAGTGTTTAATGTTCATTTCCTATTCTTCTATTGTTTTGCACTTCTTCGTTTCATGTTGTTTAGTTAAACTTCATAACTAGGGTTCCTATAAACGAGATTGTCTTATCCTAACACTATAGGCATCTAACGTCAATGTTGATGTCTGTCCATGTGGCTGTCGACGTTAATGGAAATCACATTTGAAATCCAATGTCAAATTGACGTCTCCTAGTAAGACGCCAGATTTTGGGTGGACGTTAAATGTAGAAAATAATGAACACAAAAGCCTCTTTTTTGGTAGCGGGAACTCAGTACCACGTGCCAAATCGCTTACTTCATTGTTGAGTTCAACAATGACATGATTGCCTACAATAAGAATCGCGAAGAGTGAGCATGGCTACGAAATTCAACTCAGACAATTGCTTTTGTTGGCAGCAATGAGGAGAGGATCTTTTGTCGATAATTTTGTAAAGAAGCTGCTTCTAGTAGTTTTGGAAAAAAATGTTAGAGAATTTCCATTGACCTAGAAATGACATCGTCGATGGTGTGATCATCAACGACCTGGTATGTTTTAGTGTGAAACAATGTAGGAGTGGATCTCTCATACTCAGCGATGATGGAGTCATTGTGATGTCGTAATAAAGATGTGAAATGGAAATGGAAAAAGAACATGTTTTTCTATGGTGATGTGTGGTGGGTGTGTAACTTACATTAATGGATTAAGAAAAACTTCTACAATAATTTCTTATTTTAAAGAAAGAAAAAATATTTACAACAAAACATAAAGTGAAGAATGATTAAAATTTTTGTTCTTCTCTATTTAGAAAGCATGAAAGATACACACACTAATAAATAAATAGCTTTTTAAATCACCCATTACGCTTCGATTTTCTATAAACCGAAGCGTATAAAAACGCAGTGAATATTTAGTAATTTTGGCTACACTATCTCCCTCGGTTCAATAGGAATCGATGCCTAAAGGGGTATACTGCCTCGGTTCCTTAACCAACCGTTGCAAAAAACTCTGCTTACCCCACTGGAAATCTGACTTTTCACCTGACAACTTTTTCAAATAGGTCTACTACCTCGGTTCCCTCACCAACCGAGGAAAAAAACCCTGTTGACCCCACTACAAATCTGACTTTTCAATTGACACCTTTTTCGAATAGGTCTACTACCTCGGTCCTTTATACTAACCGACGGAAAAAACCATACAAAATCCCTCGATAACCTCTGATTTTAACTGATAAACCTGTGAAAAGGACATATTGCCTAGTTGTGAGAAGAAAGCGCTCTATGGCATTAGTTCTGGCCACAACTGAAGCAAAAGGGCTGACAAAAAAAGAAGGAAAAACCACTCTACTGCCTCGATTCATCCCAAAATTGAGGCAAAAAGCCCCCTATACTGCCTCGATTCAAAGGAAACTGAGGGATAAAGTCTGGCCAAAAGACTACTCCTTTTTGCCTCGGTTCATACCTAAGGCAAAAAACTATCCACTTTTTGTCTCACTTGTATATACCTCGGTTGCGGAATCGCTGTGAATAAGCAAAAATAACCGTTGTCGTTTCCTTTTACTGTACTAGTAAAAATATCTCCTATCTAATGCGTATGAAAAGATTCCTGTCAAAGAACATATGTAATTGTACCTACTGAATGAGGATGGTTGAAACCAAATTTTTGCACATTTAATTTTGGGGGGTCATATTGTCTATATTATTTTATGGTTAATATTATGATGAAAATTTATGAGTAGACTATTTGTTGTCCTTTAATATGTTTTATGGAGGGGTTTCGTTGTTTGCAACTATTGGTTTCTTTTATATGGTGTAAAAGTGTTCTTAATGCTGCAACGCTTCCCCAATGAGTCAAAATGGGTGAACTTTTAAGGCATCCAAGAGAACCCTTTTTAAATCTCCCAATAGGTGATTAATTAAGCATCATACTCCTAATATAAAAATTTGGTTTAGAAATTTATTCTCTCGAGAGGCAATTTGTTAAGCAGCAAACTTCCAATATAAAAATTTGGTCGAGAAATATATTCTTCCAAGAGGCGATTAATTGAGCATCAAACTCTCAGTATTAAAATTTGGTCGAGAAATTTATTTCTCCAAGAGTCAATTGTTGAGCATCAAACTCTGAATATAAAAATTTGATCGAAAAAATTTATTCTCCCATGAAGCGATTGATTGACATCAAACTCCTAATAGATGATTGGTTGAGCATCAAACTTTCAATGCAAAAATTTGGGAAAGAGATTTATTCTTCCAAGAAGACTTTGGTTGAGCATTTGACTCCCAATATAAAAATCTGGTCAAGCGTTAGTCTTTTAAAAGGAGATTAGTTGAGTGTTAGTCTTCCAATAATTTGATATAGCGTTAGGCTATGTTAACCTTTTAAGATACCTCTAAATATTTTGGTTGAACATTAGTCTCATAGAAGACTAAAGGTAGCATTAGTCTCCCAGAGGAGGAAAAAGCAGCATTAGTCTCTTAAAAGGTGAAAATGGATTCTTGCATGGTCAAATCAAGTAGATACTTCCCAAGCAATTAATAAGGAACTTGACCTAACTTATTTTTCTTTATCATTTTTTATTCTCTACCAAACATTTTACTAATATTTTTTTCCTGAACTTGAAAAAGATGGAGTATTGCTTACCTCGTCAGCTGAGAAAACAACATTTTCTTCTTCTCTGGTTGCTTTATTGGTCTTTCTGGAGAATATTTTGAGCTTCACACACATGTGCACACTTAACTCTTTTAACTTTGGACACTTTATAGGATGCTTACCCTTATAGAAATGCTTGATGTTTGGTAACAAATATAATCTTACACAGATTAATTTGGGAAACATTAATAGATCATTGTTAGCTTCTAATGCATCTTGACTTGCTACAATTTCCACCATTTTCTCGCAATGCAATGCTGCCATGCGTTCAAGACTTGAAGCATCTTTTGCAACAGAAATTGGAAACAAATTTCTAAGTTCATCACAACTACTTACTTCTACAGTCCGAAGTTTTTTAAAGTTAAAAATTCCGTTTGGATCTATGTTCCACAATTGCTTTAACTTTGGGAGGTCTTCGAGAAGAATAACTTGTAAATTTGTGTCTGTCCCTCCAAATGTATCTATTTCTTGAGAATCATTTATTTCAAAAATCACTTCAATTGACGGGCAACTAGAAACTTTCAGGTTTTCCAAACTTTCAACCCATCCTTCCATATGACTAGGAAAAATCTTGTCCAGTTTGTTGCATTCTTCAATGTTCACGGAAATGAGACTAGAAAAAGAATCCACGCTCACTTTACTTTGCCACATATCTGTTAACCTATTCATTTTTCTAAGGTGGATTTCCTCCAACATAGGGAAGACACATACCTACATTTTAATGGAAACAAACAATAAGTACATGTATAAGCTAAAAAAACTTGCACAAGGTAGAGCATGATCAAGAACCATAAACTTAATTTACTTTATTTATTACTAATACATGTAAAATAAACTTTAATGGGTTCCGCATGTTTCTTTAATAAGTCCAAAAGTAGAAAAGTAGTTTTGTTTGGATGTGCAAAGTCATGGCAGCAGCTTTAGTACGTTGCAAGTCTTTGGTTGCAAAGACTTTGGTGTACATGGTGATGCAAGCAATGCTGTATGGTGAAACTTTGTTTTATGTGTGCAACTCACTTATAAAAGTGAAGTGAAGAAGTGATTGTAAAACACACACACCACCACCGAGAAGAAAAGAGCAAAGCGCAACAACAGAGAGTTGTGTGAGTGTGTGGAAAAGAGAGAAAGAGAATCACGGGAAAATTGGTGTAGTGTGCACCACCATGAAGAAAGAAAAATAGGAGGGCATGTGTTGTGTGTTGTGAGTGTATCTTTGAGAGTCTATGAGTGTTGTGTTTGTGTACTCCTGTATTTCCAAATTCTAAACAAAAGAGATATATTTGTGTAGATACCAACAATACACACCTTGTCAACACTATTTCCATGAGTTTCAAAAATTCTCTCCATAATTGGACACTCGCTTATGATGAGGCTTCTGAGCTTCTTCAAATTGCTAACCGTGGATAATGAACATAGATATGTCAATTTATCACAATCTTTCACAACTAATTTTATCAAGTTTTGAAAACAGAAACTTGACTAGTGTTGGTCGTTCCATATCTTATGGATGTTGAGTAAGGATAAATTCAAGCTTTCTAAGTTTGGAATTTCAACCTAACACAGAACAGACCAGACAACAGAATTGGCGTGGTCGTGGTCAAGGAAGAGGTCGAGGAAGTCGATCTAAGTCAGGAGTTGAATGCTTCAAGTGTGGCAAAATTGGCCACTATGCAAACGAGTGTCAATCAGGAAGTTGTTATAACTGTGGGAAGCAGGCCATATAGCGAAATTTTGTCAGGCTAAAAAGAAAAAGGAAACAAACTTGCTTACTGAGGAAACCAGTGAAGAAATTGGGATTTTGTTGATGTCCAAAGGCCTAGAAGCTGAGCCTGTGTTGAACTGTTCAAACAATTCGGTTTGGTACTTAGACACGGGAGCAAGCAACCACATGTGCGGAGATGAGAGTTTGTTTAACGAACTCATCAAGGTTGAAACTGGACATGTCTCATTTGGAGATGATTCCAAAGTGGCTGTAAAAGGGCGCGGAACAATCCGGCACTTGCAGAAGGATGGACGGATTGGAGAAATAAGGGATGTCTACTATGTTCCTGAGTTGAAAAGTAATATTTTGAGCATGGGTCAAATGATGGAGAAAGGCAACTCAGTTCTGATAAAAGATCGAGTACTGTATTTGAAAGATAAAAGTGATCGTCTGATTGCACGAGTAGAGATGAAGAAAAACTGGATGTATAAGTTGGAGCTGAATATTCTGAAAAACAAGTGTCTAAAGCTTGATGTGAAGGATGAAGCCATGTTATGGCATTTCCGGTTTGGCCACTTGAACTTTGGAGGACTGACAAAACTATCAGAGAAGCACTTAGTACGCGGACTACCTGAAGTAGAATTTGACAAAAGGTTCTGTGAAGAATGTGTACTCGGAAAATATTCGAGGACGAGATTTTTCGAAGGCAGCTGAATACAGGGCAGAAGAACAACTCGGTCTGATACACACTGATCTTTGTGGACCAATCTTTCCTAATTCATCCAGTGGTAAGAAATACTTTATTTCGTTCATAGATGATTTCTCTCGGAAGACTTGGGTGTATTTCTTAGAGGAGAAATCAGAAGCATTTGATGCATTTAAGAAGTTCAGACTAATGATGGAGAAGGAGACCAGTAAACAAATAAAAGTTGTCCGATCAGACAGGGGAGGTGAATTCACTTCGACAAAGTTTAACGAATACTGTGAAGAACATGGGATAAAACGTTTTCTTACAGCTCTATACTCCCCACAACAGAATGGTGTTGCTGAAAGGAAGAATCAGACCAGTCTCGATATGGTTCGAACCATGCTTAAAGGGAAGAATATGCCAAAGAAGTTCTGGGCAGAAGCATTACAATGTGCAGTCTATGTGCAAAACAAGTGTCCACATACTAAACTAGATGGAATGACGTCACAAGAAGCATGGAGTGGGAGGAAGCCGAGTGTCAGTCATTTCAGGATTTTCGGCAGCATAGCTTATGGTTATGATCCAGCTCAGCACAAAACAAAACTTGAAGACAGAAGTAAGAGATCTGTTTTTATTGGGTACGATGAAAAAGCAAAAGCATATAAACTTTATAACCCAATTACAGAAAAGGTTGTTGTAAGTCGAGATGTCCAAGTTGATGAGGAAAGACCACATGGAACACAAAGTCTGGAGGAGAGAACTCAACAATAACTGAGAGGATCAATGATTATTCTGATGAAGAAGATGAACCTGTGCAACCTAGATCTCGAAGCTTACAAGACATTTATAACTCCACTGACAAGGTACATGTAATATGTTTGTTGGCAGGAGCAGAAGATGTCAAATTTGAAGAGGTCGTGCTCGATGATAGATGGAAGAAAGCAATGGATGAAGAAATTGACTCAAATGAAAAGAATAAAACGTGGAAGCTGACAAATCTGCCCATAGGAGCTCAACCAATTGGTTTGAAATGGGTATACAAGAAGAAAATCAATGCAGATGGGGATGTGGAACGTTACAAAGCTCGTCTCGTGGTGAAGGGTTACAAACAACAGAAAGGAATTGACTATGATGAAGTGTTTGCTCCAGTAACAAGAGAGGAGACAATCCGACTGTTGTTTTCTCTAGCAGCACAACATGGATGGAAGATACAGCAGATGGATGTGAAATCTGCATTTCTGAATGGAATTTTAAAAGAGGAGATCTATGTGGAACAACCGCTCGGTTACATGAGAAGAGGTGAAGAGAAAAAGGTATTGAAATTAAAGAAAGCATTGTATGGGTTGAAACAGGCTCCTCGAGCCTGGAATGAGAGAATTGACACTTACTTTAAGAAGAATGGTTTTGAGCAGTGTCCACATGAGCATGCTCTATACATGAAGAAAGATAAAGGAGATATGTTGTTTGTTGCCCTATACGTAGATGATTTAATCTTCATGGGAAACAAAAATGAGTTGGTCTTAGAGTTTAAGAAGGTGAAGAAAAATGAATTTAAGATGACTGATTTGGTGTTACGAAGTACTTTCTTGGCCTGGAGGTGGACCAAAGCACGAAAGGAATTTTTGTGTCTCAAAAGAAGTATGCTGAGGAAATATTGAAGAAAGTGAAGATGATGAAGTGCAATGCGGTTTCTACTCCTATGGAACCTGGAACAAAATTGTCCAAACACGGAGATGGAGATCAAGTCGATGCAAGCAGGTATCGCAGCTTAATTGGAAGTCTGAGGTACTTAACAAACACAAGGCCAGATCTAATGCTAAGTGTGGGAATCACAAGCCGGTTTATGGAGGAGCCAAGATATTCTCATTGGAAAGCACTAAAGCGGATACTAAGGTATGTAAAGGGAACCATGTCTTTTGGATTATTGTACACCAAGTCAGATCATTATCATCTTCGTGGATATTCAGACAGTGATTGGTGTGGAGATATAGATGATAGGAAGAGCACTACTGGCTATGTGTTCTTCATGGGAGATACTGCATTTACTTGGCTATCAAAGAAGCAACCAATCGTGACGCTATCCACATGTGAGGCTGAGTATGTGGCAGCATCTTTAAGTGTCCAACATGAAATATGGCTGAGAAATCTGCTGTAAAATCTGGAGATAATGCAAGAAGAAAAGGCGTTGATCCGAGTAGATAATAGATCGGCAATTGAGTTAGCAAAGAATCCAGTAAACCATGAGAGAAGCAAGCATATTGATGTTCGTTTTCACTTCATTCGTGAAAAATTGAAAGAAGGAAGCATTGAACTTGAACATGTAGACAGCAAGAAGCAGATTACAGATATATTCACAAAGCCATTACCGACAAAGTTATTTCAAGAGTTAAGGAAGTTGATCGTTATGAAGGAAGGATAAAAAGACCATTTAAGTTTATGGGGGAGTTTTGTAAAATAAACTTTAATGGGTCTCGCATGTTTCATTAATAAGTGCAAAAGTAGAAAAGTAGTTTTGTTTGGATGTGCAAAGTCCTGGCAGCAACTTTAGTACGTTGCAAGTCTTTGGCTGCAAAGACTTTGGTGTACATGGTGATGCAAGCAATGATGTATGGTGAAGATTTGTTTTATGTGTGCAACTCACTTATAAAAGTGAAGTGAAGAAGTGATTGTAAAACACAGACCACCACCGAGAAGAAAAGAGCAAAGTGCAACAACAGAGAGTTGTGTGAGTGTGTGGAAAAGAGAGAGAGAATCACGGGAAAATTGGTGTAGTGTGCACCACTGTGAAGAAAGAAAAATAGGAGGGCCTGTGTTGTGTGTTGTGAGTGTATCTTTGAGAGTCTATGAGTGTTGTGTTTGTGTACTCCTGTATTTCCAAATTCTAAACAAAAGAGATATATTTGTGTAGATACCAACATCTTTGTCATCTAATTCCTTTACACAAAAAGTCAACTTTACATCCATTTCTTCACACAATACTTTTTTATCTCGTGAAGTTAACAAAATTTTGCACCCCTTGTGACTATCAATCTTTTCTCTTTTTAACAATTTGCGACTAGTGTCCATGTTATTTTCCTCTTCTTTTGGCCCTATGGGATCATCATCATCATTGTCATCAAGTGGAATTCCTAACTTATTCAGGTCTAATTTATCCCAAAGGTCATCAAAGATTAAAAGGGTGTTCCCTTTTTCTTTCTTTAACCTCCTCCGTAAACAATCACCTCTCACATTTTCACCTTCTCCTTCCAATCTCAATCCTAACACGTAGGCAATTTCTTCCTGAATCTTTTGTTGGTTAGGATTGTCTGTTATTTCTACTTTAACCACCACGTCAAACAACTTTTTATCTTTAACTTGCCTTGCAATTTCTTTGATTAAAGTGCTCTTGCCCACACCACCTGGCCCGTACAATCCAATCATTCTCACAGTGGAATCTTCAAGTTTTGTCATTACATTTTTCATTATGGATTTTGTAGAACCAAATTCTACAAATCCATAATTAATCAATGTGGTATCATTAGATGTTACATTTTGTCGATGGGAAACTTCATCAAACTTGGGACACTCATCAATTAGCTTTTTAACATCAATTTCCATTTTCTTTGCTTTTCTACTTAACCTGTGTCTATTCCACAAATATGGAAAAACAATATAACTGGGCGACCGAGCCTTTTTGTGGCCCTCATCGTTTACAAAATCCTCTACTATAATTTTAAATTCATTCACTTTTTGAACCCATTGTATAACTTTTCCTTCAATATTGTTTAGATTTTTCTCAGCCTCATCACATTGCTGATCAATCCTTTCTTGTTCAAATCCAAGATGCTTAACACTTTCGTTCAGATCAACAAAATTTTGTTTGTAATGGATGATGTAAGTTACATGTTGAACACCATATTTCAATATAAAATCAATTACTCCTTCGGCAGCTTTGGCAAAAGGCCCCAAAGAATTCATCTTGGAGTCTTATTATATAAGTTGTACAAGGTGGGACTACATGTCTTTCCCAACAAAGCATAAAGTAAAAATATATCAGTCACTGACTAAATAAAAAGAGAGATAATGTTTAATCGATAAAAAATCACATGTACATGTACTAAAATCAAATCTATCAATGTCATATTAAAATTTAATCTAACTTTTCACATACGGATCAGTTTGGAGGATCTTTTAGTTTTTAAATGGAAGATTAAAAAAGAAAACTAGCTTTGTTCGTTTTAAAAAATTACCTTTTAATTTTTTATATATGAAATTAAAATTAAAATTTGAATATAAATAAAGGAATTTTATTTATTATTTTAAATAATAGAAAAAGAGACTAGTTTTTTATATTAAAAAAATGCTTACGTTATTTGTAAAATCAACATGCAAAAGCGTCCGTTAAAACTTGTTAAAACTAATTTAGGAGGTTAAAACTTTTTTTAACGTTCTAAGTTAGTTGAAATAACACGATATTAACTATTACATATCGCTTGTCATAAGAATTAGTAAAAAGTTAGTCTCCATTTACTCTTTATATACTAGTCCATGAGTAAACATGCATACTCTTTCAAACATAGAGTTTAATGTTCTTTCTATCATTTAAGAAAATGTAAATCTTTCTTATAAGTAAAATTTGATTTATCATGATTTCTTATTAGCTAGTGTCGGAAAGAAATGACGTCAATACAAAAGTGTCATAAGAGTTAGTAAAAAGTTAGTTCAAATTACTCTCTATATACTAGTCCTTGAGTAAACATACATACTCTTTGAAACATAGTTTCTTGATTATAGTTTCTAGATTAATGACTAGTTATTTAGAATCTTAGAAAAAGAGAAGGTCAATGCTTATATTTTTTGTAACTATATGAAGTTCAAAGATTTTATGTTTTTTATTAATAAAATCATTGTATTGATAAGTTAGTTAATTTAAATTTTATTCATAGAAAATTATATAAGTAGTAAATGATAGATGAATTTGGGTGTCAATGACATTAAAAATTTAGAATAATTTTTAACATGATTTTATTGAAAAAAAATATAAGTCTTTAACTTGTATGCATCATAAATGTTTACAAAAGATTAGAATAATATGTTAGAATGTTTTTATTGGGATAGATTTTTTTTAACTAGAATAGATTGAAAAATGTAATACTTTATGAAGTATTATTTATAAGACCTTCAATAAAAAATCTTAATTTGTAAGGTTTTTTTTTTTATAATAGTTCTCACTCAATTATTTTCATTTATACTTAACGGTGAGAGTTTCAAGATATATTTATTCCTAACAATGTCTAAACATGCATGTCATTTATCTATGATATATCTCATCATATCTATGATAATATTTGCCACTTGTAGTGTTCACATGATACTGTTGGGTAATAGCCAACCAATACTGCGTTGAATTTTAACGATTTATTCTTGTTATTTTTATACACTACTACTACTACATGTGCTTATGCAATTGGAAAGTTGAATAATACGTAATGCAGTTGACAATGACTTTTGGCTTATGATTAAACATGCAGATATAGGAGAATGACTTTTGGCTTATAAAGAAAACACGTTGCCCTTACTTTAAACAGCTGTTAGATCTATCTTCTTTTATTTTATTATGATTAGAACAACTTCAGATTGTCACACGTAGCCACCTTCCATAATTAATAAAGTAAATTACTGATTAAACGTCTTCTAAGATGGTTATTATATCCATCTTCATTCATATACCTTATTTTACAATGACCATGTTCAGACTGGAATCATTCGTGAATCGTGCATATATTATTTCCAAATTCATCCATGGCTAGGTCAACTCCTGGAGTTCATCTACAATTATATACTACAGTAGTGCATTGTTAAAAGTATTGAGAAGTTTACCAAATATAAGCAATAAAATGAAAAGTTCAGATATATTTTTTGTAGATATATTTTTTCAAGAACTTTGTATTAATTAAGTACAACTAATTTACTGATTAAGATTAAAGAACTTTGAAATAATAAAAATAATTAATTTTTAATAAGATAAATCTAAATTCTAGAAAAATAAAAATATGAAGCATTAAAAGATTTTATGGAGGTTGGATTTTGTGATCTAATTTAATATAAAAACACCAAACAATATTCTTCTAATTTTATTCTAACATTTACCATACAAGCTATCAAGCTCTGATTCCTCATAAACAAATATAAATCTTACTATTTCAATTTATGGGGTCGAGGTCAACACTTCTCCTTAATCTATTCTTGTAACTCCAAGCACAGGTCATTGTTATTCTTTCACTACAATCTAGTTTTCGTTCGGTCGAACTAGGAGTTATCTATAGAAACTCAGTAAGAATCTGACAATTAAATTAACGTCGGCCTAATTACAGCCCAACCATAATAATAATACTTAAGCTTAATGTAATCCTCTTTAGCCTTAATTCTCACTTAAGGACGACCACTCAGTTCGTCTTACTCATCGACTGTTTAGCTAGGTATTACAAGCTGATGGGACTATTCGGTCTTTAAGTTGATTGGCCTGAAAAGTATACCCTAGAAGACAAAGATCCTTTCTGACAGTGATTTAAGGTAAAATATTATAACACTTATTCTTATTGTCTATTCATGTATGTTAAGTCAAATGCAAAATAGATGTTCATTTTATTACACTTTAAATCATGAAGCTCAAATTAAAAAAAAAATTCCACACCAAAGCATCTCATAGGCTATCTGAGATATACATGTATCATACTTTTCATATTATATATATATATATATATATCACACTTTTCTAACTTCTAACATCCATAGGCACCTATTTAAAGTTATGTAGATGGATTTTACCAATTATACAGTGCTTCTAAAGTTGTTTAGGCTTGAATTTAACTTCAAAACATCGCATCCTAGGACTTATGGACTTTAATTCAATTATGTCATTCTTAATGTGTTTTTGTTTAATTTTATCTACTTAACAAGTCACAACTGACTTGTCTAAACTGCCCAAACAGACCAAATGCACTCATTACCCCAAATGCACAAAATCACCATCCAAATAGCTTACAATGCTCCCTTAATTATGAAACTGCCTCCTAAATTATTTAACACTACAAAATGCTTACTCCCAACCTCACCTCACTACCCAATTAGTCACTGGAGAGGGTTCAGGTGTCTGAACGCATTAGACTCACCTTCGGTGCTAGCACATATGACTAGTCACAACTGACTGGACCAAGCCAGGGCTGCTATATGATCAGGGATGTGCCAACTCAGGTTTTTAAGTCTCCTCTATCCTACCAACAAAGAAAGGTAACCAGTTTTAATTTATTTATTTAAATTACCTAAAGCAATTTGTTGTACTCTAGACCTCAAATGCCCAATTTGTATATTTTACTTCCTCTCACAGTAGCCTAAAACAGTATTTGTGTACCTACTTACTCCAACCTTTTTCAACAAAATCAATTATAGCCAACAACTTATCAAAGTCACATGATAATCAGCACACCACAATTACACAATTTCAAAGCTTCAACAATTTATAACTCAACATACTCAAAACCAAAAATATAATATAACAGTACACCAAATTTCAATTTATCAAACATGCACATCATACAACTCATAAAAAAATATAACTAGCTCCCCTTACCTGGAAAGCTTAACAGTACAACTTGCCAAAAATGCCCTAAGACCGTACCCACACAGCGTTGAACTTACAGAACCTACAAATCACCAAATTGGTGATAGGACACAACTCTTAGAGCTCGAATAGGTAGAGAATGGAAGGAAAAACACATGAGGCACATGAAACCAGCAAAGTGGCATGCCCTAGCTCAAGAACAGTGAAGAGAAAGGGGGAAAAATGACTTACCAGTCGGAATGGAGAAATGTTCGGTTTGAATCAAAGCTCTCTACGCCAAGAATGATTTGGCAGCACCAAATCAAAAATTGAACAGTTCAAAGTGCTGGAAATGTAGAGAGAAGGCAGAGGATTTAGGACACAAGAGTTTTAGAGAGAGAAGGGAAAACTTAGCAAATGAAATCTGACTTCTGAAAAGAGTCTCCCTCTAAGGCTAAAGCACCCTTAGCTTATGGGCTTGGCTGCCCCAATTATAAGGTCCAATGGTTTTAAATAATTTCAAGGTCCTTGCAACAAACACTTGAATAACTGAGAAAAAGCACAAGAAAAAGGATATTATAGAAACTGATGATTCTATCTTTAATTTACTATCCAAGAGGAAGTGATAAAACAATAGTACATATCTTTCCATTACCGACTTGATTCTTGGTATGTGATTCTATATCTGTTAAAATGTCACAATCCAGTAAGCTGTAGTAAAAAAAACTTAAAGTTGGGCAAACCCTTAAGTTCCAATGACCTCACAAAGGGACATGAAAACTTAAGCTTTGGCTATGTTCTTGGATCTATATTATCCTCTGCAAAGATAGTCATCAATCCTTTACAGTCTTTCAGTACAAGATTTTCAAGTTTCAGAAGATATTTGTGTTTTGATGCTGGAAACACACTTGTAAGGCCTTCACATTCACATTTCTCAACACAAACTTCTTGTAAATGGTACATGCTTAGAATCACTTGAGGATCTTCATTCTAAACTGTCAACACCCAATTTTGTCTAGATTGACTAAATATTAAATATTTTTTCTTATATCTTATTTTATTTCATTTTTATTTTATTTTTATGTTATTTTATTTTATTATTATTTTATTTTGTTTTTATTATTTGATTTAATTTTCTGTATTATTTTTTTTGAAAATAAAAGTTAAAAAAAAAGAAAAAGAAAAAAAAGAAAGAAAAAAAGAAAGAAAAAAAAAAGGAAAAAAAACGAAAAGATAAAGAAAAGAAAAAAGAGAAAACGAAAAAAAAGGAAAAAAGAAAAAATAGAAAAGGAGCACTTGAATAAAATGAAAAGAAAAGAATGGTGATTAAATTGAAATGGTGCAGCACACGCCTCTGCTCTGAAAAAAACCCGTAAACACCTATTCAGAGATTCATCCCTGAATCACGGACCATCCCCTCACACAGGCAGCATCATCAGATAAAACCTCTCCGAAATCATTCTTACATCACGGAGAAAAGAATCCCTTTGGCTCACTACTACTTCGTTACCCGAAGGCCTAGTCCACAGTGGCCACTCCCATGGCAGGCAATTCCAATGCCATTTGCTCACCCAAACCTACATTCTCCTTCACCATTGACGGCAAAAAAAGAAAGTCTTACTCCCTCTCCTTCATCTTCAGAAATTCAACCCAAACATAGACAAAAACCCATTCTTCCTCCATCACACAAAAAATCATATTCGCCCACGAACCACGACTCTACCTTTCCTACACCAATTTTTCCCCTAGGTCCCTACTATCTATCATTGTTCAAACAAACATAAACCAAAATAGCCTCAGCCCTTCTAACCCTTCCATCTTCTTCAACATCGTGTTCTACAATACCCTTCAACCACCAAAAGACAAAAATAAACCAATAGGAAAGGAATAGAAGTTGAAACGCGGGGAGGAGAGTGTGACACTGGTAGCTCCGGCGATGCCCTCGGCAAGGAGGACGGTGGCATGTTGCAGTCGAAAGCAACCGGCTCGAGGTGAAAGGTGTAACAGCGTGACTTAGGTAGCTAGAGAGTGGTGGTCAGTTTGGATCGAAGAAGAAAGCGTTGCGTCGACGCTGGTGACATCCTCGACGGCTCCATGCCCCACCAATGATGAATCCGACAGGAGCGGACGGCAGCAGCGGCATCTCTATCGCTCTTGGTGATTGTCGCACAGTTGAAGATGGAGGAAACCCAGCGCAGGAAGAGAACAACGTTGACCACGCCGACGATGTCGTCGGTTTAGATTGCTGTGGCGACGAGCAACAAAGGTGCGAGCAACAACGACGAGGGATGCCTGGCGGCGACGGTGTTTCTCCCCCATGCATGAAAGAGAGCGAGCAAAAGGAAGAAGGTCGTGAAGGGCAGCGGCACTTTCAACGTTAGTGTTGTCGCCGGCGATGTTCTTGGCCAACCAGGAAGAGTGGCGGTGACCCGCTTCGCCAACAAAGGCTCTGGTCTAAGGGGAGGCACACGTGTATCATTCGCATCAGCTTTGTGTTGAAAACCTTTTTCTTCTTCTTTTAAAAAATAAACAAAAAAATTATTTTAAAAGGTTTAAGCACACATACGACCATTCGTGTCAGCCTTGTGTTAAAAACCTTTTTCTTCTTCTTTCAAAAATAAACAAAAAATTATTTTGATAGGTTTAAGCACACGTGCGACCATTCGCGTCAGCCTTGTGTTAAAAACCTTTTTCTTCTTCTTTCAAAAATAAAAAAAAAATTATTTTAAAAGGTTTAAGCACACGTGCGACTATTCGCGTCAGCCTTGTGTTGAAAACCTTTTTCTTCTTCTTTTAAAAATTAACAAAAATTTATTTTAAATGGTTTAAGCACACGTGCGACCATTCGCGTCAACCTTGCGTTAAAAACATTTTTCTTCTTCTTTCAAAAAATTAATAAAAAAATATAAAACATCATGTTTTTAAACGATCATCTAAACATCATTCCAGAACTACGTGATCCTTGGTTCTCTACCAAGAGTAGAGATACGTAGGAGCGATGCCAGTTCTTGTCAGGTTCACCTTCCCAAAATTCCAAATTTTCCAAGCAAATTTTCCAAACAATTCTCCAAACAAATTTTCCAAATGGTTTTCTAGAATTACGTAACCCTGATTTCTCACTTTGAGAATACGTAGGAGCAAGGTCAATCCTTGTCGGGCCCAAAAAACTAAAAAATATATTTTGTTTCTTTGTAGTGTCTTTTTGGGGATAGTTAAATATTTTGAAAACCACATCCTATTCGCGTATTTAATTAAAGGTACTGCCTTCGGGCAGGCGTGTAGGGTGCTAATACCTTCCCTACACGTAACTGACTCCCGAACCAGAATCTGTTTTTTCATGGACCAAGTCTTATCCTTTTTACGGTTTTTCTATAGTTTTCCAGAATAAACTATGGTGGCGACTTCAAACTCTCTTTTTCAAAATCGTTCGTTTTTTGGATCGTCGTCCCGTCGCGATTTTCGGTTGCGACAGATGGCGACTCCACTGGGGACATGTGAGAGTCAGGCCATTTAATTAGATGCGCGAATTCGATGTGGTTTTGCTTTATGTTTTTCTTCCCCTTTTATTTGTCTATGTTTGATATTTAGAATAATTGCTTGCGAGTTCTTTTGTTTGTTCTTTATGTTTGAAATAATTATTGTATATTGAACCCTAGGGTAGAAAACATGTTATGTCTACCTGAGAATTTTTCTGGTTTTTTTGCAGGTGAGGGTTTAGGTGCATTGCATTCTCCCTTCACACACACACACACACACATTATGCATAATTATGAGTGGGGCCCTATACACGGGTTTGAGTGAAACATAGAATTAGAGGGGTTGTGTAACGGTGCCACTTGGGACATGCTTCCTGTTTGGCTATCGTGAGAACCCCAACTAGAGTCTGTTCTCTTCATTTGTATTTTCACACCTAGTTGATTACTCGACTGTTGTGGAGATGCTGTGGAGGGGGCCATAGCTCTAGTGACCATCGATCTTTAGGCTCAATGAACCATCCTGGTGAGATTTCATATACTTGACCTTGAATCCAAAGCATTGAACCTTTATTAGGGCACAAAGGGAGATGTGTGCAGTCTTATAACCCTCATTTTTTGTTAATAAAATCAAGCACCTTGTACATATCACTACATTCTTTTTTTCTTTCTTTCTTTGTTGCTCATGTTTTTATGGTCTTGTCAAATTTTGTGGGTTCTAGTCAAGAAATTATAAAGTCATGATTACGGTAAAAATGGAAATTAACATGGGATTGTGAGTTAAAGGGCATTCGAGTTTAGACTTTCTGAAGAAAAGCATACGCATTGAGGCCAAGGGAGGCAATATCGATCACTTGAAGGATCTGGTGAAAAAAAGATAACCCTGAAAGATGCATTCAAGAACGAGTATAAGATTTTGTTAAGCTTTTCAGAGTGGAAGAATTTGGGCAAATCTTAAATGCATTTCTCGATGGCAAAGCTCCATACAACTACCCTGGGCAGTATACCTCTATTTTGCAGCTAGCGAAAATCATAAAAGTACACCCTTGAAGTTGGCGAGTGAATCCATACCTACAACAAGGGGTCTTACTCAAGGATGCCTAGAGTGGTTCTCGCATCGATTAACCGAGTATGAAAGGTGGGAAACATTCATGAATGCACTAGCTCTGAGAATGCATTCACTATTGGCCTAGCTGAAACTTATGGGACCCTCGGTCAATGTTGTGAGCCAAGGAGAAGGAAGATGTTACGCTGTTTACCGATGTCGTATGCATGCTTCATTTCTCGCATGAGTAAGGGCGCTTTGAATGCCACATGTCCCCTAGGAACTACTGCAGTTAAACTAAAGATGAAAGGGGCAAATGAATGAACGCAACTCTGTGCAGGCTCAGAAAAGGAAACGTTTAAATGGCGTGTTGGCAACAAATATCATGTATCGCACGCCGTTGCAAGAATTACCCTAATGTCCCCCTCATGGGTATCCATTGTTGTGTGTGTCTCAACAAAAAAGAAGAAGAAGAAGAAGAGAAAAAAGAAAAAAAACAAAAGAAAGGAAAAAGAAAAAAAAATTTAGGTATCCTATGAGAGGGTCGTCAACACCTGCATCTCTTGCCACATTGCATACCTTCTGAGGAAGGAACCTTTACTGAAATGTTTCATGTTAGGGATGCTTGGGGCAACGCTGTTCGCTCGGAGAGAGGCCCAAAATCATGGACCGTTAATGAAAGATTCCCTTAACCAATGAATCGCAGAAAGAGTTAAGACAATCAAGTTGTCATTCAAGTTAATTTCTCCCAACCCAAATTGTGAAAAGCAATTTCACAATGCTGAACAGCGTGTGAAAGCTTCAATAACTCTATTAGCAAGGGAAGCTATTTGTGAGGGGCTTCTTTTTCAATTCAACCTTGTTCAACAAAATACTCTCTCACCAATTCCTTCTCCAAAAATTGAATGAGGTGTAACAATCTCGTGGATAATGTAACACAAACATTCTTTAGATTTGAAAGTTTCCATACAGTTAATTTATTCAGAGAAAAAGGGAGGGTTTGTCCCATAGATGTCACATCTCTGCTTTGTGTTGTACATTTGACATAAAAAATGGTGTGGATAGAATCACAGTTTCCAACTTCCAACGTTTCCAAATTAGTTAAGAAGGAAAGTAAATTGAATGGTAGAACTACATCTGATAAAAACTCGCAACCATCCACAGTTAGAGATTCCAAGAGACTGAAGTTGGAGTTTGGGATGGGTCGTGAGCCAAGACATAACGCTTCTGTATCTCTCTCACTCAAATTTGATGTACTCTCCTGCAAAAGAAATTAGATTTAGATTGTCATCACATCCAAATAGTTCGTATCATACAAACTGCATAAACACACAGCTAAAGTAAAGATGAAAAAATAAGGCAAAATGGAAATTTTTATTAATGAAAGAAACAAATACTAAATGAAACAAGAAAAGAAACAAATACTAAAAATCCTTGAATGAAAATAATAATTCTCTCTTGGATTTTTCTCTCAAATATTTAAATAAGGAGAAATCTTTTAATAATTCTCTCTTGGATTTTTCTCCTCCAAGTTCCCACCATTCATTAATTTATTGATTGTTAGAGTCAATTGGAAGCTTCACTTGTCAACATTATGTTAATTACTTGTGAATTTTGTCATTTTCGTGGCGGTGAGCCATTTCGTGATTGAACTATGAATTTTTTTGTAGTGCTTTCATTTCCACAGCTGAGTGATAATGTTTGTACAGTTGGAGTCAGCGTTGTAGTATAATTTTCTAATGAATAAAATGTAATGTTTATTTGTTACTTTAATTCAAGTGTAAATATTTGAAAACGTTCATTCAAAATCTAAAATTCTACTTTTGGATAGATTTTGACTCCATGAATTATGGATTTGGTATAGTTGTGGTATTTTAAAATAGGAAACAAAAAATTTAAATTCTGGATTATGTTTTAACATTTTTCATTGATGCAAAAAATAGAAACCATATAAAGGGTTTGTTGAACTTTTGGTCAAACACTCTTAATTTATGGTAAATTTTGGCATAACTCTTTATGTAGGATTTAACACCAGAAATGGGGAAAGATGCAAATAGGTCTATGGAAATTCTACAAGATTACAACACGTGAAAAAGAAGGAAATCAGAGAAGGTACTTAAAGCAACCATGAAGGCGAAAGCATCCCTACATCTTCACTTAAGTGAGTCTCCACAAAATGAAACAATGGTGTAGAATAATTTTTACTTTTTGCATGAGGAAAAATAGCTAAAACAAGAAGTATGGTTTTGGGTATCATTTTTTCTTGGAATAACCATCTCTCTCAAGCGAAAATTCATTAATCACAAACATATAAATAGTTGAAGGGTAGAAAAATTAAAAAAATAGAGGAGGGAGGAACTAAAATTAATTAAATGAAAAGTTGAATTTATGCAAACAATTGGACTCTTCTTAAATTATCATGAGTTTTTCTAGTTTCTAATCATTGTCTTGAGTAACTAGACCTTTCTATTGGGATTGAATGTAACCTTCATCTTTGATATGTTCTTATAATTTATAAACACTCACACATAGAGTTGTTCATTTTCATTTTGTGTTGTTGATTTCATATGTGTTTAATGCTTATATGACAATTTCTTATCACTTTTTATTGTATCTATTTTTTTACTATGTTTTTGTTATAAAGATTGATAATGGTTTCTTAATTTAGAAGAGTAGTTCTAATAAGGAAAGGGAGCATCTTGATGACAATAGTGGAGTGGTTGAAGCGTCTCCGATAAACATTGCTCCAATCTCCGCCAGACTTCAATCTCAGCCGCTTGAAGAAGTTATCGGTCGCAAACCAGATCTCCTCCGTCGTATACTCGCGGAAGGTGCAGCGTGTGTCGGCAAGCCTAGCCGCCATTCCAATTGAGCTCCTCGATCTCCCTTACCCTCTTCGTTCTCTCCCCTACCGCCCTCTCGAGTTGCGTCTCTGGTCGCGTCTTGCACCTTCGTCAAGGGGTTTTGATTGCTCGCTGGGAAAGGTCTTGGGTGGATGGTGATGATTGGGGTTGAAAATCTAGGTTGTTAGTGTAGGTTGGAGTTTGGGTGCCACTGGTTCGTGATAATCAGAGGAAAGGTTGTGAGAACGCACTTTGGTGTCAAGAAGAGTTTGAAAGAGAGAGTGAAAGGCTCTTTGGTTTGTGTCAAGAGAGTGAAAGGCTCTTCGGTCTCAAAACTGTGTTTTTGTCTGTTTTATTCCTTCTGTCATTCATATCTTCTTTCATTCTTTTTTCCAAATAAGAGATTCTGTTTATATGTACACTATTTGTTAAGTTTGGGGCTTCATACTTTCCATTGAATAGTGAGAACTCAGCAGCAAGTTTCATATGTGGATGGTTTTCCTTTTCAGTATGTTATCTTTATATTCCAATTGCCAATAGTAAAGAGCTTCTTTCTTGCTTTGTTTGATCAACTCGGTTGAGATTAAAAATAAAAGGAAAAGAGAAAGAAAAAGCATTGAAAAACAGAACATAACGAGGAAACGCGGTTGAGATTAAAAAGATTAAAAAATTAAAAACACTTTACTACCTCGGTTCACATATAACCGAGGCATAATTTGAATCCTTTTGATCCGGTTCATACCCGAGGCAGAAAACTTGCCCTTTTTACTTCGTCTCTATATGTCTCGGTTGCAGAACTGCTACCTATAAGCATAAACAATCAGTGTCATTTTCCCTTAGTGTACTAGTGATGAATTAAACTACAATTATGTGGAAATTTTGCATGTTTAAGGTTGGTATTTGTGAAATAGGATGTCTGAAATAAAATTGTAGGTTTGGTTAATTGTACAAAATTTGGATTCTATGAAATTGTATTGTTGGAATTGAATATGAATTTAGGAAACTAATTTGGTACATGGTAAGAATTTATTATTTGATTTAAGCAATTGGTCCTTAGGGAAGTTTTAAAATAAATTGAATTGGAAAGAGCAAAGAAATA
This sequence comes from Vigna reflexopilosa, assembly GCA_027742785.1. NCBI lineage: Eukaryota > Viridiplantae > Streptophyta > Magnoliopsida > Fabales > Fabaceae > Vigna > Vigna reflexopilosa. The sequence continues at coordinate 10,499,873 of CM050929.1, read as the reverse complement.
GAAATATCAAATATAGCCCATTGCACAAGCTAAATACTTGATTCTTCATTGTTTTGATATGGCATTGGTTTCCAAATATTTACCATCGAGTGCCACTTTGAGATGGCCAAGTTATAGAGCTTTACAAGGAGGCTAGAGTGTTGGGCATCAATCTACGTCATTGGTTGCTCACTTGACAATGACTTTTAGTGGTCCAGTGCGTTGGGTGCCAGGTTAAACCCATTGAGCACTTCTTTAAAAGTAACTCCAATAGAAGTTAGCGATGAGTCCAATTAAGTATCGCAACCCTATTTTGGAATTTAAATTCCAAAGAGCTCTAGAGCCAATGGCCTTGGCCGTTGATATTGTCGTTTGGCGCTGGGTAGTAGGTGTTGTGTAATTGTTTGATGATTGAAATGGAATTGCTAGTGGGGATTTAGAACACTTATTGATAAAAAAAATTGTATTATATGGAAATTGAGATGTGGCTACAAGTATTAGGTGAAGGAAATGATAATGAAGAATGCTAGGTGAGTAAATTTCATATGTGTATGAGGTTGTGCTTCTAAAGAAAAGAGGTCAAACCCTTTATATTAGTGTTATGCATTTGATTAAACCCTTTATATTAGTGTTATGCATTTGATTGGGATACTCATGGGAAGCTATTCTTATACTCTGCTAGTGACTCACTTTGTTATAAGAGGGAAGACTAGGTACTAAGAATTGTAACATTAAGGATTTATTTTTACATGATAAAACAAAGCTTCTAGAGTCCGAGTGAATATATAGATCTGAATAATTATATCTAAATTATATAGTAGTGAATGGATGAGAATTGCTTTATGATAAATGAAGCAATGGTTTGCTAATTAATTTTAATTGATCTTTATATAAAAATTGTATATGTGTTTAAGTTATATTTAGTTTACCCTCTTTTTGGTAGGGCTGGGCAAAAATAATTGATCTGTACTGTAGTATAGTTAATTGTACTATATTATACTAAAAACAATTGATCCACTTTTGCTAAAAGTTCAGTATACAATTTTATGGTTCAGTTTTTAAAAACTGAACTTATAATAGTTTCAGTTCAGTTAACTGTGAGAATTTTATCTACTCTTTCTTCTTTTCTAGTTCCCGTTCAACTGCGTCGTCTTTTCAATAAAACGTTATTTAATAATAAAATATTAATAAAAGAAACCGTTCACATAAAAAATTAATAATTAATTTTTTAAGACAAAATTTTTTATCACAAATTTTTATATTTTTTTTATCAATAAACATATGTTAGTTTTTAAATAATATTATTTTAAGTAATAAAAGTAAAATATATTTTTTAAAATTTAATTTTATTAAATGATTAAGTAATAGAAATCATAAAAGAGAAAAAGACTATATAAAAAAAATAATACTTTAAATATATTATATTCTTTAACATATTATTAAATATGTAAAAATATGTTAAATTTTTTTTAATGATATTAAAATGTGTGTAAGAGCACACACTAAAATAACTATTTATTTTAAAAATCAACTTACTTTAAAATAAATATCAATATTATTATTTTTAAATGAGAGACTAAAACTAAAATATATTTTTTAACGTTAAATTTTATTAAATGGCTAATGAAATATCATTAGAAAGTAGTAATATAGCAAAAATAATTAATATTATAGAAATATCAAATAACTAAAAAATTAACAAACGTTTATTAAGAATAACTTTTCTATATCATTTTTATTATATTATAATAATTAATAAATATTAGTTTAATTTTTACATAATAAAATATAAATAATAAATAATTGATTAATCAAACAATTTTATGAGGCAACAAAATAAATATAAATAAAAAATTATTTTAAAATAAAATAAGTAGATAAAAAGATAAAATAAGTTATATACACATATAAAACAAAAAAATATAAATAAAAAATTAAAAAAATAAATATAAAAGTAAAATAATATTGATGACAAAATAAATATAAATAAAAATAAAAAATTAAATTAAATAAATAAATAAAAAATAAAATAATTTCCATACACATGTAATAATAAAATAAATATAAATAAAATAGAAAATAATAATATCAAATAATTAAAAAATTAATTTGTAAGACACTTATGAATAAAATAAAATAAATTTTAATTAAAAAGAACATATATTGTTATACTATTCAGTTTAAAAACTAGTACAATTCAGTTAAAAATTAGTATAGTTAATAGTTCAGTTTATATTGTAGTTTAGTATAATTTAGTGTAGTTCAGTTTGATAAAACAAAAAACACTTCAGTTCAATTTGTCTGAACTGTTTTACAATTCAGTTTAGACAAATTAGTTTTTAATTCAATACAAATTTTAGTAGTATAGTATAATTCAGTTCTATTTGTCCACCCCTATTTTTTGGTGATTTTGTGTGTCTTTTTTGCAATAATCACTTTTATGATATTAACAAATAAGATTTCAAGTCTTAACGAAGCTAGCTAATAGGTCGAGGAAAGTGTTTGGAGTTCCTTTGGATGTTATGTACATAAATATTGGTGTAATTTATTAGTTCGATTTTACATTTTGAATGATTGTAATAACTTATGTATTTTAAAAGATTTTAATTTGAGAAAGGATTGTAATTACACTGTACCAATATGTTTGCATATATTTCTTCTGTCCATATGACTAGGTTTTTCTAATACCATTAAAAAAAATCATTAAATAATAACCATTTTTAAATACCAAAATTGATTGATCACTATAATAACTAATTTAATTTAGATATAAATTTATAAACTAAAAGTTAAAGTTAAGTATCTATAATAGTCTTTATAATAAATAAAAAATTAAACTCTAAATTTGTTAATAATATTAAATATCTAGATTTTCACTATCAAACAAATTAATGTCTAAATTAGTCATAAAGTAATTAATAACAAATTTACAATCTAATTTACAAAATAATTATAATATTTTGGTCATAAAACATTATTTTGAATGGTCACATAAAGACAAAATTGTGAAAATTACCTGGTGTTTGGAGCAGTGGATAGAGTATTTGAGGCTTGGCAATCGTTGTAGCGTCAATGTGGTGAGACGAGGAAAAACAGAGTCTAGTGTTGATCCTTCATCTTCTCCACTGGTTTCATCCTTCCTAAATAACTCTGCCAATTCCTCACAAATTGTTACCTGAAGCATTTGAAGTGTGGTCAGATCTTTGACCACATGTGCTGGAAACAAACTTCCAAGACTTCTACAAGACCTAACAATCGTTTCCTTTAGCAGCTGAAGGCCAATAATTCCCTCAGGATCCTTGTCCCATACATGCTCCAGTTGGTAGGAAAGTTAAAGACAATCTTTTCAGACGGAATATTCCGAAAGGTTTTGTCATTACCCAGTTTTCATCTTTCATATTAAATATGACCTGTACTGCTCTGCAATCCCATACTTCCAACTCTTCCAAATTGTGAAAGCAAGAAAGCAAATGAGATGGAATTACATGTACTAGAGTATGACAATCCCATACATACAATCTTTTCAAATATCCAAAGCTGTTTTGCTGCACCCAATGTCTTCCATGCCATAGTTGCTCTATAATATCATTGTCAAGAAACAGATTCTCAGTATATGCCAAACTGACCTGTAAATCAGACAAAATATTAAATTAGTTCTCTACCTTTAAAATATAATGATGCTCTTTTTATCCCCACAAAGTTAAAGAAAAACAAATTTACAAATTTAAAGTAAGTACCTTATCATTGAAAACCAAGTAGGGTCGCATTCAAGTCACCTTTCCACTGCCATTTGGCTTTTTCATCTCCTTCCACACCAAATACATCTTTCAACTTTGGTGCTATGGCTCTTTTTTCACGGAATTTTTCCATCTTTATGCACTCTCTTACAGTCAATATTTCCAGTGATGGAAATTCAAATTCATAGTCCTTGTAATTGCAAAAGCTTGCGAGGTTCTTTAACCTTACAAGTTCTATAGAGATCAATTTGCTGAATACAATTTTCTTCACTTTCCCTTCTTCATTTTCCTCATTGCTTACTATTTCCTTCACATTACAACAGTTGATTACTGATAAGAACTAGCAATAAAATCAACTCAACAGTAAGAGAAATACGAAGTATATTCGGAAAATTGATCTGATCAACGTGAATCAAGACCAATTCTGTTATTCTATTCAGAAATATCATAAAGACAAATAAAACCCAACAATCTAGTCCATTGCATAGCCCACCAGCCCACCAGCCCCCCTACTCTCTTTCTTCCCCCCTCCCTATAAGCATTTTCCCTTGTAACTAACTTCCTTTAACGCATATTCCCATCTGCCAGTTGTGTAGTTTTCTGTTATTCCTCTCCTCCCGAGCTTTTATTCACTGCATCTCGTTTGTATCTCCTTCTATACACGTATTTCACTTTGGGCTTAATCTGCTGGTTTTGTTATTGGGTTTCGGCATTCCCTGTTGAGATTGTTGACAACACAAACTCTATATCAAACTAGTTTTTGATGATGACAACACAATGCTTAATAACAGTACACATGTTGTTGCATTACATGTTCATATTCTGAATAAACTGTTATATCTGCTGAACATGTTTTGTTGTACTGCAATGTATGTTCCTATGATTGATTGTGTGATATATTTGTGGAACATGCTTGTTTGAAGATGTGAAAAATGAAATGATTATTTGGAAACATTTTATTTCACATTTCTGAAAAGAAAAGATCACAAGCATCTTTATGAACTTATATTTGTTGTGACAAAATTCTAGTCCAGTCGAATACACCTTTAATGGATTCGACTATGCTAAAATCTTTGTACAGATTTTGAGAACCTGTGCTATGTGAGATTTTGAGTTGAAAAGAATTTCAAAGTGTTTTTACTGTGTTAGTCGACATTGTCAATTGCATATTTGACTGTGTATTGATCTGTTTTGAAATTCTGTTATACTTACACGCTCCAACGGCTATATTTTCAAAAGTTAGTTAAGCATTGATGACTTGGTCAACTGTATTGAATGAGTGTTGATTTTTGTTGACTGAGGAGCCTCTAAGTTGACTGTATGTTATAACTGTTTTAATACAGTCGACTGAATTAGTAGGCTATTCGACTGAGAAACAATCCGTCTTAACAGAAAACTATAAATAAACAGAACACGATTTGTTCTGAGACTTTTGATGATCTGACATTTTCATTTTCCTGTTTCAGATTGAATTCTCCGTTTTAGAAGCTCCAAGAATTCTCCAAGAAGACGGTGGTGATCTTTCTTGAGAGAGATTCAAAGGGAGGAGTAATTTGCGCTCACTGCTTGATCATAATCTACACAAAGAAGGTGTTTCTTGATTGATCTTGAAGGCTTGGCATCCTGTGAAGACTGTTATGTTTGACTGAAGGCTTGCCAACCTGTGAAGTCTACTGTGAGAGGCTTAGCAACCTGTGAAGTGTGCTGTGATAGGCTTGGCATCCTGTGAAGAGTGTTGGTTACACGTTGAGGATTGTTCGACGTGGGTTCAGATTGCAGAAGAGGGGATTCTTGCTGCAGTTCTGGTTTTGTGTGCAGCTATAGTTTGGTTTTGGGTTAGAGAGGAGATTTATACTTTTGCGTGGTGCTTCTATAAATTCCTTGTTGTAAAAACCGCAACCAATATAGTGTATTTGCTTCCTGGATTGGAAGAACACTGGATGTAGGCATTGTTGGCCGAACCAGTATAAAAACCAGTGTTTGATTTTCTCTATCCCTGCACTCTTTATTTCCAGTAGACTTTATTTGTTTAGCAGTCAACTGCATTTTTCCGCTGCATTGAATTTTCATTACTTGCATTTCAAGAAAGATCAAAAAGCTTTATACTTTTGTATAAAGATTGCGAAGAGATTTTGTTTTTGAACTAACACCAATTCACCCCCCTCTTGGTATAAAACGAAGCCTACCTGGTTCCTAACAATCGGCACCAGAGCTGGCTTTCATAAGATATTTGAAAATTTAGTCGACTCTATTTTTATTCTATTCGACTGAAAACCTGGGGATGGCTTCCTGTTTTCAAACTTTTGGTAAAGGAGCTTCAACAAACAGACCACCTTTGTTTGTTGGTGAAAATTACCCTTTTTGGAAAATTCGCATGCAAATCTTTCTTGAATCGCAAGATAAAGGAATTTTGGATGCCACTTTGAATGGTCCATATGTGCCTACAAAAATTGTTGATAGCGAAATTGTTTTGAAACCTTTTACTGAGTGAACTGCTGATGAAAATAGAAAAGCTCAGTATGATGTTAAAGCTAGAAATATTATTGCCTCTACACTAAGAATTGATGAATTTTTAAGGATATCTCAATGCAAATCTTCAAAGGAAATGTGGGATGTCTTAGAGGTAACACATGAAGGCACATATGAAGTCAAGAGAGCCAGAAAGAATTCGTAGATACAAGAGTATGAATTGTTCAGAATGAAGGCTGGTGAAAACATCTATGATGTGCAGAAATGATTCACTCATATTGTAAATCATTTGATGGCTCTAGGCAAAGTCTTTGACAAAGAAGAGATCAATATAAAGATTCTGAAAAGCCTGAACAAGAATTGGCAACCAAAAGTCACTGCAATCTTTGAATCCAAAGATCTTACAACTATGAATATGGCTACCTTGTTTGGCAAGCTACAGGAACATGTGTTAGAACTTGGTAGACTAAAGGATGAAGAAGAGATTGAAGAAAAGAAGTCCATTGCTCTGAAAGCCGCAAGCAAGAACATCATAGAAAAAGAGATGGATGACAAAGAATTAATGACCTTGATGGTAAGAAATTTTAGTCGACTTATGCAAAATGATAGTCAACTGTCTAACCATGCAGGTCAAAGCAAAAAGAAGAGCTTCAGTACAACTGCTGTCCAGTGCTATGAATGTGGAAAAGAAGGTCATATCAAGCCTGATTGTCCTGACTTACAGCCAAAGCAGAAAGGAAAGAAAAGATTCCCTCAAGGCAGAAATATGAGAAGAAAAGGAGCCTACATTGCTTGGGATGACTCAGATTCTGAGAAATCAAGTGATGAAGATTCTGATCAAGAGGAGGAATCAAATTTATGCTATATGACAGGTGTAACATGGGACGATTATGACAGTGATGCAGACATATCAAATGAGCCAGTAGAAGTCAAATATGATCTGCTTCAAGATGCATTCAAAGAGTTACATGCTGAAGCCATGCGACTGCATTATAAGGTAACTCGAATATGCTCTGAGAGAAGAGACTTTGAATATAGAATCAATAACCTTGTTGTAGAAAATGAATGATTAGAGAAGGAATTGAATGAAGCTTTATTATCTGCTAAGAGTGTAGAAATTAAAACTGTTACAGTAGAAAAAGCATGTGAAAAATGTCCTACTCATATTGAAAAGATAAATTACTTAACTAGCACGCTAGCTAAGTTTACTCAAGGTAGAGACAACTTAGATGCTGTTTTAAACTCATCTGGCAGAATGATAAATAGGCAAGGAATTGGATACAAAGCTCACTCTAACAGAACCAATGCTAGGAAGATCACTGAGTTAAGAAAACCAGCTAGAAATTCATGTTTTTACTGCAATTGTGTTGGCCATACTGTTAGAAACTGTTATTATAGAAATGTTGTTGTTCCTCAAGGATTATGTGTTTGGATACCAAAGGAACATGTAACAGGAACTAACAATCAAGGACCCAAAGTCAAATGGGTACCAGAGACCAAAACTTAATTGTTTTGCAGGATAAACAACTGATGCAGAATTGATCTCAAGGATGAATCAATTATGGAATACAACAAAAACCTTAAGTGTCTACAACTGGTAAATCTATATCTGTCTGTTGCATCATGCATATAATGATTGATTGTTGCTGAATGATTGTTTGTGTTGTGTGCTTAATTGTTTGATTGATTAAGTTGTCTGAAAAAAATGTTTTTCTCGAGTCACAGTCGACTCAAATATTAATCAAATCGACTGTAAAACGAAGCCTACCTGTTTCCTAACATTCCCCACGTATTGGTAGGCTAGATAATATCATTCATTTGTAGAATGTAAGGTCTTTATCATTGTCTTCCAAGAAGCTTGCTCTCTGCACAAGGAGGGATCTCCCTTCAAAATCTGCTTACGATTTCTTTCCTCCCATTGTAGTGTGAAGTTTTGAAGTTGGCCTTAATATCTCCTAAACTAGCCAACCAATCTAGTCCTAGCACCACCTCCGTACCTCCCAGATTAAGGATACAAAAATCCTGCTCTGGTCGAATTCCCTGCATCTCTATTTGTACTGCTTTACATATGCCCTTGTTCTTTTCCTTCTGTCCATTACCCATCTCCACTGCATACTCTGGAGTTTTTGTGACCTGTAATTTTAACTCAGCCACTAGGAGTTGAGAAATAAAGTTACTCGTGGCTCCCGAATCAATCAAAATCAACACCTCTCTCCCTCTTATTGTTCCTTTTATCTTAAAGGATTTTCTTGAAGTGAGACCTTCTTTGCTCTTCAAAGACAACTGCAGATTTTTATTTTCTAATTCCACTATTGGTTCCTCTGTTTCAGTTGAACTGTCATCTTCCTTTGTTTCCTTTGGTTTACCAACTTCTTGGCCCTCCACCAATACAAGTTCGTAATGTTGAAGCTTGCATACATGCTCCCTTCCCCATTTTTCTCCACACTTAAAGCAAAGCCCCTTTCGGCTCCTTTCTTATAATTCCTCTTGAGTCAATCTTCTCCCTTCCAGCAGTTTTCTCTCCCCTGGAGGTTCATGATTAGATTTTCCTCCTTTTTCCCCCATGGATATCATCGATTTTCCCTGAGATAACTCCCCCGAAACCTTCACGAAGCCACTCTCCTTATCTCGCCAACCTTTCTTCTCTTCCCATTTAAAAACTCCTCTTCTCATCGCCATGTTTTTCTCTTCCAATAATAATGATCAATCCATCAAATCAGATATAGAGTCGGTGTCATAGAGCTTAAGTTCAGCTCTAATCTCCTCCTTCAACCCGTTAAGGAAGATCCCCTTTAACATGGTACAATCTGTTCCTCTCAGCGGTGCTGAAACCATCTCAAATTGCCCGCGATACTCCATCACTTTCCCCGTTTGTTTAATGCTTAACAAAGGTTCAAATGGGTTTTGAGTCAATCCTGGTTGGAATTGTCGGAGCGTCGCTTTCTTGAAATCCTCCCAACTCCGAACCGTCGTCTACTCCTCCTACCATTGGTACCAATTCAGGGCTTGGCCTTCCAAAGCTACCATCACCGCATCTAATTTCTTATCCTCCAAAATTGAATTCAATTTAAAGTAACGCTCCACTCGAACGAGCCAATCATATGTGTCCTCTCCATTGAACACCAGAATCTCCATCCTCCTTCCCCCAAAATCATACACCCGAGGTGGGCTCCCATATCTTCGTGGTGGTCATGATCTGGACACCGAATAATTACTCCCTTCCTCGTCCTCACCCGTAATCTTGGTCCCACTACGTGGTCGATGGGACCGTCGATAATATCGAGGTCTATCTCTTTGCAGTAGGATCTGCTTGATCTCATTAAGCTCCGATTGCTGAGCTTGTAAGCTTCGTTCTACATTCTCCATTCTGCTCTCCATTGTAGATCGTGTGACAACCATTCAAGCTCCCACAATCAAGAGCTCTGATGCCAGTTGATAAGAACGAGTAATAAAATCAACTCAACAGTAAGAGAAATACAAAGTATATTCGGAAAATTGATCTGATTAACGTGAATCAAGACCAATTCTGTTATTCTATTCAGAAATATCAGAAAGACAAACAAAACCCAACAATCTAGTCCATTCCATAGCCCACCAGCCCCCCTACTCTCTTTCTTCCCCCCTCAAAGCATTTTCCCTTGTAACTAACTTCCTCTAACGCGTACTCCCATCTGCCAGCTGTGCAGTTTTCTGTTATTCCTCTCCTCCCGAGTTTTTATTCACTGCATCTCGTTTGTATCTCCTTCTATACATGTATTTCATTTTGGGCCTAATTGTTAAGACCCTGGCAAGTGTACCATATCGTATCAAGTAATAATAAAATTGATACCAAGTATCGTTTTCCCAAAGGACTCTTAGGCCTTAACTTTCGTGTAAACAAATCGCATAAGACTTGAGAAAAGAATTAAATTTAGGTTTTTGAATGCAAAAGAAAATAAACATGCAAGATGCAATGATTCAATTGACTTGAAGAAACTATGAATGAATGGAGTTGTTGGGGTTTACAATTTCATCTTATCCACCCTCTTATATCTACTCTTCTTATTTAATTCGCTTATTTATCATATTGTCATGTAAACTTTCTTAGTCTACCCTTAACCCAATCTCTTGGCGAAAAGAGTCTATTACTAATTACTGGCTTGCTATCTCTAGCCTCCCCTAGTAACTAATAATGCATGATAAACAGAAGCAAAATACAATTGATCGTCCTACCCCTATCTCTAGGCGATATTAGCTTAATTAAGGAATCCCCCCTAGTTCATGACATTATTGTACGTCTCTGTATCAATAAAGACAAACAACATTTACCGAATGCGTTAAACGATAAAAGCATTAAGCAAAGATAAGAACCCAACAATTGATAAATCAAGCATATGCAAGCATATAAAATAAATAGGAATTTCAATATATGAGTGTTCCAAAAGATTACATTGTTCCCCAACAACAAAGGGTTTAGTTCACCATAATCATGGTGAAACTAGATGAAATACAATGGAAGAATGAAAAAGCAAACTCTAAATTTGGTAGATTGGAGCCTAAGCATCCAAGGAACCTCCTCCAAGGTGTGTAGAACTGCTGTGGACATTTCTCTCTGTCAAAAGAATGAGTTTTGATTCGCACTGGGGCTATATATAGGCCATAAAGATAACAGAATCTATCAGAATCTAAGCCAAATAAAAACAGACAACCGTTCAACGCTTAATTAAACCGCTCAGCAGTCCAATCTGACGCTCAACGGTTTCTTTAACCCTTCTTTTCATCCTTTTTCTTCATCTTTCACATGTCTAGGTCCACCTTGCTTCACTTCCATCTTCAATTCATCTCAAAATCCTACAAAACAATGTAAAAACAAGCATAATATCTCTAAAACCAACTTTTGACTCTCACATGACCCAACTAAGTGTTTTACTTGACTTTAAGCTCATTCTAAGTCATAAAGAGTTTGTTTTTTATATCAAATTTAAGCATGAAAAGAACGATTTTTAGATCGTTATCACTAATCTGCTGGGCGTATCAATTACCTTCATAGTCTTAAGTTGAACCATGCTTTTGGCCGTGGAGGATGTCATTAAATTACTTAATCCCTTACAACCCTTGAGTTTCAAACATGTCAAATAGCTCAACGATACAGAAGAAGGAGCTAAAGTGTTCAAGTTGTAGCAACCTTTTAAGCTCAAAAGCTCCAGTCTCCTTTGAACTTGGTCACGGTCAAATCCTAGATCGTTTATACATGAAGTACGAATAAACAATTGCTTCAACTCTAATACAACTTCCAATCTGTCTTGCTGTCCAATGTTTGTACTTCGCAATTGCTCTAACCATTCAGAAAAATAAGGGACATTCAATTCTAACTTTTCTAGATTTGGCATTTTGTACAGAAACGGGTAGAAAAGATCTGGGCGCGGTCCTGAATTTAAGATAATAAGTTCTTTTAAATTGTGCATTTGGTACTTGGATAACAAATTTTGGGCTTCCTTGAAGTCAGTTTCCATATACTCCAACTTGGGAAATACCTAAACATCAACCGTAAATAGTAAGTAGAATGAAAATGACTCCTACACACCCCCTTCAAATTTGTTTAATTTTAGGCACTTTTGTTTGCTTTTTGTAGTTTGCATTGAATTGTAACTGTTTTATGTTTAGTATTATGTATGGTTTTTGTTATTGTTTGGTTTTTTTATCATTTTAAAAAACTTAAATCATGAAATAAAATATGAACATCATGCTTTTCAGAATTTCATTTAATTATATTAATGTCATGGATGTATTCATGTAAGATTTTTAAAGAAAAATGTGGGATTAGAAATCCCAAAGATTGATCCTGTATGTGGAAAATAAAAAACTATTAGTTAAACCTCGTTTTTAATTATGTTATAGTTTTATTTGATGACATGCTAGTTACTTAAAACATTTTGTATAACCATTCAAAATTTCAACTAATAATAATTAAAAACTAATGCCGGAATATATATATATATATATATATATATATATATATATATATATTATTGATTAAACTTTATTATGATAAAGTTGGAGTACACTAGTTAAGGAAATGGAAAAGACACCGGTTGTTTTTTTATTATAGGCATCGGTTTTGCAACCGGAGTATATACAGATGAGGTAAAAAGGAGTAAACGTTTTGCCTCGAGTATGAACCGGTTCAAAAGAGGGTAAGATTATGTCTCGGTTTTTAGCTAACCGAGGTAGTAACTTGATTTTTTTTTTCATATTTTAGGCCTGTGCTGAACCGATCCCTATAGCTCTCTGAATCAATGCTACCAAATCACGTCCCAACATCGAACGTCTGGTGTTCTTCCTTAATTGCTTCTTCTGCGTCAATAGTTGTGTGCCACAATTTCTTCACAGCAATCACTTCACCATTGTCCATTTCAACTCTATATACAACACCATAACATCTCTTTCCAATAATATTTCTATCAACTAAGCATCTCAGTATTTGTTCCACTGAAAAGTTTAGCTTCTGAAATGGTATGAACCGCCATGGCCATGACTCACCCAATACTGAATCATCATTTCTAATAACTCTCCTTGCTTTGATGACAGCAATTATCCCCATAACGATCACTATCACTGTCAAGGCTATCAGCAAATCAAGCCACTATCCATGGCAACCTGCAGGAAATAGAAACAAAGCCAGAGAACCAGGACGCCACCATCAGCAATCGTGCCACAACACCTCACGGGCTCCATGAGGTCGCCGCCATGACCACCGCGAGAGCTCTCTCTCCTTCGCACAACCTACAATCAGAAAGGCAACCAGCAGATCGCGCCACCACCGCCTTCGAAGTAGCCACCGTCACTGTCATTGTGCGCAGAGAACTCGTGGCAGAGCATAACAGTTTCCCCCAATCTTCACCCCGTCATTATCAAACCCTAATTCGCACCACCACCATCAACATCAGAAAAACCCTAATCGTTAGTCGCCGCACTCACCTTCTTCACCAGAAACTTCCATTGATGCACTCGCATGGCCGTCGTTCAACCTCCATGGCCGCTGCTCACCAGAAACCTCCGTTCAACCTCCATGGTCGTTGTTCACCAGAAACCTCCGTTCAACCTCCATGGCCGCTGCTCACCAAAAACCTCACTTCGCTCCCAACGGCCACCGCTTGCTCTTCCCTCCAGAGGCGACGCACTCGCAGGCGACGACGAGGTGGTAGTGGCTCCCAGCGGTAGGGTTTTGGCGAACAAAGAGGAAAAGGGGAAGATTTTGGGTTTCGGGTTTGGTCTCTGCGTGATTTGGTTCCTAACGAGAAAAAGAAGAGGAAAGGGGAAGGGGGCGAGAGCGAGAACAATTTTTTCTCGAGGGAAATGAAACATTTTTAGGTTAAGTTTTTTTGAGGCAACTGGTAATAATACCTCGGTTCTGTGCTCAGCCGAAACAATACACACGTATATGCCTCAGTTCTACTCTCCACCGAGGCATATAGTCCTCACACAAAAATTTAAAAAAAAAATATGAAATGGTTATATGCCTCGGTTCCCGCCTAAACCGATGCATAAACATGGTTTCGCACCGATTCTAAATGAACCGAAGCCATAGGCTCTGCGCATAAACATGCCACCACGTTTTAATAGGTTTCGGTTTCACCTAAACCGAAGCCTATAGCGCGAGTTAAAAAACGCTTTGTTTACTAGTGGTAATACTTACCGCTTCAGAGAAAACAGACTTTTCATCACTCGTTTCTTGTGGAAATGTTTTAAGCTTCATACACTTGCCCATACTCAATTCTTTCAACTTAGGACACTTTATTGGATGTCTCCCCTTATAGAATTGCTTGATGTTTCGAAGCTCATATAATCTAACATAGGTTAGTTAAGGAAACTCTAATGGATCATTGTTAGCTTCTAATGCATATTTACTTGAAACAATTTCCTCCATCCTCTCACAATGCAATATTGACAAACGTTCAAGCTTTGATACATCTTTTGCCATAGAAGCTGGAAACAAATTCTTCAATTCATCACAATAACTTACATCTATAGCCCGAAGTTTTTTAAAATTGAGAATTCCATATGGATCTTTGGTCCATAATTCCTTCAACTTCGGGAGGCCTTCAAGAAGAATAACTTGCAAATTTGTGTCTATCCCACTAGATACATCTATTTCTTCATAATCACTAACTTCAAAAATCTCTTTCACGGACTTGCAGTTAGAAACTTTCAAGTTAATCAAACTTTCAAACCATCCTTCCATGTGACTCGGAAAAATCTGTCCAATTGATTGCATTTTTCAATATTGACCGAAATGAGACTAGAAAAAGAATCAATGTTCACTTTAGTGCGCCATATATCTCTTAATCTCTTCATGTCGCTAAGGTGGATTTCCTCCAGCTTAGGAAAGATACAAGCCTTCATTTTAATGAAAACAAACCATTATTACATATAAATAAAAGATAAACAAACGAGTATTTCTACCAATTCCTTCAATCTCAAAAATATTTTCCATAATAAGACACCCACTTATGACGAGGCTTTTCAACTTCTTCAAACTGCTAGCCATAGCTAATGAACATAGATGTGTCAATTTATCACAATCTTTCACAACTAACCTTATCAAGTTTTGAAAGTAGAAACTTGACATGTGTTGGTCGCTCCATATCTTATGGATGTTGAGTGAGGATAAATTCAAGTTCTCTATGTTTGGAACTTCAACCTGTAAACACATACACAATTAATATGTTTACAGCAAATGAGCTAATTATTTAAATAAATATGAAAAATATGTAATGTCATGCTAGTTCACCAAAAAGAGGAGGTGCATTGTCACTATGATCATCTTCTTCAGTGGAGATTTCAGTGTAACCCCTATTTGTAGTTTGAGCCTCTGTCAAATGTGGCCAGCAAGATCTCTTGACTTTGGTATTAAAACAAGTAAATGATGGCAATGATTGGAGTGTTAAAGTGCGTAATTTGTAATTTGAGAAACTCGACCTTATCATAATCCATTGGTATTTGAAGGATCTCCTTCAAAGATTTACATTCACAAACCTCAATCATTTCTAAACTAGCTAGAAAATTCTTCGTGTAAGAATTACATTCAAATATCTCACTTGTTCTTATGCTAGTAGAAGTTGCATGGAAGGAGAAAAGAGTTTCCAATTGGTAACACATTTCAACCTTGATGGTTTTTAATTTGGCAAATGATTCAAGTGTCATTGGACCCTCACATATCATCTTTAAGTTCATCATATTGTAGAGACATAGAGATTCCAAATTGGGAAAAATGTTCACACAATTAGACAAATCTGTTGAGTTGACATATCTGATCTCATTGTTATTTATGATGGAAAAGTGTTTCAAATCTTGAAATCCGTCTATATTTAACTCGTGAACAACATTTTGAACACCTATCTTTCCCAACAACAAACTTTGTGTTGTTTTAAACAACAATTTTATGCCTTTATGAGAGTGAATATCAATGTCGTCCTTTAGCTGCAATGCCAATACTTTGACTTCTTCATACTTATCGGGCATCCTAAATTCTCCAACAGAAATCGTTTCAAAGTCTCCAATCTCGATCATGTAATATTTTAACTTGTCAAAGAACATTTGATTAGGAAAACTTGAAACACATGGGATGCTTAAGTCTACCACTTTCAACTGATGCAAATTTGTTAATCAGAAAGAAATGAATTTTGACCTTTATTTGTATATGTTTCCACCAACATTTTGATCAAGCTTTTGCTTATGTACAACTCTTCCAAACACGTCAAACTTGATAAAAGATTAGGTGGAACAATCTTCAACTCGAAACAATCGCTGATGTTTAGTAGTCGTAACTTATCCAGGTATACTAACTCAGCTGGCAAATTTTCAAGTTTAGATCCAGAGAAACTAATAGAGATAAATTGCATGTGGTAAGCTTGATACATAAATAGCTGGCAAATTTTTTAACTTTCCTAATAGAGATAAATTGCAATCTAAAGTGCACCGCTCCATAGAAAGCATTCTGAGGTTCGATAGACATTCAATTGAATGTAGTAAGCTTGATAGACAAAAACCAGTCAATAATAAAACTTTCAAAATTTTCAAACCAGTCAAGAAACTCTCGGGTATTTCCAAAGATGAATCCCTAGTATCTATTTGCAAAATTTTAAGTTGAGGACAGTTTATGAATCGAGGAAGCCCATCAATAATATTACTATTGCATATAGAAATTGAAGTGCATTTTTCTAGTTCGGGCCAATCATCTAGTTTTCCATCTCTCAAAGCAAAAGTATTGTGATCTTTGTGTGCACTACTTAAAGCATCACCTAGAATAATATGAGACATGTTGAAATGAGTATTAGGGCTTTTGTACAACACCAAACCCAAGTCTTGTAACTCATGGATTGATTTATTTATTTTATGTCGAGCCTCACTAAGCAAGGAGACTCCTTCAAATATACCCAATCCAAAACAATATTTCACCAAGTCCATAATTAGGGGTAGAGGACCCATTTGAGCACAAAGCAAGTAAATGAACTTTAGCTCCTCGTCTTTTGGAAGATCATATTTTATCTTGTTTGGAATCTCCATAGACTTTTGCCATTCCACCTTAAATTTTTCTAGTGTAGCTTCACTTACTGAGTCTCTCCAGTTTTTGAATGTTGTTGCAAATGTAATTATTGTCATGGGTATCCCTGCACAGTAGTTTTGAATTTCTTCTTTGGGAACATACATTTTATTACCTCCTCCAGCCACCTTCTCAAACAACATCAAGGCATCATTTTCATTTAATTCCTTTAAACAAAAAATTGACTCAACATCAACCTCTTCAGGAAATACTTTCTTATCACGTGAAGAAAGTAAAACTTTGCATCCCTTATAATCACCAAGAAAATTTGCTTTTTCTAGCCCTTTTTCGTTAGTACCACGTGAGCCGTTGGCTGTATCCTGTGTGAGTTAGAACCTTGTTTACCTAACCTTTTGCTTAACTCATTCTTCTTTCTTAAGTCATAATCATCATTAACCGGAATCCCTAATCTATTCAAGTCTAATCTTTCATGAAGGTTATCCAAGATTATAAGGATGCTCACAATTTCTATCTTCAACCATCTCCTTAGATAATCAGCTCTTACATTTTCACTTTCCCCTGCTAATGGCAATCCTAGCACATGTGCTATGTCTTCCTGAATTTTGAGTGGATTGGGATTGACAGTTACATCTATTTCAGCCACCCTATCAAATATCCCTTCCTCTTTAGCTTTATTAGCAATTTTTTTTATTAAAGTGCTCTTACCCATCCCTTGTGATCCATGGAGTCCTATAATTTTCATATTGGGATCTTTAATTTTTGTCATTATGTCTTCCACAATGGATTTTCTACTATCAAATTCAATGTAACCAGGATTAGACAAAGTGAGGTCAAAAGATGTTACTTTTTCTGCATGAGAAACTTCGTCAACCTTGGACTCTTCTGTTAACCTCAAAGCCTCCATTTCCATCTTCTTTGCTTGTCTGCCAAGTTTGTGCCTATAGTAAGGAAGCAAATAATAGAGACCCCTTGTCTTCTTGTGACCTGCATTTTTCTTATAGTTCTCAACACTAGTCTCAAATTCATCCACTTCCCTAAACCATTCTTCAACCCTAGCTTCAACTATGTGACCTTTTCTTTTAGCTTCATCGCGTTGACGATCTAACCTCTCTTTTACTTCTTCAAGACGCTTAACTTTCTTATTTAATTCCTCAAAATTTTTGGTGTAATAAAAAATGTAGGTCACCTGCTTAATACCATGATTCCGCACAAAATCAATTACTGGCTCAAATATTTTCAACACAGTATCCATAGTTGTGCCCGCCTCAACTACATCTCTTTGGCAACTAAACACATTAGGAATAGATCAGTCTAGCGACTAATAAAGAAAAATAAAAATATTTTATTAAATAAAAATCACAAGTACATTTCCATATATTCAATCAAGCAACCATGGTTTATAAAACAAAAAACCATGTAAAATTTAAAAGCAATAAGTAAAATATTAAACTTTGAATATATATATATATATATATATATATATATATATATATATATATATATTGTCTCTATAAACAAAAGAAAAATACTAGCTAAGACAATTATTAGTGTTTGCTTGAAGAAATACATTGGACCCTAGAGGGAGGGAGAGAGAGGGGGAAACCAAATATATTTCTTTTGTGTATTCATTTCAATCCATTAAAATAGCGCAAGCAACTGGGAAGTGTATTAAGTATGTCATACCTTGAGTCTACCACAAACTTAGAATGAGGAAATCAGTTTTTAGTCTTCACCAGAGCAAGTACTCCATTTTTTACTTCATCCAAGCTGCTGCAGTGTCTTTACTTGTCACTATTCCAAATCCTAAGCAATAAACTGAAAGTGAAGAAGGGAGGAAAAACTCAGAAGAAATCTGAGAAGAAAACAGAGTGTTGCTAAACTTAGTTTTACAGTCTACCTGAAGAAAACAGAGTAAAATGGCACGAACAAGAAAAAATATCTTCACTTCTGTCTCTGAAAGGTTGTATCCAAATAGATATTTTACTATGCTTCACCTTGTCAACAACTTCACTTTTTAATATGCTTTAGATGTGCCTCCCAAGACTGAAATGTAAATAGAAAATTTGGTTAACAGAAAACAAAATCCAAATCTCTAATAACCTTCACATATCTTAGAAAACAATGTCTTTGTATGTGCTGAAGACCCAGAACTGAAATGTAAACGCAAAACTTGCATAATAGAAAAACTAACACCAAAACTTGTAGAACCCTAACAAAGAACAGGCTTTTCTGCAATGTTCCTATCAACAAATTCAAAACCACACCATAAACTATTGCTCAAACAATCAAAGCATTTAAAGATTCAAATTTTCATCAATAATTATTTGTATTTTTGTAATATGTTCTGAAAATTAATAAAATTCAATAAATCATTTTAGCTTTTCACTTCGTATTCAACTTTACTTATTCAGTTTTATTTACCAAAAATAATCATATGTTTCATTCAAATTAATTATAATATTATTAAAACTTTGTCGTTAACTATTTTAGGATAAACAATAATATATTTTATTACTAGTATATTAAAAAAATGATATAAATTTTAGTATAAAATTTTTAATTTAGTTAGTTTTTTCTAAATTCAGTTAATGGTTAACGTAAATAATTTTTATTATTTACAAAAATTTTAAATATGAATTCAATTTTAATGCTTTAATTACTTAAATTTATATACCAAATTTTAAAATTTTTACATTTTTACTATTTACAAAATTTTATAATTTTAATTTCATTTTCTCTATACGTTTGAACATAAATATTAATTTCTTTTAATTCATCACATGCATAAATATTTTTTTTTTTAAATTATTAAAAGTTTTTCCTATTTTAGTTGTTATATTTATTAAATTTAAATAAACATGTGTTTCAATTTTTAAAATTTTTTAAACTCAATTATATTTTAATTGTAATATTTCACATATTTAAATACATACACTTCGATTATTATTTAAATATTATTTATTATTATATGATAAAGAGTAAATATTGAGTCTGAATGAATTCAAACCTTGCAGTATCAGAAATCCTCACAATAAACCGAAGGCTCAATTAATTAGTTTTTATTTCTTTAATTATTATAAAGTTTTATCAATATAAATTCGTTTTTATTCACTAAATTTGTTTTCAAGATTAATATTGGTGTTTGTGACATAATGGAGTTATTTTAAATTTAATGTATAGAGCATAATTTTGTGAAAAAAAAAATGCTCCTATAATATTCCAAGTCATACAAGAGATCATTATTCAAACAGACTAGACAATTTGAAGAATATTACTTATATTTTTTTAATGTCATGAAAATTAATAAAACTAAATAAATCATTATAATTATTCCCTTCTTTATATTAAGTTATATTCCTATAGTTTTATTTACAAAAAGTAATCCTATCATTCATTTAAATTAAATATAATATTATTAAAATTATATTGTTATTTTTATGGAATAAAATAATCGATTTAATATAATATATTTCTGACATATTTAATTTGTTTTCAATATAATAAAAAATAATATAAAAACTTTAATTTTAATAATTATTTTTCAATTTCGTAAGTTTGAACAATTTAATCTATATTTAGTCTTTATTCTTTCTATTATTTACCAAATTTTAAAATGCGAATTTATTTTTAATATTTTAATTACTTAAATGTATATATCAAATTTTACAATTTTTACGTTTTACTATTTACAAAATTTTGCAATTTTATTTTTCATTTTTTGATTTGCTTGTTATAAATGTTTCAATATAAATATTAATTTTTTTTTATACATCACATGCATAAATATTACTTTTTCAAAACAATTATTTTTAAAAATGATCATTAAAGTTTTTCATATTTTAGTTGTTAAATTTATTAGATTTAAATAGGAATGTGTTTCAACTTTTAAAATTTTTGTAAACTTAATTATATTTCACCTTTTCAAATCAAATATTCACATTATATATGTTTAAAATACTTACATTAATTTTTTTTTCCATTATGAAATAAACTTTAAATTTAATTTAATCTTATAAAAGTAGATTTTTTAACATGTCTTTTCAATTCAACACATACAACTTAAATATAAAATTAGATATTAATAAATAGTTTAATTAAAATTAATTTAATGTTATAAAATTAGTTTGTAAAATAAAAGTTTTACTCACATGTAAACTATGAATTTTTTTTATGTTTAGATTATTATACTCAGCCAAATCATCTATTAATTTGTTCGATATGTTAAAATTGATTTAAAAATTTTTGTCTATCCAATCCATCCATTAATGGTTTTTTAGTTTTTTATAATACTCCAGATTCTATGCATATGATATAAATATTTAATACGCATAAGAAAAGTTTACATTGATTAATATAAACTAATTATATCATAAAATTAGATTTTATTTCAGAGAAATTTATAAAACTAATTGGTTTAAGTGACAGTTGTATTTAGTTTAATAATGTTTCAGGAAAGAAGAATGGATTATATTTTTAAGTAAGAATGAAACCATAAAAGTACACCTCAATTTGGTGGAAAAGTAGTACATGTATATACTTCACAATGGATCTGTACCTATTTTTGGTGCTTGGCAGCTGCAAAATATATTTCTTTCGTGTATTCGTTTCAGCAATAGATCCATTAAAACAGAGCAAGCAACTGAGAAGAGTATTAAGTATGTCATACCTTGAGTGCACAACAAACTAAGAATGAGGAAATCTGTTCTTAGTCTTCACCACAGCATGTACTCCATTTTTTACTTGTTCGAAGCTGCCGCAGTGTTAAACTTTATTATTGCAGCAAACATATTTCGTCGAACAAAATTTCTTACAATATCAGGTAAAAAAAGTAAGAAAGACATTATTGATATAAGGTATAGAGAAAAGGAACAGAGTATATACCTGTCTTATTGGAATTGGATGATCCACAATTCTCATGTATCTTTACTTATCACTATTCCAAATCCTAAGCAATAAACTTAACAAAAACCATAACAGTAAATAGAAGAAAGGTAATCTGCATAAAATTCAGTCTGTTCATTCTCAAAATGATTACATCATATATATATATATATATATATATATATATATTATGTGCAAAAGGAATGGGTGTAACCTAAAACCTTAGAGGATAAAAGCATATTATGTACTACCTATTGACAGCTCGTTGTTGTTCTAGAATGTCCACTAAAACAGAAAATATTCCTCTGCTATGCTACCATTCTGTTATATTGATTACGTGGTATTTAAACTAGAATTATAATGTTTTTCTATTAGCCCCTCACAAGCTGTAGGTGCAAAAATGTTTTGTAACTGCTGTTTGGATAAGTTTAACTTGAAGGAATGTGGAGGTAAGGCTTATGTGAAAATATTCGCGAGCTGATTAGCAGAAGGATCAGGAAGTAGTTTCATCAAGCCTTCTTGGGATTTCTCACACACAATGTGATAGTCTATATCCAAATGTTTCGTTCTTTCATGGAATATGGGATTGGCAGCAATGTGAAGGGCACTATTATTGTCACAGTAAAGTAGAGAAATCTGAGAGAGAGAAATATGGAGATCTCTGAGCAAATAAATGATCCATTGTAACTCGCAAGTAGTTGAAGCGAGGTCTCTATATTCAGCCTCGGAGGATGATCGGGACAAAGTGGTTTGTTTTTTGGTTTTCCATGAGACAAGAGAGCTTCCAATAAAAAAACAATAACTCATGATGGAACGTCTTAAATCCACACATGTGGCTTAATCAGCATCGCTAAAACCAGAAACGTGAGTAGGACAGATTCTAGGGAAGAATAGACTTGTACCCGGGCAACCTTTAAGGTAACGAAGAACATGCATAGTTGCAACATGATGAGCTTTGGTGGGCTTTCATGAATGACTCAGCTGTTGTGTTGCAAACAATATCAGTGCGAGTAGTGGTTAAATAAATCAATCTGCCAACAAGGCGCCTATATGGCAAGGGATCATCAAGATAGCCAGAAGCATCATTGTGAAGCCTAAGAGTACTGTCCATTGGAGTGGAGGAGGGTTTGCAGCCAAGCATGCCTGAATCCATAAGCAAGTCTAAGCAGTACTTGCGTTGACAAAGCGAAATCCCCTTTGAAGAGTGAGCCACTTCAATTCCTAGGAAGTACTTGAGCTTTCCTAAATCATTGATGTGAAAATTGTTGTGAAGAGTATGTTTAATGTGGTTGATTTCTTGAACAGAGTTATCAGTTAACACAATATCATCCACATATATTATCAAGGCTGTAAAATCTGAACCATGCCATTTGGTGAAGAGACTATGGTCAGCATGAGTTTGTGTATAACCACATGTTAACGGTATCCTGATAATCCCGGTGGCATCTCCATGTAGACATCCTCCACAAGGTCTCCATGGAAGAAAGCATTACTGACATCTAATTGTTGAATGTGCTAGTGGTTGATAGAAGCTAAGGAAAGGATTATACTAACTGTGGTCATTTTGACGACGGGGGAAAATATTTCGAAATAGTCGATGCCTTGAATTTGTGAATACCCCTTTGCTACCAATTGCGCTTTGTAGCGCTCTATGCTTCCATCAGGCAACCTCTTGATTTTGTATACCCACTTGCAACCTATGGGTCGAACATAGGGAGGAGTCTTAACCACATCCCAAGTATGATTCAACTCAAGGGCTTTGATCTCACATTGCATGGCGTCACGCCAACACTGTTGCTTCATTGCTTCGTAGAAATTGGCGGGTTCATGCTCAAAAGATATGGCCATGAGAAAAGGATGATGTGAAGGGGAGATATTGCTGTATGAGATAAAGCTTTGAATCGGATGTGAACATCTTGTGGATGATTGTGCAGACTTAAGGGAAGGAAGCTTGTATTGATATTCGGAAAGGTATGGACGAGGATGGGTGTCGCGTTCTGAACGGTGCGGTGGTGGCACAACAATTGGGGATGATGTGTGGCGGGTTTGAATTTCTGGTGAAATGGAATTAGGGTTGGAGGCTGTGGTTTCAGGGAAAAGGGAGAAGCTTCATTCTGGTGAAGATGAAGTCATGTTTGGGTTGGGGCATTGCGTTTCTGAGGGTTTTCTAGGTGGTGTGGATAGAGAATCTAGGTTTGGTTTTATGGTTAAGGTATGTTGGGTTATAGGTGTAGAGAGTGAGGGAGAAGCGTGGAAAGGAAACACTGTTTCATGGAAGACAACATTTCTAGAAATGAATATTTCTCTTGTATTAATTGTTGGAAATCAGGTAGGCTTCTTTTTACACTAAGACGGGGGGGGGGTGAATTGGTGATGTTTCAAAAACAAAATCTTTTCGCAATCTTTTATCAAAAGTACAAAGCATTTTACACTTTCTTGAAATGCAAGTAATGAAAATTTATCTGCAGCGGAAAAATATAGTTGACTACGTAAAATATAAAGTCGACTGAAATAAAGAGTGCAGGGATAAAGCAAATCAAACGCTAGTTTTTATACTGGTTCGGCCAACAATGCCTACATCCAGTGTCCTTCCAACCCAGGAAGCAAATGCACTATAATGGTTGCGGTTTTTACAACAAGGAATTTATTGAAGACCTCACGTCAAAAATATAAATCTCCTCTCTAATCCAAAACCAAAATATAGCTGCAATAACCAAAACCAGACTTGCAGCAAGAATCCCCTCTTCTGCAATCTGAAACCACGTCAAACAATCCTCAACGTGAAACCCCTGTATCACAACAAGTACAATTCCCAACAGTCTTCACAGGATGCCAAGCCTAAAATGATCAACCCAAAAGCACCTTCTTTGTGCAGTATATGATCAAACAATGAGTGCGCAAGCTATCTCACTTTGAATCTCTCTCAAGAAAGATCACCACCGTCTTCTTGGTGAATTCTTGGAGCTGTAATCACAGAGAATTCAATCTGAAACAAGAATGAAAATGTTAGATCATCAAAAGTCTTTGAACAACTCGTATTCAGCCAATTTATAGTTTTCTGTCTATCATATTGTTTCTCAGTCGAATAGGCTACTAATGCAGTCGACTGTATTATTACAGTTATAACAGACAGTTAATAAAGTAGCTCCTCAATCAACAAAGTCAGCACGCATTTAATATAGTTGACCAAGTCATCAATGCTCAACTAACTTTTAAAAATATAGTCGTTGGAGCGCATTGAGCATAACAGAATTCCAAATCAGATCAAAGACACAGTCGAATGTAAACCAGACAAAGTCGACTAACACAAGTAAAAACACTTTGAAATTCTTTTCAACTCAAGATATCACATAGCACTGATTCTCAAAATATGTACAAAGGTTTTAGCATAGTCGAATCCATTTATAATGTAGTCGACTGTATTATAACTTTGTCACACAGTTATAAGTTCATGAAAGTGCTTGTGGTTTTTTCACTTTAAACAATGTGCAGTAAAACATGTTTAATAAAGCATTTCATATTGCACATAAGCATGTAAGCATGTTGCACAAATATATCAAACAATCATCATTGGAACATACAACACAGTACATCAAACATGTTCAGCAGATATAACAATCAATACACCATGAGAACATGTAATGCAGCAACATATGTTACTGTCATTAAGCAAAGCGTTGTCATCATCAAAAACTAGAGTGATATAGAGTTTGTGTTGTCAACAATCTCAACATTAATGTCTAGAATAACATATCCTTTTGTACCATTTTGAAAACCCAAAAAAACACCTTTTCTAGATCGAGGTTCAAATTTATGAATTTGATTCTGAGTGGATGCATAGCATAAACAACCAAAGATTTTGATCATGGAAAAATAGCGCGTAATTTTATTTAGAAGTTCAAAAGGTGTTTTATATGAAATGATGGGTGAGGGAACGCGGTTAATGATAAAAACAGCATGTTTGATAACATAGGACCAAAAAATTGATGGGATTTTGGATTGAAACATGAGGGCCCTAGCAACATTGAGAATATGTTGATGTTTGCGTTCCACTCTTCCATTTTGTTGAGGTGTGTAAACACAACTAGTTTGATGTATAATTCCTTTAGAATTGAAAAGGTCTTTTAGAAAACAATCTGGTCCATTATCGGATCGGATACATTTAATTGTGGTTTCAAATTGATTTTCAACTAAGTTAATAAAATTTTGTATATGTGTTCTCACTTCACTTTTTGATTTTAAAAGAACAACACATGTGTATCTACTAAAATCGTCAAGTATAATGAGAAAATATTTGTGCCCATGAATAGAGGTTTTGGAAAAGGGGCCCCAAATATCCATATGAATCAATTCAAAAATTTTAGAACCTCTACTATAGCTAGGAGAATAAGGCAATTTCTTTTATTTAGCTAAATGACAAATGTCCACAGATTTCATGAAAATCCTTTGAAATAAAAGGAAATTGTTGATTCAAGACATTAAGACGGCTACTAGATAAATGTCCTAATCTAAAGTGCCAAAGGTTGGAGTTATTGATTGTAGTGGTAGTATTATTGGTAGATGGGATCCTTTCCTTTCAGATTGTCAAATGAAAAAGTCCTTCCTTTAAGTTAGCTGAACCAATAATCCTCAATGTGTTCATGTCTTGTATTTGACAAAGAATATTAGAAAACTCATTTGAAAAAATTATACGGCAAGGAGCAGTAGTTAATAATTTAGGAAGAGATAATAAATTAAAAACAAAGTTTGGAACAAGAAGAACATCATGAATAATGAAATCCGGAGAGAATTGTATGCTTCCAAATATATGGGCCTGAATAGTAGACCTATTTGGTAGATTGATGTTTAATGGCTGGATTTCAGAATATTCAAAAAAGTGATCTAATGAAGTTGTGATGTGATCGGTGGCTCCGAAATCAATTACCCATGGTGTAGTGTGTGAAAAATTATTGAGTGTGTGTGCGGTGTTAATGGAAATAAACCTACTGCCAAGACCAGAGTTGTGAGATTGGTTTGGGTTTGAGTGAGAGAGATTAACCCTTGAAGAGATTTCTGAGTTTCCCCCACCAGATCCAGAAGCTTTGTTTAGAAGACTCATTAGTTGTTGGAATTGGGCCATAGTAATGTGAAGACCTTGGCCCAGATTTGAAGTATCTTTCCTTTCTCCTTCATGAGTTAGGGCCGACGCAACATCTGAAGAGGAAGAGACAGTAACATTATTCATGTTGCCTCTGACGATTGTGCCGCTGCTACCAAAGGTGTTCTTGTTGTTGAAAAGGCGTGGTTTTCCTGGATATTTGGGATGTCCAGGAGGATAACCAAACTTGGTATAACACGCATCACTGCTATGTCCAACGCGATCGCAATGGGTTCACTTTAGCAGATTGATATTGTTTTTTTGGAAGCACGATTCTATAGTTTGTCTGAGGCGGCCACATAATTCACATTTACGAGTTGGTTTTGTCCCCGCTTGGTGTGGATGGCCTCGACCTTTACCAGAGATAACATTGATGAAGGGATTGGTTTCCATGGAAGAAGAGGGGTGATGTTGTTGGCGCTCATGTTGGATGATCATGGAAAAAACACGATTGTTAGAGGGAAGAGGGCCAAGAAGTAAGATTTATGAGCGAACCATGGCAAATCAATCGTCGAGCCCTTTCAGAAACGGATGATGAAATCCTATGAATGGTAGGTGCGAGCAGAGCAAGAACAAGATGCAAAAATCTCCTCACGGGATGTAAGCACAGAATCGCAACCTGCATTAGAAGAAATGCCTTCAATGTAAGTTGGTATAGATGGTGGATTGACATCTGTGAGAGCATTTCATCCAACTTATCAGAAAGGGTTTTAAGGCGTGTGTTTTCTGCCATGGGAGAGAACGTGACGAGAGCACCAAATGTTAAAGATAGAAATAGGGAACCCTGAATTCGAGGTCAAGTACCTCCTAAGAAAGTAAGAGAAGAGAATGAAATATATTTTTCTGTCCTTTTCCAAATGCACAGTACAACAATTAAAATAGTTACTCCAAAGATTCCTCTAGGACAGGTGGTACATAGGCCAAATAAAACTAACAAAACCATAACAAACTTCTTCTAGAACATCAAGCAACAATTAAAATGGAATATACTAGTGATGAATGAAATCAAACCACCCAGCAAGTCTTTTTACCAATCTTTTAGGCCTTGCACCCTCATCCGTAGGATCTTGCATAACAGTCATGGTCAAGTTAACAACTCTAACTTTGATTGACAATAGAATAATTTTGTTACTAGAAACGAAAATCAAATATTTGCAAGTGCAATGGAGGAAGGACAAAATTCTTGCATCACTTGGGAAGAAGCTGCATAATTCTAAGGCTGGCGAGGGTAATGTTACTAAGAAAAATAAGACTCTGGACATTGAAGGTCTAATGCACAAAGAGACAAATTCCAAATTAATTACAAAGAGTGTACAGGTGGCTACACATTGCAAATCATGGAGTCAAGGAGGAGTAATGCAAAGAGTCAAATTCCATGCTACAGGATTTTTTCAGTTAGGCAATTTGGTGTAATTCTCTCCCCTCTCTGAATTCTATCTCTTCCTCTATGTTTCTAGAATCCTTTTTTAATATTCCATTTCTTCTCAGGTGTGATGGCAAGAATGGAATCCCGACTCTGACATCCTTTTAGCATCACTCCATTCCTTACATTTCAGTTATATGATGAATCTTATACACTAATTTAGTATTGTTGGATGATTAGAATATAGTATTGTATGAAGCTTTTCCCAACAATAAATAGCACTGTTACAGGTAAAGTAGATGTTCCTCATATCAAATGAGATTCATGGCCATAATAAATTGTAAATCCAGTTGAGTTTTATATAAATTCAGGTGGAGTTTTCAGAATCATCAACATTTTTTGCTGCAGAAGAATATCCAAGTATCAACATTTTTTTTTTTTTTGCCTAAAGAGACTATAGTCACCTCAGTCCCCAGTCTCCTAAACAAAACATGCCAAGCAAGTTCTCCATCCTCCAAAGTTTTGCTTTCGCATATCGTATTTAATTTGCTATATCTTTCACATTGTTAGTCGATAATTTGCTACACACATTGTGTCATCAACAATAGTTGGCCGTTACAAACAATATTATCCTGTTTCATAAATTTTTTCATAAACACTAAAAGAATGAAAAAGTAGGTATACTGAATATCTTTTTAATTAATTCAATCTCAACCATTGATTTTTTAATTAATATATCCATGGTGGATTTAGATGGTGGGTACATTCCCTGTGATTCCATGTTAAAAAAACATCAAAACATGAACCTTATATTTAAAAGAGCGACACCCACCAACAATAGGCATCATCAATCTCTACCATCCAATTTTGAACTAATATATATCCGACGGTTAATTTTGAGGGTAGGTATTTCACATAACTACGCAACTTAAAGTGAGGAGGGTTGACTGAAATTCCTTTCCTCTCTGATCTCATCCGTCTAAGAACCCATCCAAATTACTGCAACCAATTCCTTTCCTTTCTGAGAAATAATCACTTGTTTGTTGTTGAGATCATGGCATTAGCTGTTGTAGGTGGTGCACTCCTTTCTGCTTTCATTGATGTTCTTTTTGACCGGCTAGCTTCCCCTGAGTTTGTCAACTTCATCCGTGGAAAAAAGCCTGACAAATTGCTTCAAAAGATGAAGAGCCAGCTGCTTGTGGTTAAAGTTGTGCTTGCTGATGCTGAGAAGAGACAAATCACCGACTCCAATGTCAAAGAGTGGCTCGATCTTCTCAACGAAGTTGTCTACGAGGTTGATGACTTACTTGATGAAGTTTATACTAAAGCTGCTCCTCAAAAGGAGGTAAGCAATTCCTTTTCTCACCTTTTCAAAAGGAACAAGATTGTTGATATTAGTAAGTTGGAAGACATTGTTGAAAGATTAGATGATATTTTAAAACAAAAGGAGAGTCTTGATTTGAAGGAGATTGCGGTAGAAAACAATCAGCCATGGAATGCTCAGACAACATCTCTGGAAGATAGATATCGCATGTACGGTAGGGATAAAGACAAGGAGGCCATAATGAAGTTGGTGTTAGAGAATAGCAGCGATGGTGAAGAAGTGTCTGTAATCCCTATTGTAGGCATGGGTGGGGTTGGGAAAACAACTTTGACCCGATCTGTTTATAACGATGGCAAGTTGAACGAGATATTCAAATTGAAGGCATGGATTTGTGTTTCTGATATATTTGATATTGTGAAAGTCACAAAAACTATGCTGGAGGAAATTACTCAAAAACCTTGTAAATTGAGTGATCTAAACTTAATTCAACTTGACTTGTTGGAAAAACTGAAAGGTAAAAAATTCTTGATTGTCTTGGATGATGTTTGGATCGAGGATTGTGATAGCTGGAATAGTCTTACAAAACCATTTTTAAGTGGAATTAGTGGAAGCAAAGTTATTGTGACAACCCGCAATGAAAGGGTAGCGGCTGTAGTCCCTTTTCATTATGTTAAAGTGTATCATCTAAACAAATTGTCAAATGAAGATTGTTGGTTGGTGTTTGCAAGCCATGCATTACCCCTCTCAGAAGACAGTGAGAATAAAGAAATTCTAGAAAAGATTGGAAAGGAAATTGTTAAAAAGTGTAATGGCTTGCCTTTAGCTGCACAGTCTTTGGGAGGAATGTTGAGAAGAAAGCACGAAATCAAGGATTGGAATAATGTACTTGAAAGTGACATTTGGGAACTTCCCGAAAGTCAGTGTAAGATTATTCCAGCACTCAGAATTAGTTATAATTATCTCCCTCCACAATTAAAACGGTGCTTTGTTTATTGCTCATTGTACCCCAAGGATTATGAATTTCAAAAACGTGATCTGATCCTGCTCTGGATGGCTGAAGATCTTGTAAAAGCATCAAAAAAAGGAAAGACTTTAGAAGAGGTTGGACAGGAGTATTTTGACGATTTGGTTTCGAGATCGTTTTTTCAACGTTCAAGTTCTTGGAATTGGGGTTTTTTTGTGATGCATGACCTGATGCACGATCTAGCAACATTCCTGGGCGGGGAATTCTATTTCAGAGCAGATGAACATGGAAAAGAAACCAAAATTGATAGAAAGACTCGCCATTTGTCTTTTACAAGATTCAGCGATTCGGTCTCGGATACTGAAGTTCTTGACAGGGTAAAATTTTCGAGAACTTTCTTGCCGACCTGTGATGACTATTCTCCCTTTAAAAACAGAAATACACCATGCATTATAGTGTCGATGCTCAAGTACTTGAGAGTTTTATCATTCTCCAACTTACAATGTCAGCTTGTTCTGCCTGATTCAATAGGTGAATTGATCCATTTGCGTTATCTAGATCTCAGTTTTACAGGTATAGAAACTCTGCCAGAGTCATTGTGCAACTTGTATAATCTACAAACTTTGAAGTTGTCTTGGTGCTTTAGCCTGACTAAGTTGCCTAGTTCCATGCAAAATCTCGAAAACTTGCGTCATCTTGAAATTGGTCAGAGTTCCATAAAAGAGATGCCTAAAAGAATGGGGAAACTAAATCAATTACAGAACTTGGATTTATATATTGTGGGCAAGCATAAAGAGAATAGCATCAAAGAACTAGGAGGATTACCAAATCTCCATGGCTGGGTTTCTATTCAGAAATTAGAAAATGTTACTAATGGTGAAGAAGCATTAGAAGCCGGGATATTGAATAAGAAGTACATTAACACTTTAGACTTGCAATGGTCTTTATGTAACGATAGTAGCATTAACTTCCAAATTGAATTAGATGTACTCGACAAGTTACAACCTCACCAAGACCTGAGATGCCTTAGAGTAAACGGTTATAATGGAACAAGATTTCCCAAATGGGTGGACAATTTTTCCTACCGCAACATGAAATCTCTGCGTTTAAAAAATTGTAACAATTGTTGTATGCTTCCTTCACTTGGGCAACTACCGTCTCTCAAGCACATCTTTATTTCAGACATGAATTCGGTGAAGACTATTGATGCAAGCTTTTATAAGAATGAAAATTGTTCATCTATGGCACCCTTTCCCTCCCTTGAATCTTTATACATTTTTAATATGCCTTGTTGGGAGATGTGGAGTTCCGTTGATTCAAAAGCTTTTCCTGTTCTTCGGGAACTTTATATAAAAAATTGCCCCAAACTAAAGGGAGATTTGCCAAATCACCTTCCTACTCTGCAAACAATAAAGATTAAAAGTTGCCAGCTTCTTGTCTCTTCATTCCCAAGGGCTCCCGTCCTTCGAACATTAAAGATATGTGAAAGCAACAAAGTGGAGTTACATGCGTTTCCTCAATCGGTGGAATCTATAAAAATATCAGGAAGGCCAATGGTGGAGTTCATGATGGAGGCCATCACTGACATCCAACCTACTTGCCTGAAAGACTTGTCATTAAGTGATTGTTCGTCAGCCATATCTTTTCCAGGTGATTGTCTTCCTTCATCACTGAAAACTCTGTATATCAATGGCTTAAACAAACTGAGCTTCCCGGTGCTACATAAACATAAATTACTGGAATCCCTGTCAATAAATAATAGTTGTGATTCACTAAAGTCTTTCCCACCGGCTATCCTTCCAAATCTCACCAGTCTTAAAATCGAAAATTGTGAAAATCTAGAGTCTCTTCTGGTCTCAGGGCCAGAGTCGTTGAAGAGCCTGAATTCTTTTGTGATTGGGGACTGCCCCAACTTTGTATCATTCCCGGTAGAAGGATTTTCTGCGCCCAATTTGACTCGTTTCAGTGTTTATGATTGTGCCAAGTTGAAGTCATTGCCGCATCAGATGGGAACTCTTCTCCCAAAGATGGAATATCTTAATATATCCAACTGCCAACAAATTGAGTGTTTTCCTGAAGGGAATATGCCACCTAACTTGAGAACACTTGAGATCAGGAATTGTGAGAAACTACTTATCAGCTTAGGATGGATATCGATTGACATGGTTACCTCTCTCAACGTTTATGGTCCATGTGATAGCATCAACGCCTTCCCAAAGGAGGGATTGTTGACTCCCTCCCTTACGACTCTGTATCTAATTGATTTCTCAAGTCTGGATACGTTGGACTGCAAGGGCCTTCTCCATCTCACATCCCTGCAAATATTATTCATTAAAAATTGCAAAAAGCTGAAGAATATCACGGGAGAAAGGCTGCCTGTCTCTCTAGTACGATTAATAATAACGGAATGTCCCTTGCTGCAAAAACGATGCCACGTAAAGGACCGTCAAATTTGGCCTAAAATCTGCCATGTCCGTGGGATAAAGGTTGACGGTAGATGGATTTAGTAAGCAAGAATGATGAGCAGGTAATTCTCCGTCTTTCACTTACGCCATCAGCATATAACCATGAAAAACTATTTGTCAATTTTATCTTTAATCTCATGCCTTACCTTTTAACATTTAACGAATCTTAAATTACTTAATCGTTGAGTTTGATACTTGACTGGAATTGCAAGGTTAAACGAAACCTAACTCGTTGTTTATATTTTATTTATAATGATGTCATTTTCATTTAAACGTACTCACTGCAGAAGTGAGTATTGCACTTTTGATAAATCTCTTGCATTGTCAACTTATATGATCCTTTGTTGGATCTACATGGATAAAATTCATTTTATGCACATAATCACCGTCACGTTATATCGTACTTGGGTGTCGAAATTGTCATCATTTGTGCCTTGACATTGATTCTAAATTCCAATATATTCATTTCAGGAACACTTGGCTGCATTTAGGAAGAAGTATATATGTAACTGAATCTTGGACGAGGACAATGTCCGAAGAATTCAAACGCTGCAACATTTTGGATTACTATAGCATTAGAAATGTCTCCTTGGTTTAGATTCTTCTTTTCTAGGAAATGAATATACAATGTACAGAATTATACTATTTAAAGTCTATTGTTTGGTTTTATGTACATGTCAACCTCTGAGACTAATAATCAATATAGCTAAACTATTCCTCGTATTCATTTTCGTTGTCTGTGTTTTTGTTGGAGTGAGTTTATTGATTACCTTGTTGGAGCTGTTGTTGAGAATTGATGTGTCCCTAGACTGATGAGGACTATGAATGAAACAATTGGTTTACTAAATTGGCTGTTGTTGATTGAATGGAAGTTCTGTTGGAAAATAAACAGGGGTTTCTATTAATATGTTGTTGTAATCGATTACAGGCACTTTGTAATCGATTACCAGTGAAAAAATAGGGATATGTACCGAAAGTGTAGGGTTGCTCCCCTGCTATGATTGAAGAGCTCCCCATTTAGGGGTTGGTACTAATTTGTTGCATATGAGTCACAGTTCATCACTTGGTAGGTTGGTTTTTATGAGCAAGGACGTGTGGTTGTACTTATAAGCCCTTGAACATAAATAGGGTATCAAGAAAATTGTGTGTTTTTTATTGCTTCCAAGTGGTTTTATTTGGCAGGGGTGGAAAGGTAGTAATGTGCTGCTATAACCGATTACAGGCACTCTGTAATCGATTACCACTGCAAAAATAGGGATATGTACTGAAAGTGTAAGGCTTCTCCCCTATTGTGATTGAGGAGCTCCCCATTTAGGGGTTGGTACTAATTTGTTGCATATGATTCATAGTTAATCACTTGGTAGGTTGCTTTTTATGAGCAAGGACGTGTGGTTGAACTTATAAGCCCTTGAACATAAATAGGGTGTCCAGAAAATTATGTGTTTTTTATTGTTTCCAAGTGGTTTTGTTTGGCAGGGGTGGAAAGGCAGTAATGTGCTGCTGTAATCGATTAAAGGCAATCTGTAATCGATTACCAATGCAGAAATAGGGATATGTACCGAAAGTGTAAGGTTGCTCCCGTATTGTGATTGAAGAGCTCCACATTTAGGGGTTGGTACTAATTTCTTGCATATGATTCACAGATCATCACTTGGTAGGTTGGTTTTTATGAGCAAGGACGAGTGGTTGTACTTATAAGCCCTTGAACAGAATTAGGGTGTCTAGAAAATTGTGTGTTCTTGATTGCTTCCAAGTGGTTTTGTTTGGTAGGGTAGAAAGGCAATAATGTGCTACTGTAATCGATTACAGGCACTATGTAATCGACTACCGGTACAAAAGTAGGGATATGTACCGAAAGTGTAGGGATGCTCCCCTGCTGTGATTCAAGAGCTCCCCATTTAGGGGTTAAATTTTTATATTAATGTAATTGCCTTTTAATAATGTTATCATTTTTCATTAGTTAATACCCTTCATGATTCCTTTTAAGTTTGTTTAATATTAAAATATTCCAACTTGAAGTAGTGGGAAGTGCAAAACATTGAAAACACAGTCTTGAAAAACCTGGGGAGCGCTTCAGCCATGCTTGGGGAACACTTCCCAACTTTCGATACAAAAGTGGAATTTTCAACTGGTAAGCGATTACAGGGCCTCTGTAATTAATTACATGTGCATCAGACCTATGTCCATGGTGTAGGACCTCCCCTCTTAACCTAGGAACTCCTCTACCTGATCTTAAATCCACACAGGGGTGAAAAAACTAGAAATTTCTTGTTGTGGACACATTCAACCATGGCTAACAGGGTTAATGAATCTTCAAAATATTGAAAACACAGTCTTGAAAAACCTGGGGAGCGCTTCAGTCATGCCTGGGGAGCACTCACAAACTTTCGGTACAAAAGTAGAATTTTCCACTCGTAAGCGATTACTGGACCTCTGTAGTCGATTACACGTGCATCAGACCTGTGTCCATGGTGTAGGACCTCCCCTCTCTACCTAGGAACTCCTCTACTTGGTCTTTCATCCACATAGGGGTGACAGAACTGGAAATTTCTTGTTGTGTACACATTCAACCTTGGCCAACAGGGTTAATGAATCCTCAAAACATTGAAAACACAGTCTTGAAAAACCTGGGGAGCGCTTCAGCCATGCCTAGGGAGCACTCACCAACTTTCAGTACAAAAGTGAAATTTTCCACTAGTAAGTGATTATAAAGGATAACCATTAAATAATACTACCAAACAACAAATGGAATGAAAATAACATTCAAAATTCAAATAACCACTATCTTTATTTATTAATAATCAAAATAATTGTTCCAAATACAACTATCCATACTTCAACATGTACTAAATACTGCACTATTTAAAAATTACATATATCAATCAAGTTTTGAACTATACTGAGTGTAGGCAGTTCTACAATCTTTTCTTTTAAAACGTTTTCGGCGTACTCCTTCCTTCATAACGGTTTTATGGCTATAAATTCCTCCCTCACATGCAAAGTCATTGTAATTGTCATGTTCTTTACATGGTGTATTGTAACCACCATCATCTTTATTCTTCTCTTCAAGCAGCTCAGCCTGCATTGCAGATAACTCTTCTTCAAGTTCTTCAATTATAGCATCTTGTTCCTCTAAAGCACCATCAATATGTTTTTGGTGTTTCCTATTGGTTGTTGACTTTATTCTTTTCTTCAAATCCACTCCAATTGGATCAACTGATGCAGGACAACCAAAACTCGAGCAACAAGTTTACACGATATAATCCAATTATTCCACATTCTATCATCATTGTACATGCAGAACAAAGTATACATATTTAATTTTATATTTCTTATCTTTAGCCTTACAAATTCAACCACCATTATTTATGAAAAGGAAAAAAAGTTGTACCAACCAAGGAACCCATTAGAAAAGAATGCCTCGTCTTTAACGTGAAACTAGTATAGCAAATTTTTGTTACTTTATACTAAACTCAAACATTCCATCTAGCAAAACAAATGATACTTTAGTTCACTTAAAAGCTTAAAAATACTATCGAATCATAAAAAGTGTAATTAAAGTTTCCTCCTAGAAAATAAATTAGAACATGTTTCAAACTAATTACTAACCATCATCACAACCTTTTAAAGGAGGGACACCACGTCCACCAGCTACCGGGCGAAGAACAATTGTTATCGCAGGATTGATCAGGGCATGTTGACTCGTTTAAATCTTAAGAAAAAGGAAAATAGTTGCAGCACATGTAAATTTGATTTGACTGAAATATTTAGGGCAGAGGGGAAGAAAAGAAATAGAGATTGTACCATGTATATATCTTCAAATGGAATAACCACCTGTCAAATAACCCATAAGAAATTATACGATAAGTAATAAAAAGCAAACAGATTTTCAATGTTCATAAGAAAGGGCTTTTCTTCTTCTTTCTAAATTCAAATAAATTAACAGTTTCAGTAAACAAAATCTTATAACTGTTTTTGCAAAACCAAAACCTAAGATGAAATCTAAATTACTCCAACTCCTAATTTTTATCAATATCTCTTAAAACTAAAACAGCCGACATCAGTGATAGATCCATCTCGTACAAGAAACAATGCAAACTATACATTTTGTTTGGTTGCGTAAAAGTTGGGTTAGAAAAGAAAGAAAAGTAAAGAATGGAGAAGAAATGAGGATTTGGTTGTATAGAGATAAGATGAAATTTGGGTGGCACTACTCTGAAGATTTTCATACTGCATTTGATCATAAATGCGAGGAAAGATGAACTGGTAACTCAATTATTAGCAAGATGTCCTTTAGAGAGAAAATTGATTTAATTCTACTCTCTGCATCTATGATTAGCCTCCCACTATCTACAAAAATCGATTTTACTATACACTCGTGTCCCATTACCAATCTTAATCGATTATGGTGTTTTAAATTGACAAAAAAGTATATGAAAAATTCAAAACAACTCGGAAACAAATTCATTAAAAATTATTATTGTTCCTCTTTTTTTCTTTTCTTTCAAACCAAATACACACACCTTTATACTTTTCATCATTCACTTTTGCTCTGTGTACTCTGTTTTACTTCAACTAAAAACTTTCCTTTTACTAATTTTTCACCCATTTCTCTTTTATTCTCTCTAGTCCTTCCTTCGCAACCAACAAAGGCACAATGTTTACTACAAAAACAGGAGCATAGTCTGACCTTCATTTCCTTAAAAATAGTGGAATAGAAACAAATGTGCCTTGCTGAGATATACATATGACCATGGTACAAGAATAATGTCTCTAGTGCACAAGTATGTCCATGATACCTGAAAATGAAATTAGATTTCTTCTATCAAGTACCCAAAAAACCCCAAAACCCAAAACGACAAACCAACAAAATAACCAACCCCAAAATACGAATGCATGTCATGAAGGAAGTACATACCTTGTTTGAAACACGGGTCGAATCCATTGCACACAAAAACGAAGAGAGAATGAGACACTTTAAAAAAACCTTCCAAGGAGATCGGTGAAAGTAGAGCACGCACGAAACAAAGAAACACACAGGGGCAGCCAGTGAACAAAACGAACACACAAAATGAAATCAAAATGAAACCCTAAAAATGGAGGAGGGAGAAGAGTGCTATGAAGAGAGAAGTTGAAATGAAATTCAAATCCCTAAAATAGAGAGAAAAGATAGGGATAAAGAGAGATGATAGAGTTTGAAAACGAATAAGACAGTTTCAGAATCTAATCTTCAACCCATTCCAAATCAGATTTTAAATTAAAAAAAAAACATTCAAATTCGACCAATTAAAACCTAACACGTGGTGTTGTCAAATTTGCAAATATCGCGATCCTAATACAAATTCAGTTAATAGAATAAAAATAATAAAAACACAAATAAAAAGAAATTGAACAAAAATAAAGATAAAAAGATATAGAAACATGAAACCAAATTAATGGAATCTAACAATAATCTAAAAAACCAACTCTACATATAACAAGTCACATAGATGAAAGAAGTAAATAGAAATTAAAATTAATTATAAAGATGAAACAAGTAAATAGAAATTAAAATTGATTATGAAAGAATATAATATCTAATCATTCTGGTCCACAAAATTATAATTAATTAAATATGGTTTTAACTTATTAAGTATCTTTTTTAATATCAATAAAAATAAACATACACTTATAATAGTTTAATTAAATTTTATTGTCAAACATAAAATTATAATTAATTTAACAGTACTAAAATAACTTTAAAGTTTTTTTTGCTAAACAAAATTTTATAATTAATGTAATAGAAGTATATTAGTATTAAAAAAAATTGTAACCTTTTTTTTTATAAACATAATCTTATAATTAATTTCATAGAAAAATATTAGCACTAATTTTTTTTTTGAGACTTTTATTTGTTGGAGTCTAAAATAAGTGTTTTACGTACTTATCTTTAAGGTGGTTTGATTCCAATTTTGACAAAAGATAATACAAAATATGTTTAGAAGACGTAATTAGTAATTTGAAATTTTTATAGTGGCTCAAAAAGTATTTTATCATTCATATATATATATATATATATATATATATATATATATATATATATGAAAAATATTCTTGTTAATTTTCTTTCTTTATATAATTATTCAAATTGTCGTCGGCTTTATTTTTTTCTTTGTAAAATATATTTAATAATAAATTAATAAGATAATTCGATTTTCTATTACTAAGATTGGAAAAGATAATACGCGTACATTAATTAATGAACTGAAAAGAGAGATGACCTCGAACAACTTAATATGGAATAATTATTTTTAAAAAATACAAATTGATCATTCATGGTTACTATCTAAATAAAATAATTTTCAAATTGTGAATTAGTTAAAGCTACAAAATTCTTAGGAATAACCATTCTTTATTATAATTTTTAACTACTTATAGTTTATACACATTTTTATTTTTCAGAAAGGAGTTTATCCTTTTTAATTTGTCGAAGCTACAACAGCTGAGATACTCTCTATAACTTTGATATTGGCCAGACATCAGAAATGTAGAGACAAAGTCATCCGATACCAAACTCCAAATACAACACCCACTTCGATTTTCAATGATGTTGTGCAAAATTAAGTATGAAACCACCATGTCAGTTATACACATATATAGCGTTTAAGCTATGCAAATGTCTAGAATTAAGAGAATTAGAGAGAAGGTTTACAAAAGAGTTTGCAAAATTTAGGCTGAATACTAAATTCTTATTTAAAGCTATCAATCAGAAACAACCGAAAAAACAGAATTATTTGCTCCGGGGTCCTCTGTCATACATCATACATAGGAATAAAACTTAGTGTCACTTCTATTAAGAATATAAGAATGAAAACTCGTTAATCCATTGTTTTAAAATTTTGAGTTGAAAGTGACGTTAAACTCTTATGTGGTTAAGTTCAGGTTTCATTGTTTTTGTATTTTCCCAATAAATCTTAACTTATAGGCCATTGCACCAATTTTGTCTTCAATAACAAATAGACCAAAATAATTTGGAGCATTTTGTCAAAAAAATTTGCATCTAAGGATGTGATTTCACATATACAAGATCATCAATCTCAAATGTTTTGTCACTTCTTTTTTTTTGAGCTTGTTGCTTCGTCCTATCTTGTGCTCTTCTCATGTGGAACTTAATCATCTTCAAAGATTATTTTCTTTTTCTTCTCGAGGCATCCTTCTCGAGTTAGATCTAGAATTGCATCACATTCCCTCACGAGAGCCACAACTCCATTTCCATGTTGCCTCTCCACTTTTCCTCAACTTCGAACCTTCATCTTCGTGATTCTTATCATCGAATCACCTTTCGTGTCTCATATCCTCCTTGCTCTAGCCATATCCGCTTCGATCTGCCATTATTCGGTCACTTTCATTGAACATCTTCGTCAACCTAGGGTTTTATCATCATATAGGTATTTTCCATCGATTGAATCTTTGTTTCTAACAATTTCCATCAATCAATCTCACTTTTCAACTGTTTAATCGATTCACCTAGGTTTTCTTCATCTTTCAAGGTTTTCTACCAGTTTAAATCTTCTTCTACCATCAAACCTTCATCCGCACTGAACAAAATTGCGAACGTAGAGTTCTTGTGATTTCATTCTCAGTTTTGGTTCGCTCATCCCAGGTTTCGTATTTCTCCTTCGATCCACGCAACGTTTCGCATTTCCTTTTCATCATTTACCATTCCGTTGCATTATATTCGTGAAGAATGTTTGAGGAGCATCAAATCCAGCTCATGTAGCTTCGTTCGGTCATCTTCCTCGGACATGCTTCCATCAGAAGTATTTGTGAAACACAATTTATTTTGGAGGCTTACTCGAAACACAATTTATTTTGGAGGCTTACTCAAGGTAAGGTTGAACTTCATTGTAACTGATCAACACATGAACATGAGCTAATCTCAATTCTTCATCACTTAACCAATGAGTTGATTCCCTCCTAAAACGACGACTAGGTTGGTCAAACATTGATAATGTTGTCCTAAGCCTTCCAATTTCATTCTCTACTTCATTTCTACTACTTTGTGGTGTTAACATAAAGTTCTTGAAAAAGTGGGAACAAAAATGAGTTGTCTCTCTATGAAAATATGATGTGCAAATAGATCCTTCAACCCTAGCTTTAGTCTTAACTAAATGTTTAACATATCCCATGAACATACAATTATGAAAGTGGTATGTTATGATTACGAAATATGCCAACTAAATTCAAGAGTAAGTCATGATATTGTCACCTTTCAAACGGGTATATCCACCTATATTGGATCGGTCTACCAAAGTCTTACCTCATATGGAAGATGGACAGAGAAATGTTCCATAGAATCAAAGAATGAGGTGGCAATTATTCTCTCCATCTTGTACAAAATAATTGGAATATTTTCTTCCAGCTTCCGAAGGTCATCCTCGTTCAATGTTGTAGAACACAAATATGAAAAAATTACTTATCTCTGTAATGGGATTCAGAACATGGGTCGGTAAAGAACTAAACGCTATAGGAAGTAAGTATTCCATGAACACATGGTAGTCATGGCTTTTCATCCCATTGAGCTTTCCCCTATTCACATCAACACACCTTGACAAGTTAGAACAGTAGCTGTCAGGCATCCTTAGATCTTTTAGCCAATGATAGACTTATTTGGTTTGGTTTGGTGAAAGTGTATAATTTGCTTTTGGCTTGTACATTTTTCCATTACTATGACTTTTTAGTTTCAAGTCTTTTCGCTTACAATACAAACCTAAATCCATTCGGGCCTTTCCATTGTCTTTTGTCTTCCTAGTCACATTCATCCTGATATTAAAGAAATTGTCAATGAAATTTTTTTCAATGTGTATCAAATCCAGATTATGCCTTAACAAATTATCCTTCCAATATGGTAGATCTCAAAAGATGTTTCTTTTCGTCCAATTATCCTACTCACCACATCCATCTATTCTTGGTGCATCATTTTCATTTACTTTAGGATAATCATTCACTTTATTTCAAACTTTTGTACCCATCAAATAGGGTGGTGAGTCATCCACGTCCATTTCCCCCTTCTTGAAAGCATTTTTATTCCTCCTAAAG
The DNA here is from genome assembly GCA_027742785.1 of Vigna reflexopilosa. Classification (NCBI taxonomy): domain Eukaryota; kingdom Viridiplantae; phylum Streptophyta; class Magnoliopsida; order Fabales; family Fabaceae; genus Vigna; species Vigna reflexopilosa. The sequence continues at coordinate 10,457,933 of CM050929.1, read as the reverse complement.
GCATTGTCATTTGGTAAAAACCTCTGATGGGAGTCAAATGACGAATTTTTTCCCCCATTATATAATTTAAAAGCCTTTGTCCACATTAGCTTCGCCCTCATCATAAAGTTTTATCACCTTGAAATGTCGTATGTTAGGACACTAGTCCACAACTTTTCCTAGTCGTCTATCAAGGGTTCTAGGTATACATTAATGCCTACCTTTGGATTGAATGGCCTCGGAATGAGACAAGTCAAAAACATGTAGGGTTTAGACATGCAGATTTCTAGAGGAAGATTATATGGGGTCACAATTACTGGCCAACACTAATATGATATATTTGATTCCTACACAAATGGGTTAAAACCATCAGAGCATAAACCGAGTTGAACATTGCGTGACTTAATGGCAAAATCATGATTTACTCTATCAAAGTGCTTCCACTCCTCTCCATCGCATGGATCACGCAAAACGTCATTTGTGTTGCAATTTCTGTTGAGGCATACATTCTTTGTAGCATTGGAATTATTGGCAAATCTGTAAGGGAAAATCTTGGTCTACATCGTCTAATAGAAGCTCTGAGATTCATGTTTTATGTTAGAATGAACTTGGGTGACCCTAACTTTGTTGAAAACATTGATGATACTATATCCAAAATGCTTTCTCCATCTTTTGCCAAAGAAATTCAGAAAATAATTTTTGATAACACTACTTTCGCTCCAGAGTACTATATGAACAGGTGCGATCTACTACTGGAAATTGGAATGAAAACATTCTGTTTTGCAAGATGTGTTGAAAAATCACTAAGTTGTTAACAAAAAGTTATTCATAACCATGTTGGGCAGGTGGAGTCAACTGAGAGAAATGTTGTATCACTAACATCAATTGTAAACTATCATTTTGAAGCTGGGTTTCGTTCTACTTCTACTGGTATTTTGGTCAATAATGAGATGGATGACTTCTCTGCATCCACTGAAATATCTCCTGATAAGCTGCCTCCAGCTCCAGCAAATTTTATTGAACCAAACAAAAGACCACTGTCTTCCATGACTCCACTTATCGTTACAAAGGTATTGCTTTGAATTTTCAGTGTGAATTGCTCAAACCTCCATATAATCAATTCTAACCAAGAAAAAAGAAATTACCTTATCAAATTTGGAGAGTAAGGACACACTTCTTCCATTTCATTTCTAAATTCCACCGTGCTTCCACCTTAATTCTCTCTCCTCCACCACATTGCAACGTCATCAGCCATGCGTAGCTTTCTCCCACGCCACGTCTTCATTGCATTACAGATCTGCATCATCCAGAGTCTTCATTTCACGCTCTTATTATTCGTTGAACCACATCTCGCGCATTTCAGAGAGCGCTTCATTCTGCTTGCATCGTCTCCGATCCATCTTCATCACAGAATCACTTCTTCGTCACTGTAAGTCTAGTTTTCTTCACAGAACCACCTTCTTCCACCATCTTTCTTGATTTCCACCGATCGAAAACCCTGTTTCACCGTTCAAAGTCATTTCCATCGATTGATTTACCATTTCCACCGTTTAATCCCTATTTCTCACCGTTTAATCGGTTTGTTTTCGAGTTTCCCCCATTTCTAGGATTCCTCCATGTCCAGAATAGAGTTCTTCATCCTCTTAGGGTTTCTCACCTAACAAACCCTAACTTCTTGAGTCTTCTTTGATTCATGTGTTCTTATCGTGTATTTCTCTTTTCCGCTGCGTCAACCTCGAGGATCCAGATCTGTCTCAAACGGACTCAACTCCTCAGGTGTTTCTATCATTTGGCAGTTAGAGCAAGGTTCGAACACGCTTCAGAGGTTAGTCGTCTCGCGTCTTTGTTTTGAAATTTTTTTTCTCGCATCTGTCTTGATTCTGATTCGGTATGTGTTGTTTCGCTTCTCTGTTTTGAGTTGTGTAATGTTAGATTCAATCTTCTCTTGAATCTGTTTCGATTTTGTTTCACTGTTTCGCGTCTCTGTTGAGTTTCCTTGCGTTGTTCATTACATTTCTATATTGTCTTGATTTATATGTTGATTTGTTTCATTTGATTCCATCTTGTTTTGATTTGTCTTGCATTTCTGCTTTAAATCATTTTGATCTATTCTGATTTAATATTGAATTAGTTTGTGTTTCGTGCATCTTCACTAAGTGAAATTTGTTTTCATATGTTTAGGTTTCCGAATTATGAATAAGGTTGCTTGATCTGTGTTTGGTGTGCCTTGAGTTAGTTTTTCCATCAGTATGGCTCAAAGGTTTTGATGCTCGTGAATATAAGTCCATCTGAAGAAGATGCCTGTGAGACTATTTGCTCCTTGAAATTTTCATAGAGAGCGAGAGCAATAGAGTCAAAGAAGTTGTCCATGGTAACTTTCTTAATTTTTTCTTAAGCAAGTTCCTCAGAGACATTGTTTGAACATTGTTGACTGCACATGCATTCACTGTAAGAAGTCAAGAAGCAAAGGGAGAAGAAGATTATGGTGCTAGAGGAGGACATAAAAGAAGTTGAAAAACAACGCCATAATTTAAGGGAAGAAACAGTAAAGATTGAGTTGAAGTTAAATGATACTAAAAAGCTCTTATCAATAAGTTTAACACTAGGGAGAACTTATATTTTAGACTTATATTTTATATTTTAGACTTATGTGATTAACTTAACTTTAAATGTTTGGTTGTAGGATGAGTGGGTGAAGCTACATTTTAAGTTTAAGAAGAACTATTTTATGTGTAACTTTAAATGTGATATTTGAATTTAGTATATAGTTTCATGTATAAATGATGTATTAAATATTATTAGACAATTTAATGTTTAAAATGAATTCTATTTTGTTAGTTCAAATAAATTTGTTCATTTGAAGTTAAAATGATTATAAATTGATTGGATATGATTATAATTTCATTGGATGTCAATTGTAATAAGTATTTAAAAAAAAACATATATTATGACGTACTAAATAATATATGTTATAATATGTTGATTCTGAATACATCACATATTATAATGTATCACCACATCTACGTATGTTCAACATATTATAACGTAAATTTCTGTTATGTTATAAAATGCGCAGACTTATTATATCGCCTAGAACTATGTCTCCAGTAATTACGTTATAAAAGATCATTTTTGTATGTTATAAAATGTCATTTTTCCATTAGTTTTCTTTTAAAATTCTCTTTCAGCTAAAAATTCTTTTATTCACATGCACGAAATGATGAAAGCTTAGTGTTTTCCAGTTTTAACATAGCCCTTTAACATAGCCCTTTACGAAGAGTTCGTTTTGACATTTTCTAATATTTGTATCAAAGCAAAATTCTTTGTTTTTAAGACTTTCTTTGCAATAACAAATGGTAAGTGAAGGAGGATCCTTTGTATAACAATAGAAATTTGTTATTTTGATGGTGAGTATGATAATATGTCAACATTGCAACGACTCAGAGTCTCGGTTGTAAAAGTAAAACATATATCATTTTTGACATTGGTTAATTAAGAATCAAAACTGAAAGATGTGTCAATATTTTCAAGAATTTCACTATTTTTTTATTTTTTATCGAATAAAATATACGATTTCGGTTATTTGAACAACTGATGTTGTATTTATTTTCTCTAACAATCCATTAAACAATTGAGACCAAAAATTTGATCAAAATTTCAAAATTGTCACTTATTTTTTTCTTAGTAAGGACAATGGCGTCAGTTATTTGAACAATCATTGTCAAATCTACTTTCAACAGTAGTTTTTAAACAATCAAGGTAAAAAGGTTAATCAAAATTTCAAAATTGTCACATGTTTTTTTTTTCTCGAAAGGACATATAACTTTGGTTATTTGAACAATTGTTATCATAGTTACTTTCCATAACGATTCCTTAAACAACCAAGATCTAAAAGGTTAATCAAAATTTCAAAATTGTTTTCTCTTTTAATTTCTGGGAAGGACATATGGTCTTAATTATTAAAAATTATTGCTGCCATATGAATCGCCTAGAGTTATATTCGCAAAAGAAACGCAAGTTACCATTTCACATTTCTCTTCTTCCTTCTTCCGCGAACAAGTGTCGTAGTCCACTCGTCGACTCACTTCGGTTTTCAACTTGAAGGCCACCCTCATTGCTCGGTAGCCATCACTGCTTCACACCTTGTCGTCGTCTAGCTGCGTTTATTACTTGTTGTTGTCGTCGCTTCATTTGTCTTTGTTGTTGTGGAAAGCGCAATTGTCTTTCTTTTGTATTTGCATAATATTGCAGATTATTAACTCGTGTAATATACTTTGGTTCTTGTACACAATTGTAGATAGTGGTCTGGTTTGTGATTTTGGCAGCGAAAAATTCTACAATGGCTCATGTAAACCACACCGTTTCTTTAATTGTGCTCATTCAGTTCATTTCCTAGGTTGTTTCAGATTTTTCCTCTCAAGATAAAGCTGAATACTTTTTGTTTATATTTTAAAATATTGTGGTCATTATAGGTTTTGGGAGCTGTGTTGTTGGAGAATAACATGCAAACAAGAGATGAAAAAAACACACTCCTCATTTACTCCTCTGTTTTCTAGACTATATGCTACCTTCGACCACCAAGAAGGCAAACTTGGTTCAAATGCTCTATGTTTTAATACAGTATAAAAATATTAAAAATATACATTTGGCCTCAATTATTTTTATAATTGAAGTAGAAATGGATCTATGACAACAATTCTTCTAATATTAATTCTTATAAACTCCTTCTATAATCCATTGTCATATATTATTAAAGTTAAATAATTATATTATATTAAATAAAGTTTATTTCCTAGATTATTTGTAAAACAAAAGCAAAAAGGGTCTATGACAGTTGTTCTTTTCATAACCGTTGTCATAGACCCACTTTTTTATTTATTTTCACTTTAGTGCTTTAGTTTTTTTAACCGAAGCAAAATATGGATTTTCTTGCTTCGGTTTATAATCGAGGCTAAAAACTTTTCCTTTTTTACTTCGTCTTAATATGCATCGGTTGTAGAATCGTTTAGGTAGGGTCAGGGATCACTAATTAGTCGAATGAGCCCATCCCTCTGGCGTATCATTTATTTATGGGTCAATCTGACTCATGCATCTCCATGGGACCCAGTCATACAAGTTGCTTGGAGTTCCTCTAATCGAATCAATAGAAGTCCCAATAGAAGTTGATTGACCTGACTCTTCAATCGACGATCTATTGTTCCCTCTTACTTACAGATGCCCATGCTTTGATTCGCCCTAGGCAGTGATGAATCCCCAGGAAGATCGGAGTCTTTCATTCCTCCTCCCTTTAGTTCATTTTGAACCCGTCCCAGCAATGAAGACCTTCCTATTGCAAGGTGAGGCTTTGCCCTTCCCCTAGAATCCATTCTGGGCTTTGAGGAATGGGAGCAGCTAGTCCAAGTTCTTGAGTTGTCGAGATATTGAACAACGAACATTTGAGCAAGCTACCTTGCCTCACCTTGAGATGAGAAGGAAGGTCGATTTGACTTGAATTATGGACCTGATCTTGAATCCTACACCGGTTAATGATGCGATGGGATAATTTTTTTTTTCATTTTGCTGGCGCGCTCGTCCATGCCCAATCCCAATGGACAAACCTCTGATCCGCCCCTAGCTCTAGAATTCACCTGTCCCAGTTCCTAAAAGCCCTCCTATCCTTGGCCTAGCCCTCTTTCTCAACTCGAGTCTTAAGTTCAGCGGCTTTCATCATTGACGAAGACTTGCGCTAATAAGACAAAGAAGTGGGGAGTCTATGCCTTTTCATAAAACGAAAAGCTTTTAGTCCTTGAATGAATCAATAACAACAAATTTGTGGAATGAGGGATCAAGAAACGGATAAGGAGGGGGATGGCCTCAACTGTCGAGTGGACTAACGAGTAGGAGCAACGCTACCTGTTAAATTCCAAAACTCGTAACTTTTTGATGTGTGCTCTCTCTGAAAAAAAGTACAAAAAGGTTCACGCTTACCAAGGAGCCAAAAAGATGAGGGATACCTTGGTCGTCACTGAAGAAGATTCGAACGAAGTTAAAAGAAGTAAGTTGAGCCTGCTGACCAGACAGTACGAGCTTTCGATGTTTGAAAACGAAAACATTGAAAGCATGTTTAGAAGATTTCAAACGATCCTCAACGAGCTAAAATCCTTGTCATAGTCATATATAACTTCGATCATATTGATAAGATCCTACGAAGTCTTCCTAGATAATGGAGACCTCAGGTTATAACTTTAAGAACGTCAAGGAATCTAGATAGAATGAGTCTAGTAGAGCTGGTAGGGGTATTAAAGGATCATGAGCTCGAACTTCTACAAGATTGTTCCAACAAAAAGTAGAAAAGTATCGCGTTCAAAGTTATTAAGAAAACGCCCACCAAAGCTCTTAGAACAGATGAATCCTATGAGGAGTCAGACAATGAACAAGACTCTATGAACGAGAATGATGAAGAAGAGCTTTCAATCATTTCAATAAAGCTCTAATCAATATAGAGGAAAAGGAAGGGAACAATGTTCAGGAGTAAACGTTTTGGGTTTGGCTCTAAGAACAACACTAAAGATAAATGACCAAAAGATACAACTCTCTGTTTCGAGTGCAATAAACCTGGAAATTTCATATTAAAATGTCCTGAGATTGAAAAGATGAAGAAAAAGTCAATCGGGCCCAGACATGAAAAGAAAAAGATGCTCATGAGCACTTGGGAAGACCTGGACACATTTAGGGCAAGGGGCTCTAATAGTGTTAATGGAAATGTTTTTCGCAACCCTTCCGGTATAGCACGCTATCGAACTCTTGAAATATTCTTTTGAAAGCTTAGACGCTCAACTTGAAATATATGTATAAGCGTTTGATGGAAAAAGAATGGCTTAGTTTCAACACCAAGAGAGGGGTGAATCTATTGGTGTGGTTCAAAAATCAGAGTCTTTTTCAAATCTTTTTCGCAAAGTATAAACCTTTCAAAAGTTTCTTGAATCTCAAGGAAAAAGATAAATCAATGTAGCAGAAAAATAAAGTTATCTACGTAGAAAGTAAAGATGACTTAAACTAAAGAGTTCAAGGATAGAGAAAATCAAACGCAGTTTTTATACTGGCTCGGCCAAACTGCCTACATCCAGTGTCCTTCCTGTACCAGAAGCAAATGCACTATAATGGTCTAGGTTTTTACAACAAGGTTTTTATAGAGACCTCCATGTCAAAATATAAAACACCTTTCTAACCCTCTAACCAAAATATAGGCATACAACACCCAAAGAAAGCAGCAAGATATCCCCTCTCCTACATTCTTTGTCAACTTTGAACAATCCTCAAAGTTATCCCAGAACGCAGCACGTCCTCTTCCTGTAGTCCCAACAGGGCAGCCACAATCTTCCAAAGATTGAGAGAAGTAGATGATCAATTCTCCAGTACATCTTAATTGTGCAGTCTGATCAAGTTTTTCATTCAGCACAACCTTGCTCTTCAAGCAACGATCAGAGAAAGAACTCCACGGTCTTCTTGATGAGTTCTTGGAGCATTTTCACAGAGATCACAATCTGAAACAATAGAATGAAATTGTTAGAATAACCAAAGTCTCTGTGAAATACAAAATCACGTCTATTTATAGTTTTCTATAAAATAGACACTCCTATAGTCGACTTTGTCACTAATATAGTTGACTGTAATCAGACAGTTATAACAATTAAAACAATTAGTAGCAGTCAAACCAACCAAATTGATTACACATTAAATTCAATTTACTTGCAATAAATGCTAGAATACAAAATCAAAATATAGCAGTTATAATTCACAAGCATTAACATAAATTCAAAACATAACTAACTAATTCGAATTCCCTGCGCATGCAGTCGACTATGTCACTTCAATTCAGTTTTGAAAATCTTTTCATTGCAGAATTACTCACAACACTGTTTTTGAAAATCTATGCAAAGTCACGAGTTTTAATCGACTTACTTTGTAATGAAGTCGACTTAAACCTTGCAGTTTTGCCACACAATATAAGTTCAACCAAATGCATGTGGTTTTCTTTTCTGAAACATATGTTATGCAATCACAGATGATATATCATGTAGAAAAGCAGTGAATATGCATACATATATGAAAATTCAACACAAACATGTTCTTCAAGAATTCATTCACAATAAATTTTGAACATGTAACACATATCAATACATGTGTTATTAATAATGTGTTGTCATCATCAAAAACCAGAACACTGTGAGATTAAGGTTTAGCTAAACCAGTTGATAACGGTCTTGAAACCGTTATTTTCATAATTGAAATTCACAGCAAAACACACCCTTTATGACTTAGAATTAGCTTGAAATCATACAAAATGCTTAGGTTAGAGAAAAAGAGAGTCAAAGTGGGTTTTTTGGGTTTTATACTTGGTTTTCCCTTGTTTTGACAGGAATTATCAGGGTTTGATAAATGAATTGAAGGAAGAGAAGTGTTGGATGCAAAAGAAGGTGGAAGAATGGAGCAAAGTTGAACCGCAGCTACCGCTGGACGGAGACAGCACCGTCGGGCGGTGAGACCTTTTATGATTACACTGCCAAGCGCTTAAAGGGCAACACCAAGGGGTGAAGATGGCATCATAGCTACCGTCGGGCGGCCACCGTTGGGCGGTGGACTCGTTAGAGGAATGCAGAGAGACCGCTCAAGCTGCACCGTTGAGGGGTGGAGTTGGTACCGTGCCTACCGCCGGGTGGCCACCGCTAGGCGGTGTACTTATGGGCCTGGGCCAAAATTTTGTTATTTCTCTGAATTATAAATAGATCTCAGACGAACCAAAGGGATCATCTTTTGGAAGAAAGACGGCAAAACACTCTTTACACACCTTGGAGGAGGATTTTGGATGCGAAAGCTCCGATCTATCAAGTTTAGGGTTAATTCTTTCATATTTTCCATTCAATTCATCTAGTTTCACCATGATAATGTTGAACTAAACCCTTTGTTGTTGGGAAACGATGTAATCCTATTTGAAACTCTCTTATATTGAAATTCTTATTTTATTCATATACTCCAGTTATCAATACTTTGAGTTTTCTTCTTTATACTCTATGCCTGCATTGTTTAACTCATTCAATGTCATGATCATTGATTTTATCGATATGGACACATACGAGGAAATCTAGACTTGAGGGAATTCTCTTGATTAGTAATATTACCTAGACATAGGAATAGGACGGTCAATTGCTTTAAGCTTCTGTGCACTGAAATGCATGACTAATTGCTAAGGAGACTAGACATAGTAAACCTGTAATTGGGAGTAGGCTTTCTTCGCCGAGACATCGGGTTTGAGGGAATTTAGAAAGTTGCATGAACATTGATAACAAAGTTGAATTTAATAAGAATAATAGATATAGGAGAGTGGATTAGGGTGAAACCGTAAACCCCAACAACACCATTCATCCATATTGTTTATCTGTCAACTGATCAAGCTTTTGCATACATGTTTATTTTCGTCTTTGCATTATAAAATCAAATAATTATTCATTCAAGTCTTATGAAATCAATTCACATGAACATTTAGGCCTAAGAGTCCCTTGGGAAACGATATTCGGACTTACCGTCTCTTTATTACTTGATATGATCTGGTACACTTGCCAGGGTGTTAACACCAGTGCTTCCCTTATCAACAATCTCAACAATCTCCCTTTTTTTTATGATGCACAACCATGATTAATAAACAACCATGTTTGTATATAACAGCACAAAAAATCAATCATGTAATCACACTATATCAGAGCTCATATAAGCAAATTGTATCAGAGCAAGTGATTAAATGATTTTATCAATATATCAAAGTAAACAAAGAGTCTATCTCAAATATTTCAGAGACAATCCAGACAACATTTACTCTGTATCAACAATATCAAGCAATCAAGTATTAAGCAAATGAGTAATCAAACTTTTCTCTAACTTTCTCCCCCTTTGTGCATTAGCAAAAAAGGTATGCTCTAAGATAATGATTTGCTGATAAATGAAATACCAGAGATGCATCAATGTAAACAGATTAATCAATCAATGATGCTCCCCCTATCATAAATAATCAGATGATAAAGAAATAATCTCCCACTAAAATGTAGGCATATGAAAATCTAATCTATCATGCAATGCTCCCCCTGTCATTATGCATGTTTTAAAATCAAAATCCAAATGCACAATGCAGTTTTCACAAATGTCAGAGCATATAACAGCAGTGATAGAATTGTATCAGAAGTAGAATTGCAAATAATGCAATCAAGCATAGATACAATCATCAACAATCTCACAATATATTCTCACAAATATATCAATCAATTAGAAACAGAGATATATTAAAGCTAACAATATAAAATATGATCAAACAACAGAATAATCAAATTCCAATAAATGGAATTTATAACCCCTGTAAATGATAGTCGATTCGATCCATATTTCCAGTCAATTTCATTGCTCTTCATTGAGTAGTAACTCCAATAGTAAGTACAGAAGCAATGTTTCCTGCAAAACCTTTTCAAGATCTTTTGTAGATCAAGTAGTTTAGAATCACATTAATGCAAGAAATTATACAGTTAAGAAGTGAGTATGCAAAAGAATCAATGTAACAATTAACATGTGCATAATCAACTTCAACAATCACACAGTTGATTTTAAATCGATTCAAACAGATTCAATCAAGAAATCAAAGCAGATTGAATTAAACCATAAACGACTAATTTCATTAACTTCCCAAAAGATATTACAAACTGATTAACTACAAGAGATGATGGCATATAAAGCCATATTGCAAAATGGTAACTAGAAAACAACCTTAAACAAACTATCAAGGTGTTAAGGTACAAAATTAGTTTTTCTTGCTCTTTTTGTTAACGAAATCACTAAGAATCATATCACTCCTGCAATCGTCAGTGTTCTCTTCTTCTGTACTCTCATCTGTGCTCATGTTTGAAGATGTTTCTGTCGGGACAATCGATACCGAATAGAGTTGCGCAGCGGAATAAAAGTAAGATAGTGGAAAGCGTGTTCGCTCACAAATCAAGTTACGATGGTCTATTTTATAAAATTAAATTTCTTAGAGAAATTTTATCAAACAGTTGATATGTGTAAAATTTAAAGAGTGTAAGGAGTAGAAAAATTCAACACAGAATTTTTATACTGTTTCGATTCAAAAGAATCTACGTTCAGTTGTTAATCACTATAAAAAGTGATTAACGTTTTCAGTAAAAATCAGTTCAAAAGATTACAATAGAGTGAAAAAGAATATGATGATAAAACCTTCCTTCGACAAACAAACCGGAAGGGTGCTTCCTTCGACCAACAAACTGGAAGCGAGCAATCTACACTTTCCTTCGATCAACGAACCGGAATAATGCAAATAAAATCTTCCTTCGATAAATGAATCGGAAGATAACAGCTTTACCAACTCGAAGAGAACCACTCCGAACTTTGACACACAAAGCGCAAGCTTCTCCTATTCACGAGACCAGACAAGGCAATGAACTAGCGTTTTGGAACTTCCTTAGACAAACTGTATTCTCAAAAAGCTCAAAGTTAACCCTCTAAGGGTTTAAGACAACTGTATATAGCCAACTGGTCTGAAACTTAAAAGACATATTACAACTGCCAGTGATAATCGATTAATCGATTATTGTAAGTTATAATCGATTATTCAAGTTCGTTACAGGGTTTTCAAAAGAGCGACAAATGATTATACTGAAGCATAATCTATTGTTCTAGGAACTTGGGCAGTCTCATCAGGACCAGTGATAATCGATTATTTGGAGTAATAATCGATTATTCCACAACGAAATGGTTTTTGAAGAAAGCTCAGAATAATCGATTATAGCTTCACATAATCGATTAAATGCGTAACTGTTCTAGAGATATGAAATTTCTAAGTTTTACATACTTAAAATTATTCCTAATACATTTTCAAACTACTAAAGTGCTTTTAAAACAATTATAACAGTTTCTTCAAGGTTATCTTCTTACAGCAGCATCAAAATCATTTATGTTCAATTTTACCAATGCTCCTTATTGGTAACAGTGTCAGGAGTACATATTTCTTCTTCGGATTCTTTCTCATTCTCAGCATCCATTTCTGTCGACTGAGACTTTTCTTTTAGTTCCAAAGCAATACTTCTTATTTCCTCAATCATCCTTCTTAATTCTTTTAATTCCCTTAACACAATTCTCTCAAATTCGGACATTGCTCTATAAGGAACAATGTCAGCAAATTCTGTTTCATCATTGTTCATAACATCACTTTTGAATACCCAGCCTTCAAGTGTCTTCTGCATCTGCATCATATGCAGAACTGACTTGTCAATGAGACTGGTTCAGTTGTAGGATTCACTGGATTCTCCTATGCAATCCACACCACAATGAACCAAATTTTTTTAAATGAAGATGGAATAAGGCAGTTTTGCAGACTCTAGCCTTGTAACTTTCAGCATATTATCAAATATTACTACAGGCCAGTCCACTTGAATGTTCTCCTTTAAAGCCTTCAGCAGAAATAAATCCTCAGTGGTGGCTTGAGCATGATTACCTCCCATTGGCATTAAGATCCAAGAAATAACAAAAATTGCAAGTCGATCATTCATCTTCATGCCCCAGTTTTGTAGCTAGAATAGTCCTGACAATCATCTGGATTTCTTAGACTATCCTGAAAAACGGTGAACTTATGGAAGCCTTCAATGCCCAGATGGCCTTTTTCACCCTCTAACTTGAGTCCAGCTAACTCGGTCCACACTTCATTCATCATTTTGATATCGATGCCTTTCACTCTTGAACAAAGAGTGTCGTCTTCAATTCTTAAATTGCAATAGAAAACTTTTACCAAGTCAGGATACCAGGGACTTGCCATTTCAACAAACTTCTTCAACCCTTGTCATTTCAACCACTCTTGAAACTTGAATCCTTCTTCTCTAAAGAATCTTAGTTTTAGAAACTTGTGAGTTATCAGACTCCTCATCTTCCAGCAGTCCAGAAACTTTGACTACATTTCATCATCACTGATCCATCCATGTAAATCAGAGACACGCCTCATATTTTTTTGGCCGATCGATTTCACTCTCTTTCGTTGAGCTGAACTAGAGGCCATTTCTTACAAGTGAAGAATGAATAACTCAGAAAGGTACAGAAAGAATGTGATGATTCAGAGAACACTGAGAATGCTTAGTGATAGGTTCTAGAGGGATTAGGTTAAAAACTAATCGTAATTTGATTTTGGAGGGAATAATTTCGTACCAAGAATTAGCGCTAAAAAGGTTCAAATAAAATTTAGATTTCAACAACACAGTGAAATAAAGTCGTTTTCAATAAGACCAAAGTTGACTACTGTATGACAAAGAATATTCAAAGACAGACACATACATACTGAGACATACATTCGATTGTGCTCATAATCAAGTCGATTAAAAATCGTAAAAAGTGATTTTTACAACAATCAATCAAACAATCAATCAGACTATCTTTCATACAATCAAACATCATCAATCAAAGAATTTTTTATGTATGATGCAATAAGATGATATTTGTTACCCGTTGTAGACACTCAAGAAGGTTGATATAATCATGTTTTGTTCATCCTTGAGTTCACACTTCCTGTTACAGCATTTGTTGCTAACTTGCAAAATAACTCAATTTTTTTTGATACCCTACCCATTTGAATTTGGGTCCTTGATTGTTAGTTGCAGCAAGATGTTCTTTAGGAATCCATCTATATAAGCCTTTAGGAACACCAACCTTTCTGTAATAACAGTTTCTAACTGTATGGCCAATACTATTGCAACAAAAGCAAGCATGCCCAACATGTTTGCTTAAATTAGTAAATTTCTTTGTATTGGTTCTATTAGATTGAGCTTTATATCCAATTCCTTTCCTATAAATTGCTCTTCCTGAAGACTTTAAAACAACATTCAAATTATCTCTACCCTGTGTGAATTTGGCTAGCGTGCTAGTCAAGTAATCTATTTGTTCAACATGAGTAGGACATTTTTCACATTTCTTTTCAACTATAATAGTCTCAGTTATAACAGTTTTGGCAGATAATAAAGCAGCATCTAATTCTTTTTGTAATTTTTCATTATCATTGACAAGATTATTAATTTTGTACTCGTAATCCTTTCTCTTAGAGTTTAGTCGATTAACCTTATACTGCAGTCGCATTGCTTCAGCATGTATCTCTTGAAAAACATCCAGTAATAGGTCATATTTCACCTCAATTGGTTCTTACTCAAACTCTGTGTCACTTTCATAATCAGCCAATGGTGTTTTAGCCATGAAGCAAATGTTTGATTCCTCTTCTCGATCAAGATCTTCATCATTTGACGAATCTGAATCACTGTTTTCCCAGGCAATGTAAGCTCTTTTTTGCTTTCTGTTCTTTTCCTGAGGAAACCTTTTGTTGGCAATCTCCTTCGACTTCAGATCTGGACAATCCTGCTTGATGTGTCCTTCTTTGCCGCATTCATAACATTGAATTGCATTTGATCTGAAAGCTTTCTTGGCTTTGCTGTTATCTGCATGGTTAGTAAGTTGAATATTATTTTTCATAAGTCGATTGAATTTTCTTACCACCATGGACATCAGTTCGTTATTGTCCATTTCAGCATCTGAATCATCCTCTGATTGTGCAATCTTTAAGGCTTTCTTGCTTGTGACTTTCAATGCTATGGACTTCTTCTCTTCAATCCCTTCCTCATCTTTCAATCTTCCAAGTTCTAGCCCGTTCTCTCTTAGCTTCCCAAACAAGGTTTCATGCTAGTTAAATCCTTAGATTCAAAGATTGTTGTTACTTTGGTTGCCAGTTTCTATTCAGACTTTTGAGAATTTTGATGTTGATCTCCTCTTTGTCAAAAACTTTTCCAAGAGCCATTAGATGGTTGACAATGTGAGTGAACCTTTTCTGAACTTCATATTTTTTTTCACCAGTCCTCATTCTGAAAAGTTCATACTCTTGAATCAAAGAATTCTTTCTGGCTCTCTTGACTTCATCAGTGCCTTCATGTGTAACTTCCAAGATATCCTAAAAAATTTATCAATTGTTAGTGCAGAGGCATTGATATTTCTAGCTTTGACATCATATTGTGCTTTACGATATTCATCTTAAGACCACTTAGAAAAAATTTTCAAAACAATTTTTCCATTGATAACTTGAGATGGCTCAAAAGGACCATTTACTATTGCATCCCAAATACCTCTATCCATGGATTCAAGAAAAATTTGCATTCGAATTTTCCAAAAATGATAGTTTTCACCCGCAAACAGTGGTGGTCTGTTTGTAGATGCACCTTATCCAAAGGTTTGAAAACTAGAAGCCATTTCCAGGAATATAGTCGATTCAAAGAAAACAGAAGTCGACTAGTTTTCCAAATATCTTATGAAAATCAGCTATGGTGCCAATTGTTGGAAAAAATGGCTTAGTTTCAACACCAAGAGGGGGGGGGGGTGAATTGGTGAGGTTAAAAAATCAGAGTCTTTTTCAAATCTTTTTCGCAAAGTATAAACCTTTCAAAAGTTTCTTGAATCTCAAGGAAAAAGATAAATCAGTGCAGCGGAAAAATAAAGTTGACTACGCAGAAAGTAAAGTCAACTTAAAGTAGAGAATTCAGGGATAGAGAAAATCAAACGTAGTTTTTATACTGGTTCGGCCAAACTGCCTACATTCAGTGTCCTTCCTGTACCCGGAAGCAAATGCACTATAATGGTTAAGGTTTTTACAACAAGGTTTTTATAGAGACCTTGATAGGTTTTCGAACAAGAAACCTAATCAAGAACTCCCTCATAGTCTCTCACACCAAGAAAATAGAGATATATATGAGGAATTGTGTATTATTAACAGAAAGAATAGTGTTTGTATACAAGATACACGAGCATAATCCCCTTCACAGGTCAAGGGCCTGTTAACAATCAGGTTCTAAAAAACTGCCTTCTAACTATACAATCAATCTATTTATATAGTTCCTATCCCTTCTACACTAATCCCATTTCCCATTATATCCAAATACCCTATATCCTAACATTACACCCCGCTGTAGAACAACCTTGTCCTTAAGGTTGGAATCGAAAAGCTTGATTTCATGGCTCTTCTTCCTCATCTGGATACCATATGAAGGGAACCTACTTACTATGCCTTCCAATTCAAGTCAGGAGGCTTAGGTTCTAGTTCAGCCACGCTCCCTTCCTCCTCTTCTTCTTCGGCCAATATCAACATCCGTAATCCCTTCTCTGAGCATTGATGGCCTGGACTAAACGACCCTCCACACCTAAAACACCTTCCCTCCTCCCTTGTCTTCACGAACTCCGAGTAAGGTAAGTTTTTGATATTTCTCTCCCTACCATCGAAACTGGATTTCGCTATTCCGCTTCCCTAGGTCGTCTCCTTATTCACTGATCCTACACTTTCCACGGCC
The DNA here is from genome assembly GCA_027742785.1 of Vigna reflexopilosa. Classification (NCBI taxonomy): domain Eukaryota; kingdom Viridiplantae; phylum Streptophyta; class Magnoliopsida; order Fabales; family Fabaceae; genus Vigna; species Vigna reflexopilosa. Next base: position 10,441,560 of record CM050929.1, on the reverse strand, counting down.
CTTCCTCGACCTTGTGTGTCGCGACTGGGTTCGACTCGCGTTACTACCCCTATGGCTTCTCCCTAAGAATTCTGGTACTTGGCCGTCAGTCCGCCTTCGATCTTCGAGTGGGTACACAGCTTCTCCACGTCTCGCGCGACTCGCATGGCTATCATCAAGTCTTGCGGATCATGCGGTCTTACGTGGTTGCACACCTCTTCTTGGAGACCTGCCATGAAGTAACCCAAAAGTTGTTCTTTAGGAATCTTGGTTGTCTGTCCCACAAAAACCTCAAAATCTCAAACGTAATCGTTCACCGGCCTCGCCTTTTTAATGGCCGCCAACCTCTCAAAAATCGATCCCCGGGTTTCCCCTCTGAACCTAATCACCATCTCTTTAAACCTTCCCAAGAATTGTTCTTGGTTTTTTCTCTCAAAAACCGAAACCAATACCTTGAATATCCCTCCATGCTGATGAAGGCCAATTGCACATTTTCTTCTTTGGCCACTCTTTGAACTTCAAATTTTTTTTCCGCTCTACTAATCCAATTCAATGGATTGCCTCCTTCAAACAGGGGCAACTCCACCCGCTTTCTCCAGTTAGATTGTCCTTCTTGATTTCCTTCTCCTTTTCTTCCCCTCTCTTTGTCGCGTCTCCCCTCGTTCTCATTCACCGACAATTGACTTCCATCCTGGTGCTGGTCGTTCTAGCGGTGATTATGATCTCCTAACATCCTCAAGATGGCCTGGACATCCTAGTGCATCGCCTCGTAATTTTGTCTCAAAACCCCCGTTTCATGTTGCAGAACCATCGTGTTCGCCTTCGTCTCTACTATCACAATTTCCACCGCCTCCAACTGACCTTCTACCGCCACCACTCTTCCCTCCATCTTGCGTGATTTTTCCCTCGCTCAATTGGGATCTGTTGAGACTTTGGCAAGTGTACCAAATCGTTTCAAGTAGTAAAATCGGTAAGACCGAATATCGTTTCCCAAGAGACTCGTTTCACTAGACAATCGTATAATTTATAACTAACCTAGACTAAAGAATGCTTTCATAATTTGAATTTTGGTGTAATTAAAGTAAATATGAAACATAAATGATAAAGATGATCTTAGGTACTCAAACACTTGGAAATGGTAAGATTAGAAATGATATGGAATGATATTGTTGGGGGTAATGCTTTCACCGACTTCACTCTTATGTAAATAAAATCACTTCCTCTTCATCAATATGTCGAAGTCAATCTACTAATTTACTCAAACCCGAATCCCTTGGTAGCAAAAGCCTAGACTTCCTTATTAGGCTCCAATCCCTTGGAAGACCTAACAATTAGTTCCGCATTAAGAAATGAGATTTTAAGACAACCAAAGGTCTTAGTTCTATCCCTAGATACTATTTCCTTTAGGTGTTTAACCCAAGTCCGGATTTACCCAACATTTCCCAATATTAAGCAACCCTAAAATCAAGTCATGAGTAGCAATTTCACAACAAGCATTAAGAGAGGAAATCAAACACTAACAATTAATGAAAGAGGCATATATTCATTCAAAACAAAGTGCTTTACATAAGAGTTTCGTGGCTACAACAATCCCCCAACAATAATGAAACTAGCTCTCCATGAATGGAGAGCTCAAGCTTACAACAATGGTGGAAATGGAAGAAAGAAGAAGACCCAAGGATGAAGAAGGACTGTTCCCACAACTCCTAGCTTGCCTCCAAGAGCTCCAAATGAGAGGAATCGTGTTTGGGCAGCAAAAGATCTAGAGCTGGTCGTGTTTTAGCCTTAAAAAGACCTATTTTTGCCACATCAGCGTCGCCACCGTTCAGCTGCACTTCAGCTGCAGCCCAGCGGCAACCTTCCAGAGAGGAGGGAGCTTAGCTGCACCCCAGCGACAGCCTTCCAGAGAGCAGGGCGCTCAGCTGCACCTCAGCTACAGCAAGTCAAGATGAATGAGGCTCAACTACACGTCAGCTGCACCCCAGCTTCAGCATTTATCTTTGCTCAATATTTCCTCTTTGACAATCATTCTTGTTTATGTGGTTTTTGCATTCTTCGGTTTGGCCAACAAGCTTCATGTAAATGATCTAACAACTAAAAAGTGGGGATTAGTGATGAAATTTGAATCAAGAACTCCATCACAGTCTCTCACACCAAGAAAATAGAGAGATATGTGAGGAATTGTGTATTATTAATAGAAAGAATAATGTGTGTATACAAGATACAGGGGCATAATCTCCTTCACAGGTCAAGGGCCTGTTAACAATTAGGTTCTCAAAAATTGCCTTCTAACTATATAATCAATCTATTTATACAATTCCTCTCCCTTCTACTCTAATCCAATTTCCCATTATATCCAAATACCCCATGTCCTAACAGACCTCCACGTCAAAATATAAAACACCTCTCTAACCCTTTAACCAAAATATAGGCATACAACACCCAAAGAAACCAGCAAGATATCCCCTCTCCTACAGTCTTTGTTAACTTTGAACAATCCTCAACGTTATCCCAGAACGCAGCACGTCCTCTTCTTGTAATCACAACATGGCAGCCACAATCCTCCAAAGATTGAGAGAAGTAGATGATCAATTTTCCAGTGCACCTCAATTGTGCAGTCTGATCAAGTTTTTCATTCAGCACAACCTTGCTCTTCAAGCAACTATCAGAGAAAGAACTCCATAGTCTTCTTGATGAGTTCTTGAAGCGTTTTCACAGAGATCACAATCTGAAACAATATAATGAAATTGTTAGAATAACCAAAGTCTCTATGAATTACAGAATCACGTGTATTTATAGTTTTCTATAAAACAGACGCTCATGTAGTTGACTATAACCAGACAGTTATAACAGTTAAAACAATTAGTAGTTGTTAAACCAACCAAATCGATTACACATTAAATTCAGTTGACTTGCAATAAATGCTTGAACACAGAATCAAAATATAGCCGTTATAGTTCACAAGCATTAACAGAAATTCAAAACATAACTAACTAAGTCGAATTTCCATTGCATGGAGTCGACTATGTCACTTCAATTCAATTTTGAAAATTTTTTCATTGCAAAATTACTCACAGCACTATTTTTGAAAATCTGTGCAAAGTCACGAGTTTTAATCGACTTACTTCGTAATGAAGTCGACTTAAAACTTGCAGTTTTGCCACACTATATAAGTTCAACTAAGTGCATGTGGTTTTCTTTTCTGAAATATATGTTATGCATATCACAAATGATATATCATGTAGAAAAGCTTTGAATATGCATACATATACGAAAATTCAACACAAACATGTTCTTCAAGAATTCATTCACAATAAAGTTTTGAACATGTAACACATATCAATACATGTGTTATTAATAATGTGTTGTCATCATCAAAAACCAAAACACTGTGAGATTAAGGTTTAGCTAAATCAGTGCTTCCCTTATCAACAATCTCAACAATGTTGATAAGTTTGTTGTGCTATTTGGAATATATCAACTGTAGTGTTTTGTAAGAGCTTTCTCAAAGAGAAATAATCTTTTAGCTTTGAAGTTCCTATATTTGAAGTATAAAGTTCAACTGTAGGTTTTGCAGGATGATTGTTTAGTTAAGAGAAGAGAAAACAACACAAGAGATTTTAGACTGGTTCGCTCTGATTAATCTACGTCCAGTGTCCTCCGTAGAGGGTTTCACCATAATCTTCACACAATTACAAATGAGTAATAGCATCACTCCTGATACTCAGCTACCTTGCCGAGATTTTCTCTAAGTATTAATACCACTCTTAGTATTTAATACTCTACCAAAATTTCTTTTAGAAAAATAAAAACTCAATGAAGAGACACAATTAAAATGACTAACATAAATAAAGACATCGAAAGTGCATAACAATGTTAGTATAAGAGTTTTCATAATAATTTTTTAACAAATATGGAAACTATATTGAGAAAATAAAAAATTGAGTACCATATTAAATAATTGTAAAAAAAAATGCATTCATCGTGTCTTATGTGGGAACCAAGGGTGAAAAAAAACTGTCTTTATGAGATTTAGCCGTTCATGCATACTTCTTACAAAAGGAAAATCATAAATACAATGATATATTAGTTATAAAAAAAAAACCCTTTTCCCATGACCAAGTTTATTAAAAATCTTATTAGTAGGTGTCTGATTTTTTCAAAAGGTGAACTTGGATATTTAGGCCATAAAAATTATCCTATTTTTGTAACAAAAGAAGTAACCTCATTTTACACGTTATCATGATCGGAGATAAATAAAGCTGCATCTGCTGGATAGGGTCAGTGACTCGAATACACACCATATCTTATCTGCTTTTTATTATTATTTCTTCATCTTATTATTATATTATTATTATTATCAACTTCAATTTTTCTGAACCAAACAACAACGTTATTGTGGTTGATGACACCTGTTGCACCTCAGTGAAAAAGTAACAACTTGACAAAAAGTTAGCGTTCTTTTGGACGATTCTCAACTCAATGGTTTTCACAAATTTTACAATTAATATTTTTTATTTACGGTTCAGATTTGACCCCAATCGATGTTTCTCCCCCTAATTTTTAATTTGATTTTTCTATAATTTTATCCTCTTTCGTATTCCCTGCACAGAGCAAGATACGAAAGATACTTGTAGACACACCCAACAAACCCTGAACTTGAAGGCCCGAAAATTTTGAACTTGAAGAGAAGGGAGAAAAGAGTTTGATCAAATTCAATTTCAAATCCGTTTTGGGGGAGCATTGTCTCAGCAAGTTTTTCACATCATAGACATGTCTACCAAGTTTGGAAGATTGGTGTCTTTGGTTTACAAGAGAGGATTTTCCACCTCCACCAGCATTCAAAAGGGTGGTTCTGAGCAAGCTGTGAAATCATTGAACCTCTGTTCTGCAATTAATCAGGCTCTGCACATTGCCTTGGACTCTGATCCCCGGTTGGTCTCTCCGTTTATTTATTTCATGAAGATATATCTAGTGAGAGTGTGAGAGGTGATAAGAGTAATCTTGATCTTACATTTCTAGATGCATGATCGGTCTAATTAGTTTTAACCCTTATTATTCATTTCAATTGTATAGTTTAAATTCAGTGATATAAGGATCTCACAGTATCAGCTTTCACCTAATTTGTTTGTTTTATGTATTTATTTTTCCTTTTCCTTAATGTGTAGAAACAAACTGCTTGGAATTAGTTCTGTTTAATTACTTCTTCAAACTGTGTTGAGTTCTTGTGTTACGCTTCGATTTGTACATAGTCTGCTGGAATTTGTATAGTTTCAAGTTAACGTAACTCAAATTTCGGTGTGTCATTTGCATTGTTTCCCTGTTATTCTGAAAGGTGGTTTCCAACTTTGATATCAGAAAATAGAAAAAAAAAAACCTTGGAGTGGGGGCCTATGGGGGAAAGAAAGCATTGGACTGTAACACTATAGCATCTAACATCATTCCAAGAAACATTCAATTCCCAGAGTTTTTTCATTTTCGTTTTAACTTTTTTGTTAAAATTTGATCTTTATTTTAGATTTGGGGCTTCTGTTAAGGAAATGATTTTATATTTTCTTTAAAGGACCTAATAGGGAAGTCTACAAGTAATTGCTGGTGACTCCCATGTCTCAAATCCCCTATATAGAACATTTATTTTGAGATTTAATGGAAGAGTGAATTCTTATGTAAGCGAAACTTTGTTCACAAAGGTTGCTCTTGGAAGCTTTGTATTTCAACACTCTTTTAAACTATGTTAAAGTAATATTCAGATTTTGCATATCTCGATGCAGCGTTAGCATGTTTGAGAAGTTGTTTGGTTCTGTTTCTTCTAATACGTTGACAAACGGAGTTTCTGTGTTACATATCCTACTTTAAGGTTCTATCAGTTGCACTATTATGAGTTGTTTATGTATAGCATTAATATGTGGTGTACTTCTTTATCTTCTCTTGCACATCATCACAGCTCTTATGTGTTTGGAGAGGATGTAAGCTTTGGTGGTGTCTTCCGTTGCACAACAGGATTAGCAGACCAATTTGGTAAAAATAGGGTTTTCAATACCCCTCTCTGTGAGCAGGTATTTATTTTTATGATTTCACATTGCCTTTGTTATTCCTTTTTCTTTCTTTCTTCCTATCTCGCATGTGAATGTCTGTATATTTAATAAGCATGAATATATGGTTCTAATATCACACAAATCAGAAGTAAATTCTAACATTCAAGATGATTTTCTATCAAAGAAAGGAAAAAGAAGCATAAAATAGAGCATTTTCTGAACCATGGTCTGATGGAATCTTACTCTTATATTGTGTTCAAAGAATTTGATTGTGCATTTTACCGATTTTTTCTTTTTACAACAACAATCTTTCTAATTATTTTTGTAGCTTTTATATCCTAAGAATTGACATAAATTTTTATGCTGCAATGCTACTCCCAGGGTATTGTTGGCTTTGGTATTGGTCTTGCAGCTATGGTGAGTCTATGAGGTTAAAGTAATTCATTTATAACTGTTACAAAACCTTACTACAATCTGATACATTCAAGCTATTTATGTATTTTACCTGACAGGGAAATCGAGCCATAGCAGAAATCCAGTTTGCAGATTACATTTTCCCTGCTTTCGACCAGGCAAGCTACCTTTCATGGCTTGGTTTAGTCAAAAAGCCCCTTTTGATCAGTAATTGACCAATTTTAGTTTCCAGATTGTCAATGAAGCTGCTAAATTCAGATACCGAAGTGGAAACCAATTTAATTGCGGAGGTAAACTTTTTTCACTGCTTCAATATTGAAGTTTGGCTCATCTCTATTTTCAGTTCTTGTATTCATTTTTTGTACTCATTTATAGGTTTAACAATTAGAACCCCTTATGGAGCTGTGGGCCATGGTGGGCATTACCACTCTCAGTCCCCTGAGGCTTTCTTCTGTCATGTTCCTGGTATAAAAGTATGCTGGTTTCATATGGACTTCAATGTGTTTGTCAGAACCTTAATTTCCTTCACTTCTATTTCTTTCCATGTTGTTCAAATAAAAAGACCACTTAAAATACAGTGTGTGGTTGTTCAATAGATTTTATAAATATTCAAATTCTAAACTTAAGGTAGTATGGCAAGGCAAGAGTTGAAATCCATGGCAATCATAAATTGCTCACTTGTTGTTAGACCATTAAATGTTTACGTAAGGAAGAATAAAAAAGGAGTAAGTTAGAAACATGTAAAGAGGGGAGTTTGTTATAGTTGGTTAGAAGAGAGAGAAAGTATAAATAATAGACCGAATAGGGGGAGAGGGGTATCAGATAAGTTTTTTGCCTTTAGGTAGAGACTGGATCTTTTTTAGTGGAGGAAGGGAGGCTTCCTTTGGGGGAATACTTGCCTTGTTATTCTGTTCTTTCATACTTTTCAGAATTAATAAAGTTTATATTCATACAATTGCTTCTTTTTGTTGAGTGTCTGTGAAAGGATTCTCATCTGTTACGGTCCCTGATTAAAGGAACCTAACACTTGTCCACTTAAGAATATTATCAAGGTGAGTGGAATAGTAATGACAGCAAAATCATTTCAACGAAGTTGAAGACTAAGTTATTCAATAACGACAACATCTAAAAGGAAGATTAAGGTTTTTAATGTATAATATAGTCAAATGGACTGAACAATATTTAAGTGGACGGCTATTTTATTATAGAAAAGGTTCCTTTGACTAAGATGCATCTAGATGACATACTCTCAAAGTCCTTAACTGGGGTACTCTTCGAAAGTGGGTTTTAAATCTAACTTAACCTCACAAAACTGCATTATAAGGTAAGGTTTGCATTTACTTTATATATTATAATTTGGTCATATCATAGAAAGTGACTTTTAGATTTAACTCAACCTCACAAAACTACATTATAAGGTGAGGTTTACATTCACTTTATATATTATAATTTGGTTATAACTTTAGTATGTCACCTCACACCGAAAATTGGACATTTAGAACAATGGAAATAAATATTTATTGATAGTTCGACAGTGGGTGGCATGATAGGCTCAAAACATTTCTCTAGGTTAGATTTTGATAGAATCTTAGAAAGTGTGGATTTTAGGCATAATACAACTTCATAAAAATTAGTTTGTTAAGTGAGGTTTGCACCTATTTATATATTATAATTTAATCACATCTGAAGTCAATATGGAATCTTGGATATATAGTCACATAATATTGGGCTCATACGGAATCTGAATGCTTGATCATAAGATGGAATGTTGAATATGTTTAAACTACATTTTCTAGAATTTTAGTAGGTTGAAGTAGATTTGTATATTTTATCCATTCAGGCCCAATAGAACCACAAGTCGTGGTCTCTCAATAGTTTTGCTCTTTCTCCATGTCCCCTATATTTCCATTGATTGGGATTCAAGTTTATGCCAGTCTCGTTTTACATAAGAACTATAGCATGCTGCTCATTTCTTGTGGGAAAACAAAATTTCTTTGAATATTTTGCCTTTCTTAGATAAGTACTTTTCCCCAAATGCCTTAACTAAGTTTCTTTGTAGGTGGTCATCCCCAGAAGTCCACGACAAGCAAAAGGGTTGTTGTTGTCTTGCATTCGAGATCCAAATCCTATAGTATTTTTTGAACCGAAGGTTGTTTTCTACCAAAAAGCCTTAGTGAATTATGAGCATTGTATGCACCTTTTACATTTTTAATATTGTAATTCATGGTTTCAGTGGCTTTATCGTTTGGCCGTAGAAGAAGTACCGGAGGATGATTACATGCTGCCTTTATCTGAGGCTGAGGTACACACGATTCTGAATAAAAGAAAATTTTTGCTCAACATTATTGAGACGTGATTCTGGGAAACGTTTACTCTGATGAATATTGAAATGTGTATTCAGGTGATTCGGGAAGGAAGTGATGTAACACTTGTGGGATGGGGAGCTCAATTATCTATTATGGAACAAGCTTGTACTGATGCGGAAAAAGTAAGTGGCTGTTGCACTGCAACTGATAGCTCTTGAAACATGTATTCTGCATCACACCGTATTATTTTTGTTCACACCAAGGAAAACTTCCCAAAAGGTTCACTTAGAATAGGATCAAACTAGAACTATACATATATAGGGAGTCTAAAGTATCAAGAGCAACCTATTCACTATTCACTGGCTCTCCTCTATGGTTTCAAATGACTTGATAAGTTAGATGATATTCTTTTAAACTACTTTGTGTTAATCCAGAAATTGTGTTTACACAAGAACAAGATCGTTCTGTTCTGTAAAAGAAAGTTTGACATTTCAATTTCTCATTTCTGCTATAATATATGACCTGTATATAAGGAATTCAATTCGTAAGTGGATGCATACATTTTCATCTCGTAAGTTAAATTCAATTCTAATGTTATTATGAGATTCTGCAGGAGGGAATTTCTTGCGAATTGATTGATCTGAAGACACTAATTCCTTGGGACAAGGAAAAAGTAGAGGCCTCAGTTAACAAGACAGGAAGATTGCTTGTGAGTATACAGTTTACTGAATAATACTCTAACCTGGTTTGGTATCAACTCACATGATGCACTGATGTAATTTGTAGGTTAGTCATGAGGCTCCTATAACTGGAGGTTTTGGTGCTGAAATCTCAGCTTCCATTGTTGAGCGTTGCTTCTCAAGGGTATGCTTATATATTTTTATGTATACCTCTGAAAAATGGAGTCTTTAATTAGAATGATTTAGTACCATGTGCATACAAGTGTAGCTCCCAGCCCATAATATATGTCTGCAGATTTTCCTTTCAAATGCTATCTAAGGGTAATTTTCATTTTCATTAACCTTCTCAACACATTTTCATGTAGAAATCTCAAAATTCATGAAAATCCCACCTAGAGGAATAAAAGATTGAGAAGAAAAAGAAAATGGTTCAAAGATTTTATATGATGGTCCTATAATGTTAAAAATAACATTTACAATATTTAGTTTATAGTTTTAATTTTTTAAAATGAAATGGTGACACTTGTGGGGTCATATTGTAGTTGTTGACATGTTTTTAGGTTTTATAAATGTACTTTTCTTACATATGGGAAAAGAGAGCAAAATATCAGTGTTACCTTTTAGTCTTTTAGAGAAGTTTAGCTCTGCTATGCTATGTATGAGTATCTATGTATGCATGTGTATATAATGTTTATAAAGTGTACTTTATACTTAACGTTATAAAATTAATTTATAATTAAGGTTTGTATCTATTTATATATTATTATTTGACTTTATTTCTGATTGATATGGGAATTTCAATACATATGTCTTGAGCTTGTATTTGTCTTTTGTAGTACATGTCTTAAGCTTGTATTTGTCTTGTGACACAGTTAGAGGCCCCTGTAGCAAGAATTTGTGGTTTCGACACTCCTTTTCCTTTGGTTTTTGAACCTTTCTATATGCCAACCAAAAATAAGGTAATGTTATGTTTACCTCAAATTTATCTTCTTTTTCTCTTATGCATCATGTTTAAGATATGTGACTGATACAAGGTTCTCATTCATTATGCAGATATTGGATGCAATTAAATCCACTGTGAAGTACTAATGAACTTAGTCACCATTTTTTGGTCATCTATAAAACCTTGATACGGTCATCTATAAAACCTTGATACCATTGAGTGATGTGATGCATTAGTAAAGTGTACCATGGAAGTAGGTGGTTATACAAAACTGTTATATAAAAATATCAACAAAAGAACAATGGGCATACACTATGTAGTGCCTTCAATTTGAAAGGAGTGATCCCCATAAGTAAAAATTTCCTATTATATGTAGATTTCTCTCTTTAATTCTTTGGCCTTCATAATGTGTATCAAAACAGTCACTTTCATTTATCATCCAACAAAGAAACAAAACAATTTGAGTTAAAAAAATCCATAGGTTATTACACCAAAACTTAAGTTGGTCTATAGAATTTTGGACAATAAGTCATTTTCTATCTACTTATTTGACCATCCGAAATTTTACACACTCACAAGAGCAAAGTTAACATCTCAAATAAACATTTTTTAGAAATATAATTTTTTTTAACGAGTATTGTTTTTGCAGTTTTCACTTAGTAAATTTTTCACTACACAGTATTTATCTTACAAGCCTCCTTCATCCTTTATCGAATGGTGGGGTATATGCAAAAAATTCAATGATGTTCAAGTTTTTGGTTAGAGATTTTGATCAAATTTAGATTAATGTGAAAAGTGATGTCAAAGTACGATTAAAATAATATTTATAAGTATATTTTGTTAATCATGAACTTCATTTGAATGAGTTACACTTAGGGGTCCATTGTCCTAAAGACTCAATAGTTAGCTTACTTATGAGAAACTGTATTTGTTCTTTGTTAAGTTATCTAATGCGAGAATATGTTTTCGGAAGATACAAGGAGGTACCAATATACGGTCTTCTAACTCAACAAGGAACGTAATTATCAGATGATAGAAGTAGTCTTTGACTTTGGAAACATAATACCCAATTCGGTACCCATGGTTGATCATTGAACTTATCCCTTGAATAATATAATCCTCGGTATTTTGTGATCACCATAACAATTGTACTGATTATAAGTTATCTGTTACTAGATACTCGATAAATAATATTTTGTTATTGTCTTAAGTAACTTATTTAAAGGCTGTAGTTGGTAGTTGGTAGAACCGAGAGATCTTCAACCACATACAGTAGATGTACATTATTTTAAATTATCACTAATTTGCATTCAAATATTCGTGGAGAATATGTGCATAATTATAATATAATAAATAATTATAAATAAACAAATAAGTTATCAATAACAAAAAAAAACATTATATAAATTTTACTCATTTTTAGTTTCTTTCTATCTTTTACTATTTTACCATTTAAGATATTAATTAAGTAATTTTTTTAAAACAATAAGAAATTACAGAAAAAAATATAGTATTAGTAAATATTCAATCTAAAATAAATACATATATTCTATACACATTCAGTTTTCTAATGTCAAATATCAATAAAGAAGTTATTAATATTATACAAATATCAAATAAAAGTTGGATAAATATCAAATGATTATAGAAAAAAATGGTAATAATCAAATGGGTCTTACAAACTTAATACAAATTTGTTACATTATAAAAAAATTAAAAGTATTTTATTAATTTAAAAGGAGATTAGTACGAGAACGAGATAGATATGTAGAGACAGATCATATCTTTGTATCCAATTTAAAAAATAAAATATTGTCATATATATCAAGTTAGTATTTTAAAAATATTTCCCTCTCACACAATTATAATAAAAAAAATATTTTCAAATACAAATAAATACATAATGTAATTTTCAAATAATATACATTTTAAAAAAGAATATAGACAATAAATATAAGATCACATATATGCAGCTAAGTTAAAAAAGATAATATATCTAAGCTTACATAGTAAAATAATAAAATATTTTTTGCTTCTCTAATATTTTATAGATGAAACACATTAATTTTATTAATGTAAACTTTGTGCAAGGGATGATGTAGGATATTTAGGGTTAGAACTTTACAAGGAATTTGAAAAATTAGTGAGAATGTAGATTGAAAAGTTATTGAAATTAGAGATTTTTATTATTATTATTATTATTAATATTATTATTATTATTATTATTATTATTATTATTATTATTATTATTATTATTATTATTATTATTATTATTATAAGAAACATGGTTATCTTAAGCTATAAAACTTCAATTGGAGTGATTCTAAAACGAGGTGAATGTTTATATTTTGAACTTTAATTTAGGTTTAATAATTGCTTAATTTGGATGTGTAGAACATAAGATATGATTTAAGATAAACTTGGATAGAAGTGAGTTTCTGATAATCAATTGAAGGAAGAAAATGAGGTGATAATGAAAAAACTGGAAGGAAAAAATCACTTTTTCGAAAGAATGCAACACACAGGATGAGAAAGTTGTTTGATACAACCAAAAAGGTTTTTAAATCACTCAAGAACTTAGGAGAATCAATCTCATTAAGGTAAAATAGATAAAATCAATTATTTATGAATAAAACTCCACATGTCCCTTCATGAAAACGTTCTAATTTATTTAGAAGCTTTAGTCATTAGAATTACAAAAGATACATTAAATTGTAGTTACGTTCCACTTAAGCTAAGAATGATTCCTATGTTGAGTAAATAATGTTATTTTAGGTTCACTATTTAGTGATGATATCAAAAAATAATGGTTGTTTTAATAAATTACAAGTGACATCCTAAAAGGGATATTACACTTTTGGTCTCCCAAAGGCTCATGACTAAGTGACCAATTGGATCCTTATCACAACTTTTGGTCTCCCACATGACAAAAGCTCATTAATTGATTAACCCAAAATATAATTTGGTCAAGCAATTTTACAAAGGTTTTGACCATTATTTAAACAAACTTAGTCTTCCTCCATTTGCGCCATGATGCAATTCACCATTTTGGTCTTTTCTTCTTGAAACTTGGGCTTGTATTTAAATAATATGGACAACACTTGTTTAAGAGCTTCCTTTGCTTTCCTTGTTTTGACCTTTGTCATAAGTTCTCTTAGCTCTTCAAATGGATCATTGTCTTTGTTCATGGTCACATACCCATCATTCTCTCTCTCTTGAGAAGAATTTATCTTCAAATCGGATTCTCCATCTACTTCAAGAAAAGATAAGTCAGACACATTGAAGGTAGAAATAACATTATACTCACTAGGCATATCAATTTTGTAGGCATTGTCATTTATTCTTTCAAGAACTTGGAATGAACCATTCATCCTTTGTTGAAGCTTTGATTTCCTTTGTTTTGGAAATATTTCTTTTCTCCTGTGCACCCAAACCCAATCTCTAGGTTGGAAGACAACCTTATTTCTACCTTTGTTAACTTTCCTTGCATAGCTCTCAATTGGAGCCTTGACTTGCTCGTGTAGCTTCTTCACATACTCAGCTTTAGCTTGTGCTTCTTTATGCTAAAACTAAGAAATTTTAGGCATAGGCAATAAATCAAAAGGAGTTAAAGGGTTAAATCCATACACAATCTCAAAAGGTGAAAAATTAGTTGTGTTATGGATAACCTATTGTAAGCAAACTCAACATGAGGAAAACATGCTTCCCAAGACTTAAGATTTTTCTTTAAGACAAAGCAATGTGGATGTGTGTGTGTTGAACCTCCCTACAAATGATATCAGAGCCCATGGTTTAGGTCTAGTGACCGGGCTTAGACGAGTACGTCCCTCCATGATCAGGTGAAGCCTTGACAGGTGGCCAGTGGCAGATAGCATGAAAGTGAATCATGAGAGGTGGAGAGCAAGAGATGCTTAGTGTTTGACCATGGATTGTGAAAGAGAAGTGATGAAAAAACTTCCGCTGTAGGGGAGATGGTACAAACAAAGTCCCATATCAGAAAAAAATAAGAGATGGACATGGACCTTCATTGATAAAAGGCCTTTTGGAGTGGTACCAAAAGCAAATCCGTGAGGACTTGACCCAAAGCGGACAATATTTACCAAGTGTGAAGATTTATGTGTGTGTTGAACCTCCCTACAACAAGCATCATCTACTTTCATGGAAGGTAGGAAGTGTGCCATCTTTGAAAATCGATCAAAAAAATAACCACAGAGTCCATTCCATTCTTTGTTTTAGGCAGCCCATAATAAAGTCCATAGAAATGTGAGTCCAAGGACATTCAAGAAGAGGAAAATGAGTAAATAATCCATGAGGCATAACCTTAAATTAAGTTCTTTTACATACAATATTGTGATCTTAAACCTTATGCAAATCACATTTCATATGAGACCAAAAGAAATGCTCATGTAAAATTTCCAAAGCCTTTTGAATCCCAATATGACTCATTAAACCCCGTGATCGAGGTCATACCCAAATCAAATTATTGCAGTATAATACTAGGAAGCGACTCCTAGGTCGTCTCTTAAGGACTAAATGTGGTTCAGTCATTACATCGAACATGTCGTGGGGGTGGTTTATGGACAGTTTTGTGACTTGAATTGAGGGGGGGGGGGAGCATTGTGAAATCTGAATTGGGGTTTTAAAAACCCCAAATTACAAAATAGGCCCTTCTAATGGGCTTCTACAAAAGATGACCAAAAATGGCCCAAAGCTAACCTAAAAACGAAATTAAAAAGAAATGGTTATGTGCAAAACAATAAATGATGTGATAGCTCTCTTTACGTCCCAACAATAATTCCAAAATTGTCCTACAAATAATAATTGAAATAATTAGGCCCAAATAATTCAAATTAATTAAAATAAGAATTATAGTCAAATTAAGCCCAAATAGTGAAAATGAGACAATAATGGAGAATTAAACACAATTCACTAAGACAATTCGGTACGAAAACTAAGTTGATAGTATAAAATAGTGATTGATCACCCCCCTTATTTGATTCAATCACAACCAACTCTCTAATGGAACATTTAGGCACACATAATTTTTTTTCTTTAAATAAGAATCCATTATGCTTATAGTAACCATTTTCAAAAAAACAATCATATGCAACAAATATTTAAGCAAAATGCACATCATGCATATACATGTCTTTTAAAGATTCAAGACCAAAGAATTTAGTTTCAAGCATAAAAAGCAATGGATGGCTCTTAGATAGTGCATTAACCATTGTATTTCCTTTTCCTTTTTTATACTTCCTGGTGTATAGAAATTTCTCTAAAAACTCTACCCATTTAACATGCCTCTTATTAAGCGTACCTTGTCCTTTCAAGGATTCCAAGGACTCATGATCACTAGAATGACAAATTCTTTGCATAACTTGTGAGTGCATATTTATGCCCTTCTTTGACCTTTAATCTTGAATTCTTAATTAGTTTTTGTACTTTAAAAGAATATTTTAATTAGGATTCATTATAACTAGGTCTATTGAGCATGAGATACAAAAACATGTTAAACATAACTTTTAGTTTTGTAAATGTTTTTTGGATATTTTGAAGTGTGTTATGCAGTTGTAGCTAAGTTGAGCTTATGGAAGTGTAGAAATAAATTGGTTAAAGTTTCATGGGAAATTAAAGATAAATCTAAGAAAAGAAAATAATAAAAAACCACAAGAAGTCAAGCCAATCATTGCATGAAGAAGGCAAAAAAAACATGAAAAAGTGAAAAAAAATTGACCTTAGAGTTTTTTTTTTGTTTTTTTTCTACAAAAAAGGCTTTGATAAATGATAAATATTTATGATAAAAGAGAATTTGAGAAAAAAATATGTTTATATTTATTTGATATTTTTGAATAATTAGCTTATTAAACTATATCACTAAATATCTAAAAATAATATTTGTCAAATCTTTTCGAATCAAGTAATAATATTCTTAAATATTTTTAGATCTCAACCAAAAATAAATATATCTTGGAGATATTGGATTATTTATAAGATAATTGGAGGAGAAAAATTACAACAACGGAACAATCCAAAACGAAGCCTAGTCAAATTTATATATAAAAAGACTTAGGAAAACACATTAGGGATCTTAGGAAGCTTTTGGGGGACCTAATTTCGTCCTTTCCACCATCTTTCACGTTCTTCACTCTCCCTTATTCTATTTTTATGTTATTTCTACATTTCATGAAATGTTAAGCCTTTAGGGTTGATTCTATTGAAATTTCATAATGGATTCTAAGGTTAGAATGTAATAATTGGTTTGTTCTTTTTTATTATGGTTGTTATTTATATTTTTCTATGTCTTTTGTCTCTTAATCAATTAAAGGTAATGAGTTTAAAATTATAACAAGTTAGCTTGTTGTAAATCTACATATCATATCAAATATTAGTCTAAGGTTTTTAATTTTAATTGAAAATTTAATTTTATTAAAGTTAGAAACTTTTATGTAATTGAATGTGTTTTTGTCAATAATTGAGAATATATTTTGATTAAAAGTGAAAAATTTAACAAGAATTAATCAAGAATGTAGTTTGGTTAATTCGTTGTATCTTTGGATTAAGATGTTGTAGAAAAGCTGACAAAAACATGAACAAAATTTCCTGAGGCGTGTAGAACCACTATCCTTAAGGACTTATCTGCGATGTATTGCGTAAGTCTCTCAGGATACAATAGGAACTTCCCAGAATATCTCTGAGGATCTTAGAACTAGCAAGGATCTCTAAAAAGAGTATAAAATAACCCAGAATATTTTTAGAGGAGGTAAAAAAGGAAGGAGAATGAGAAAAGACTAATTTGGGATGTGTGTTGGAATGGAGAAAGAACTCTCTATTTGTAGAGCTAAGGAAGAATAAAATCAATAAAAGACAATAAAAGCAATAAATAATTTGACTGTAGCAACACTTAAAAATTTGATTGTTGCTAATTAATAAAAATATTAACGTTGCCAATTAATAAAATAATATGAGCAATGTAAAACGTTCCAACACCAACGTTTAACTTTTGCAATATTATAACAATCCCCCACATATTGCAAAAAAAAGTTTTAATAGAAAAAAAAACTTTGATTTTGGGTCTCATAAGATGTAATGCATCAGAACTGGTATAGCAAGCTATGTGAACCAGTCTTAGATTTGGAAACTTAACACATAATGTAGTTGGTATAACAAGATATATGAACCAAAGACACTTGATGTGTGTTAGAGGTTTATCAATCACAATACACCCCCACAATCCTTGTTGTTATCGCTGTGTTGCGCTTACTAGACCATGCGCGTGCTCGGTATTCATGAGTGCTCTAGAGATCATGCCAAGATCTCATGCAAGCGGCCCCACTCGACACTCATATAGGTGATTTCATCAAGTGTATGCTGCAAATCATACACCTCTCACAAGGGATATGAAAATCATTAAAAACTTTGTTTACGATAAAATTCTTTCACCAGATAGAATTTTAATGACAAAGTTTAAAATCATTCTAGCACTTTCACACACACCATAGGAATGGACATAATTGATTAAAATAAATTTAGTGATATCAGAACTAACAAGTGACTTGTTTTTACCCATATGAACCTTATTCATGGGATCTCCAATCACAAAGGTTGGGTTACCATCACTTGTTTATTTGCAAGTGGCTTAATTCTCATTCCTCTAGATGTTTCTAATATCATTTGTCTTCTTAGGGTTTTGTTAGAGGATCTGCTAGATTCCGTTATAACTTCACATAATCAATGGAAATAGTTCCACTCTTTAGGAGCTGCTTCACCAAATTATGTCTTAATTGTATATGTCTATTTTTTCCATTGTAATTCTTGTTTTTAGCTATAGCTATTGCCGATTGGCAATCACACTGTATTGATACCGATGGGGTTGATTTCATTCCTAGTGGAACGTTCGCTAAGAAGTTTTTCAACCACTCAGCCTCATTACCAGCCATCTCAAGAGGAATGAACTCAAATTCCATTGTTGATCTTGCAATAATTGCTTGCTTGGCTAATCTCCATGTAATCGCACCACCCCCAAGTGTGAATACATAACCACTAGTGGATTTTGTCTCATCTGAATCAGAGATCCAGTTAGCATCACTGTACCCTTCTAGTACAACAGGAAATCCACTGTATTCAATGGCATAATCCATTGAACCTCTTAAGTACATCATAAGCCTAGCAAGTTCATCCCAATGTTCTTTATTTGGACATTGAGTGTACCTACTTAGTCTAACTACTGCATAAGCAATATCAAGTCTAGAAAAGCTCATCAAGTGTAGTAAGCTCCCAATTATTTGGGCATACTGAGGTTGAGATAATGATTCTCTTTATGTTTTATTAATTTAGAATTAGCATCATAAGGGGTACTAATTGATTTAAGCCATAAAACTCAAACTTCTTAAGAAGTTTCTCAATGTATTGTTCTTGAGATAGTAATATACTAACTTTCTTCCTTATAATTCTAATACCTAAAATCACATTGGTTTCACCCATGTCTTTCATTTCAAAATTTGATCCTAAAAACAATTTAGTTCTAGCGACAATCTCATTGCATGTACCAAAAATTAACATGTTATTCACATACAAAATGACATATTCTCTACTTTCAAATTTAGAATATTATCAATATCATTAAGTGAAAAGCCAAATTTATTTCTTCAAGTAATTAAATAAAATTACCTACACCCCAATAGTTTTAAAATATTTAAGAATGGTAAACGAGAAAACACCTAGTAGTGCTTCTCTTATTTGTAGGTAAAATATACGAAAAATTACTCAAGTACCTCATCTTTTTATTTCTTTTTCTTTCTCTAAGGAGAAAATCTTCTTCACCTTTCCTCAAACATTACAAAGGCATGACACATAAAAATTAGGGCTAACTCCAACGAACTCTAAGTTGTCGCCTCGTCTCCCTCTTCTTCATCCTCATTTGCGGTCCCGTCTGAGTTTTGGAAACAAAGTTTTGATCCTCTGGGATTGCGTTGTCGATGTCATTCATTAGTCCTTAAGATTGTTGTAGAAAAGCTGACATAAACACGAACAAAATTTCTTGAGGCGTGTAGAGCCACTGTCCTTAAGGACTTATCCGCGATGTATTGCGCAAGTCCCCAGGATACAACATGAACTTCTAGAATATCTCTGAGGATTTCAGAACTAACAAGGATCTCTAAAAAGAGTTTAAAATAACCCAATATATTTTTAGAGGAGGAAAAGAAGGAAGGAGAATGAGAAAAGACTAATTTGGGATATGTGTTGGAATAGAGAAAGAACTCTCTATTTATAGAGTTAGGGAAGAATAAAGTCAATAAAAGACAGTAAAAGCAATAAATAATTTGACCGTTGCAGCACTTAAAAATTTGACTGTTGCTAATTAATAAAAATATTAACATTACCAATTAATAAAAGAATATTAGCAATGTAAAATGTTCCAACACCAACGTTTAACTTTTGCAATATTATAACATAAGATTCGTGGATCTTCTTCCCCATTTCATTGCAGTAAAGTACTCCTTACATATCGTCATTTCATTCCCTATTAATCCCATTTAAACATTGTTTCATCCTCCTTTAATTAATCAAATCTTTCGCTGCCTTCAACTGGTTTTCATTCCAATTTGATGAGTGCTATGTTTTTTTGAACTATCCAGCAAATCGTGCCAAGGAGCAAGTCATTATGTGATATAGAACTAGGTTTGGGCACTCAGCACCAACTGCTATATTTTCCAAAACTTCATACAACTCCTTGCTACCAAGGTTGCGCTCAGTGGTCAACCTCTTGCGCTCAGCAGCAGCAAGCTATTGCAGCAACTTCATGTTTTACTACTTTATAGCATATGTTCTACATGTAAAGAATGATCTTCCACGTGGTTTGTGATCCACTAATCATGCCTGATGATCAGGATAGCTTAGACACCGTGGGAAGGCTAAATCCACCTTCTCCACCCCATTGTGAGAGGACTTTGAGTTTTGTATGATGAATTGTTATAGAGATGACTCCAACTTTGTTATCCTCTGATAGGAAATAATATATTTGATTATTGTTTACCTTATTTAGTTTCTGCATAATTGATTCTGTCTTAAATAATTGATATATTCTTTCCTTAATTATAGAATCTAGGTATTTTGTATATTCTATATATTGTACGCTGGTTGCTCTTTCCAAATCAATAAAACAGATTTGTTACAATCCTTACATGGTATCAGCCTAGTTTCGATCCTTCCTTACTCTTTCTTCTTTTCTTTTCTTCCCTATGGCTAATACTGATGGTGCTTTTTCCTTTAACACCATGATCCACATGTTAAACATACGCCTCACCTCAACCAATTTCATTCTCTGGCGTTGTCAGCTCCTTGCTCTTCTCGAAGGACAGGCCCTTTATGGTCATATTGATGGCTCAATCATAACTCCTCCTGCGAAATTGCCTGCTACTGATGGATCTTTGACGGTTCCTAATCCAACCTTTCTCATGTGGAAACAACAAGATCAAAGACTTGTAAGTCTTCTTCAGGCCTCCCTTACTGAAGAGACTCTAGCTGAAGTACTGTGATGAGTCAATATTTTATTAATTTTACTTAGTCTATTGTACTGAAATTAATCAGGGAATTGTGCTTAAACGTCCGGTATTTTCCCGTTTATGCTAATTATGCTTAATTTAATCGGAAATTCTTATTTTAGTTAATTTGAATTTTCTGAACTAATTATTTGCATTATTATTTTCAGGAAAAATATTGGAAACACTATTTGGGATATTTGGAGGACACTATGGTAATTTTATGGAAAAGGGTGTAACATGATGAATTTAGGGGTGCACACGGAAAGGCAATAGCTACCACCTTTGGAACACATGCCACGACCAGCAACATTAATAGCTGCATGTTCACTTTTAACTTTTCTTTCTTTGGTGAAAGCATTGGCCATGCATTATTTGAATCAACACTCACGTCCAACCTCTGCAACATGTTCATTGCTGCAACAGCTTGCAGCCCATACATGGTCCAGCAAACAGCATTTAATAGCTCTGCCTTCACGCTCCAGCTGCAACAACACGGTCCAGCCAAGGTGTGCAGCACGTGAACGATGGGTTCACCTTGCTTCATTCAATAAAAGTGAGCATCACCCGTTGAAGAAAAACACACTCACAAACTCAATAAGAAAGCCAACATCCAGCTGGTTGAATTGAAGTGTTGTCACGGCTTGCAGCAATAAAGGGGTGAACACTTTGCTTTCATTCAATGATGAGTGTGTGTTGTCCAGCTAGTAAGGAGTGCAGCCCATGTGCAGCACGTAATGGAAAAGAAGAAGTGGCCCTCAATGGGAATTTAATATGAAGCTGGCAGCAAGGCACAAGACCAAAGGAGATGCATCCAACAAGCATGACACGGTCCACAAAAGAAGCATCCAGCAGCCTCCACACTAGAATGCATCCAGCAGCTTCAGTTTATGGTCCAGCAAGTGTGCAACGTCTTCACAAGGAAGCACAAAAATTGCAGCATCACATTTTCGCACGCTACACCACATAGGATTGCTTAGTTTTCTCTCTTAAAGAAGTGAATGTAGGGACGTGTATGGAGAGCTCCAAATACACAAGCTGATTTAATTGTTTAGAGTAAAAGTATGGGGTCACTACTGTTGGAGGGCACACACACGGACAAGGGGGATAAAATAAAAAAAGAAGCACCAACGCTGATGGCAATTGGAGAAATGGGTAGCCATCAACCACATACAATTAAAAATCCAAGTAAAGGGCTGTAGCTGCCGACACTTCAACCTATTTAAGGAGGCTTGGCTGGAACGTTGAGAGAGGAGGAGAGCACACTTTTCATTTTTTTTTAGTTTTTGTTCTGTATTTGCTAAAAGTTTTGTAAGAACTCTCTTTGAAACCATGGTGGGAGCTTCACGGTTTTGAACCATTGAATGAATAAGAATGTATTCTTCTTTCTCTTTTACTTTGAATCTTGTTCATCTTTGCTTGGTGGAAGTGAAAACCGTAATTCATTTCCTTTCATTTCTTTGGTTTCCTTTGAATGTTGAAAGCATGAGCTTGTAGTTTTTTTTTTCTTTGCATTTTCATGGTAGTTCTTTAGTTTGAATGAAAGCTTATTTTCTGTTTTGCTTCTCCTTTGCTACAACATTTTCGTTTTCCTTTTAGTTTTCTTGGTTGGATAATGAAAATAAAGTTCTTGTTGAGTTTTGGATTGAAGAAAGCTTGAGTTTGTGTATGGGTGTTTGAGGTTTGAACCCTTTCTTCTTATGTTTCGTTTTTGTTGATTGGAAGCATTTTATGAGCTGAACTTTGTGTTGTTTCCTCATGGCTGGACGGTGCTGAACCATAAGCTAGGAGTTTGATTTTTGTTTTTACCAAAAGCTTGAAGAAATGGAAGGTTTGGTTTGGACAAATAAGTAGAAGTTTGGGTTTATTGTTTTTGTGTTAATTTGCAATTTTTACTTTGGTTTCTTTGGTGTATTCTCGGTAGAATGAGAGGGTGAGAAAAGCTTTTTATGATTGAGAAAAGAAGAAGTGTAGTTTATGGTATTAGGAAGCAATTGCCGAGAATTGCTAGAAGAAAGAGAACACTTTTTCATTTTAGTTGACCTTGCACATGTGGCAAGTTGAAAGAAGAATTTTCCACTTTTTATATTAAAGCCAAAGTTGTTTTTGTGTGGTGGAGAGAAGAGCACGTTTTTTATGGTAGAAAAGTAGAAGAAAACACTTTCTTGGAGCACACGGGACAAGAAGGAAAAGCACATGGGACAAGAAGGAATTAATTTATTGTTTGATTGAAGGAAGAAAGTGAATGGTAACATGGTGTGCTTGAGATTCACGGCCAAGAGTCTTTCTTAAGCCATTTGAACTTTAATTTTCTTTGTTAATTGCACCTTGGTCACGTAAATTACTAGAAGTAAAATAGGTTTGTTAATTTCTCTTGTTTTCACTTAGTTTAATTAGTATGTTGAGTTGTTTTTCATGTCTTATTTAGTGTTGCATTTAAATAAATTTAACTGTGGTAGATAGTTGATTGTAAAAGTGTTGGTGTCTAGTATCTTAATTTATTTTAATGTTGTCTAATAATTGTGGTAGAGATAATTTAATTATCATGGTAGCTTAAATTTAATTCAGTTGGTCATTAGCTAAATTATAACGTTTCCTTGAGATTACTGTACTGTATTTGTAATTGTCACTCTGACTTAGTTAATATTTAATCTGTATTTGCACTTGCAATTGGGTATACACTTAGTTGCCCAGTTGGTGTTGAGTCGTCTCTTAGTCGATGAAACTGCATGGTGTAAATTAAGTTTAATATTAACACTGCGTTCACTTAGTTCGCTTTTATGAAAACATAATTAGTCTGCGCTTAGTTAATTAATTGTGTTGGATTAAAGGTTTGAGTCGCAATTCTATCTTGTCAATCTGTGATTGGAACGTTGTAATTAAGTTAATGACCAACTGTTTATTTTAATTCTGTGTTTGATTCTGTATTTTTTACATCTCTGTCTGTGTTTCTGTATTTAAATTCGTCTGTATTTTAATTTTATCCGTATTCACACAACAATTTCAAACCCCCCCCCACTTCCGTGTTTGACTTAAATTTCTGAACCGCAAAAATTGGTCCTTGAGAGACGACCTAGGAGTCACTTCCTAGCTATACTGCATTTCTAAATTGCACATTAAATTTGTGTGGGCCACGACACCCATCATACTGCACTGTGACACCGCACAGCAGATCTGGACTACTCTTGAATCCCTCTACGGTGGTGACTCCAAGCAAAGAGAAATTGGGATCAGAGATCAACTGTTGCACCTTACAAAAGGCTCATCCACTGTTAGGGAGTTTTCCAAAACATTTCGAGGCTTATGTGATCAACTCAGCCTTATGGGTAGACCAGTGGATGATTTAGATAAATTACACTGGTTTTTACGGGGTTTAGGTCCCACTTTCACTAGCTTTGGTGCATCTCAATTAGCCATGCGAGCACTGCCTATTTTTCGTGATCTTCTTTCTGTTGCCGAGAGTTTTGAAATGTATTTACATGCCGTTGAATCTCCTTCCTCTCAAGCTGCTTTTAATACCACTACTCAACGTTTCTCTCAATCATCCAATACACGTTTTCAATCTAGGTCGCGTTCTTTCTCAAATGGAAAAACAGGTCGTGGTTACCAATACTCAGGTCGTGGTGGTCGCGGCAGAGGACGTCGTCCTATCCATTGCCAAATCTGCCGAAGAGAAGGTCATTATGCCACATCTTGCCATCAATGTTATGAAGGTGGCCCACCTCAATTTGCCAATCTTGCTGAATCATTTGCAAATTCTTGCACTCTATCATATTCAAACCAGTCTGATTAGTACCTCGATACTAGAGCTTCAGCACACATGACAGCAAACTCATCTGATTTAGACTCAATTGAGCCTTATTCTGATAATCACACAGTTCCTGTTGGAAATGGTAATGCTCTCCCCATTTCCCATATTGGATCTCATCGTTTGACAAATACTTTAAACCTTCTTGATATTCTTGTTGTGCCTGGACTTCAAAAGAATCTCATTTCAATTAGCAAACTTACACGTGACTTTCCTGTGGATGCTATATTTACTAAAACATCTTTTCTACTTCAGCAAAGGGGTACAAAGGGAATTCTAGCAAAAAGGGAGGCGTGAGCACAACTTATATGTATTGGAGCATGGTCAAAATGCTTTTGTTTCTGTTTTAAATTCCAATAAGCTACGAGGATCTTTTGAATTGTGGCATTATCGTTTGGGTCATGTTCACTTTGATATTATTTCCCATTTAAGAAAAAGAGGTCTTTTGTCTTTATCTTTTATTTTACCAACTCCTTCCATTTGTGGCTCTTGTGAATTAGCTAAAAGCAAAAGACTACCTTATTCCCTAAATGAGAAACGTGCATCGCATGTGCTGGATTTAATTCATTGTGATTTATGGGGACCTGCTCCCATTTGTTCAAAATTTGGTTTTCGATTTTATGTGATTTTTATTGATGACTATTCCAGATTCACTTGGTTATATCCAATGCGCCTGAAATCTGATTTTTATGATGTATTTGTCCAGTTCAAGAAATTTGTTGAAAATCAGTTTCATACAACTATAAAAATATTCCAAAGTGATGGTGGCACCGAATTCAACAATAACAAAGTCAAGACCTTGCTAAATGAAACTGTAATTCTTCATCTTATGTCTTGCCCTCATACACCAGCCCAAAATGGTAAAGTTGAACGCAAACATCGTCACATCACTGAAACGGGCCTTGCAATGCTTTTTCATTCACATCTCCCTGCTCATTATTGGCTACATGCTTTTTGTTGTGCTGTTTATGTCATAAATCGGTTACCGACCACTCTTTTAAATGGTGTTTCTCCATTTGAGACCTTATATAATACTCCTCCTAATTAGGCATACTTTCATCCTTTTGGCTGTCGGGTTTATCCTTGTCTCCGTGACTATGCCACTAACAAATTGTCTTCTCGCAGTGCATCTTGTATTTTTCTTGGATACAACAGCAACCATAAAGGATTTCAATGTTTGGATCCTTCAACCTCCCGGTTATACGTAACAAGACATGCCAAGTTTGATGAACTTTATTTCCGTGTTCAAAAACAGGAACTATATCTCCAATTTCCGGATTGGGTTTTTCTTCATTTGCTGAATCAGCCTCAACACCTGAAATTCCTGCTCCAGCTCCTGCACCAGCTTCTTCTTTGCCACTATCCAAGGAACCTATGCACTCACCAACCATACCTTGTGGTCTATGTCCTGCTGAAGATACTCCTTCAACTGTTGTTTCCATGCCTGATACTCAACCACAAATACACCGTAGTGTCCAGTCTACTCATCCTATGGTCACACGCGCCAAATCAGGTATTTTTAGGCTTCGTCATTTTGCTGACATTCCCACCTACCAACCATCTTCTCTTCTTTATGCTCTGCTCACCACTTCTACACCCAAAGGGTTCAAATCCGCTGCCAAACATCCTGGTTGGTTGGATGCTATACATAAAGAGCTCCTGGCCCTACACTCCAACAATACTTGGGATCTTGTCCCACACCCATCCAACACCAACATTGTAGGATCCAAATGGGTGTTTCGCACCAAATATCTTTCAGATGGGTCAATTGACAAATTAAAAGCACGGTTGGTTGCACAAGGCTTCACTCAAACACCTGGTCTTGACTATGATCACACCTTCAGTCCTGTTGTTAAAGCTGCCCCTGTTTGTGTCATTCTCACTCTAGCAGTAATGAATAATTGGCTTCTTCATCAATTGGATGTCAACAATGCATTCTTGAATGGGCACCTGACACATCATGTCTATATGGAACAACCTCCTGGGTTCGTTGATCCTCGATACCCAAATCATGTTTGTCGACTTCAGAAAGCTCTTTATGGCCTCAAACAGGCCCCTCTTGCATGGTTTCAACGATTCAGCTCGTTTTTGCTCAGTCTTGGGTTCCTCAGAAGCAAGGCAGATCCATCTTTGTTTGTCTACCACAACACTGCTGCCACTTTATATATACTTGTTTATGTTGATGACATAATTTTGACAGGGAATAATAATTCTTTAATTCAAAAACTTTTGGCAAGGTTCAAAACTGAGTTTGCTATCAAGGATTTAGGTCATCTAAATTACTTTCTTGGTCTCGAGGTCCACTACAATACCAATGGTGTCTTTCTTAGCCAGACCAAATATGCTCAAGACATTTTATCTAGGGCCCAGATGTTGGATACAAAACTGATAGCCACACCGCTCCAACCTGATATTCAATTGACAACCATAGGAGATCCATTCTCTGATCCCACTCAATATCGCTCTCTCGTTGGTTAGTCAGTTTCTTCAAGCTCCAACAAATGATCACTTTCAAGCAGTTAAACGCATCCTTCGATATGTCAACGACACCATGTCCTATGGCCTATCCTTCACCCGTGGAGCTTCCCTTAATGTTCTTGGATACTCGGATGCAGATTGGGCTCAATGTATTGAGACTACGCGATCAACCTATGGTTATTCTATCTTCTTAGGCGGAAATCTCGTCTCATGGAGTGCTAAGAAACAACCAACCGTAGCTCGATCAAGTTGTGAATCAGAATATAGAGCCATGGATAATGTAGCAGCTGAACTAATATGGATTACTCATCTTCTACATGATCTGCATATTTCCTATCAAGCGCCAACTCTTCTTTGTGACAACAAGAGTGCTATATTCCTCTCCCAAAATTCGGTGGCTCACAAACGCGCTAAACATATTGATATTGATTATCACTTTGTTCGAGAGCTTGTTCTATCTAACAAACTCATCACTCAATTCATTCCTTCTGATCTCCAGCTAGCAGACATATTCACTAAAAGTCTGCATCGACCATTGTTCCAGTTCTTCAGAGCCAAGCTTCACGTTGGACCAAATCCCACGCTTTACTTGAGGGGGGATGATAGGAAATAATATATTTGATTATAGTTTACCTTATTTAGTTTCTACATAATTGATTCTGTCTTAAATAATTGATATATTCTTTCCTTAATTATAGAATCTAGGTATTCTGTATATTCTATATATTGGACGCTGGTTACTCTTTCCAAATCAATAAAACAAATTTGTTACAATCCTTACATCCTCATTGTCACCGGCCAGAGAAATATCTTGCCTCCTCTAGCCACCCTTCTTTAGCTAGGACTCCTAGTTAAGCTTCTAATCACTCCACTACACACAAACACCTTCACAAAAGCACCTCCATATATCTTCATTATGTTAATCATTAATTCCGCTGCATCTCTTGATCTAGATTCGTGGAACTTCTTTCCTATTTCATTGCATCGAAACACTCCTTACATCATCTCATCCCTATTAATCCTACCGAACATTATTTCATCCTCCTCTAATTCATCAAATCTTCCACTGCCTTCAACTGGTTTTCATTCTAATTCAATTAGTGCTCCTGTTTCGTTGAACTATCCAGCAGAACGTATCGAGGAGCAAGTCACCGTTGACCTACTAACCCTCAATGTCTGAGGTGATACTTTAAAAACTTTTTTTTGTTTAATTTTGTACAGTTTTTAATGGTTATTGCAGCGGTGGGTAAGAAACTCAACGTCTGAGATAGGGATGACAATGGGTCGAGTCGGGCACGGATAATGTCTACCCGCAACCCGACCCGCTAGATAAAATTGTACCTGTTACCTGCCCCGCTACCCGCTGGATACCCGCATAAAAAAAACCTGCGAATACCCATTAGATACCCATTTTTAATCCACGAATATTTAAAAGGATATTTTATTAAGTTGGAAATAGAAATAATATGAATAAAATTACAAAGAAATCTAAAAGTTGGAAGACATAAATAAATTACACAGTACACAAAATTATAGAGTAGAAAACAAAAGGAATAAATTACAATCTATACCATTTTTAAATGGTTATCACAAACATTATCTTAATTCCTTTTAAACAAATTTGATGATAGAAATTGCTAGAGTACAACAATCCCAAATCAACTTGAAATTGTTTGACATTGTTTGTAGTACTAAAAAATGTGTAGTAATATAGACATAACAGAATAGAAAACCACTAAGAAGAAGAAGAATAGAAATGGTTGCATCAACAGAAACACCTCGCCAGGACACGTCAACATCCATCACCGCCTCACTCAACAAATGCCATCGAAGCCACCAACAACCACCACACTCACTCAACTCTATCCGATAGGCGAGGAGAGGATTCGGTGGTAAAAACAGAACATCAAAAGCGCCAACCACGAAACTAATCACCAACATTATGAGCCATCTCAACCACAAGCAATACCTAACCTTCTCTCCATCACCTCATTCACAGGATTCATCATAATCGAAAAAAGGAAAAACAAATCTATACAAAACCCAGACGAAAAATAAACTTCACAAATCGCAGATTTAGCGCCTCACCGCCTCCAAGCTTCCACCGTAACGCCTCGCCGCACCGCGAGAAAGGAGTTCGCTCCCGATCGAGCGAAACTCCGCCAGGCCCAACGAAGAAGAAAGGAAGAATGCCTCCCTGAGTCGCGCCATCGCTGCTCCACCGACTACGCTTTTGCCGCACCCTCATTGCACCATCGCTCCGTCATCGCCGTTATGAGGTTGTTGACTTTGCTCAAGATGCAGATCATCCTCACCCCCAACATTGGGTTGTCTGCGGTGGAGAGAAAAGCATAAACTTTAACCTTTTGGCTGGAGTGTGATGAGGGAGAAAGAACTAAGATTTAGGGTTTGAGAGATGGATGAAGTGCGATGAGAGAGAAAGAACTGATATTTAAGGTTTGAGAAATACAACAACTTATAAAATAATTAAGACGAAGGATAAAATTATAATTTCAAGCGGGTAACGAGTATCCGTAGGTATGAATAGTGTGATATCCAAACCCGACCCGTTAATAAGCGGGTATTAAAATACTCGTTATCTACAGGTATCTTTTACCCGCAAATACTAAATACCCGTAGCAGATTTTATTCACAGATATTCGTGGTTACGGTTTTTATGTCATCTCTAGTGTGAGAGGAGATGACATTCCTGAATAATAAGATATTAAACATTTAAGAGATCCTTTCTAACGTTGCGATTTGACATTGAACGCATGACAATGAAGACAGATTTTGCACTAGTGATTTAAAAATATTAATTTAAGAAGCTTGATATATAAAGACATTTACATATATTTGGTTTTTCCATTGTGATACCATCCTTTCCTGTTTGATATGATGGTAAAGAGCATTTGTTTGTATGTAGAAAATACTTGTTTAAATAAATCCATTAAATACCTACAAGAGATACTGGTGATGTGAATATTTTGGTTGTTGCGAAATGTTCAAAATCAAACTGATTCACAAATAATAACAAAAAAAAAAAAAACAGATCAAAAGTGTAGATCTACTTTTTTTTTTTAAATTGAACT
Source organism: Vigna reflexopilosa (assembly GCA_027742785.1). Classification (NCBI taxonomy): domain Eukaryota; kingdom Viridiplantae; phylum Streptophyta; class Magnoliopsida; order Fabales; family Fabaceae; genus Vigna; species Vigna reflexopilosa. Next base: position 10,411,287 of record CM050929.1, on the reverse strand, counting down.
ATTATGTTTTTGTCGTAATTGTTAGAACTATAAAGATTATAATTTGTTCATTAATAAGATAAAGTTTAAAGTATAAAAATAACAATAATCATATAAAAATAATTAAAAAAATTAATTTAGCAATTTTATATTATAAAATATTTAAAATGTTTGACAAATTTATAATGACAATATATAACAGTAAAAAGTTTCTTCAATTTTGTTTAGAATTTATACTAAATTTAAACTAATTCATATCTGGTTTTTATGTTTAGTTTGATTATCGGTTTTAAAAAAAATAATAATTACATCAAACTGAGTCTAAATGATGTGAAAATAGAGGAACATGTGGAACATATGAGCCTATTGTTGCACAAGAACAGAGATAGTCTTTTATTCAGAAAAATAACAATAAAATTAACAAAGTATTTTTTGAAAGAAATAAATTAAAAAGACAATACTTCACAAATAAATGTCAAATTTATTTACTCAAATAAACAATAAAATTGTTGCTTATTGATTAACTTTCAATAACCTCATTTTTCACCCTGTAATATCTAGCTAAGTTTACAAGAAATTTGGGGTTGATTAAGCTCCAGACTTGTTAGCATTACAATCATAGAAGCATAGACATCCGTAACTATTATTGTTAACATTGCGAATGCAGTGTCCAAATCCTTGAAAGTCCTTATACGTGTTGTAGCAATCTTTTCGACATTCTAGGAGGTTGCAGTTTGTGGCGTTTAACACTTTCTGACATCTTTGTGGATATGCTTCGCTTGTTCTTGAAATAACTTAAAAATGCAAAACAAAATTAAGAACAAATTATTGAACAATGAAAATATTAACATTCAATTGGTGGATATCAAAATATTGGAAATTGTGAAATTATCAAACCTGAGATGATAAAGAAAAAGGTAAGTATATGTGAGAATGAGAACTTAGTCATCTCTACCAAGTTGTATCAATAACAATAAAGTTTAATCTTACTGTTTTTCTGCATGTAATGTATTTGTTCGAAGGACATGAAAATATTTTTTTATATAGACTGACAAATTCATTTGAACTGCATAAATTGAGTTGTAATATTTTTCTTTGTGGTAGTTAATTTTTATTTTGTGGAATGTTTTGATATGTAAATATGTAAACTTTAGACGTTATATATTTGATTTGATTATCACATTTATATATTTATTAAAATTAATAAATATTTTATATTTTCAAATAAATTAAGTTCATACTAGACATCATTGTCATAATATTTCATCAAAAAATAAAAATAAAAGAACAGAAAATAAATATTTTATATTTCATTCCTTACATCTTATTGGGTTATATATTTTAACGTTTAAATTTAAGAAACAAGTTAAATACATATGGATTACGCATAATTATATACGTTAAACTTAATAATTCTATTGTATTTCTCATGAATGATATCTTGAATAATATCCTCAAAATTAATTTTATATATATATATATATTACGTTAAGTAAATATATTAAATAATATTATTTAATGGTTTTGCTGTAACACCTCCTTTTAATGGAAGTAATTAAAATGTAAACTACAGCTTTTAAGTAATAATCAACTTTGTGACACGTCAATACTAAATTGAATTGAAAGAAAATGGTTTAAAGTAATTTTTAATATGTCATCTTATAAAGTATTTGGAAAAACCAAGAATTTAAATGGTCAAAATCTTACAATAAACTAATATGTGCATACATTTTAATTAATTTATAAAGTTTTTGTCTTTAAGTCATCCAACCATACAATTACATATCAGATACTTTTATAAACGTCTCATGTCCTTCCATATAAAAATATTATCATTGCAAAATCAAATAATCATTTTGAATAAAATGGATATTAGTTTATGTGGAAAAAACGCAATAAAATTACTATTTTAGAGGCAATTGTACTATTATTTTCCATCTCGTGAAATTTTAATACTCATACACAATATTGAACCAAAATAATTTTATTTTCATTTGATATTATTTTCAATATCTTTCATGTTTTTTTTACAAATATAAAAATTTCCTTCCTTTATTTCGGACACACTTCTATAGTGATTGTTAAATAATAATGATTGGATAAAATAATTTTTTTCATATTTAAGATTTCAAGACGCCAAGCCATGACTATCATTGTATATAACTTTTAAAATAGGCGAATCACATATATTACATTCATATTAATCATATATCAAAATATAGATTACATCCATATTGATCATATATCAAAATATACATTACATCCATATTAATCATATATATCAAAATATACAATTGTTTTATTAAAAGATAAATATACAATATTGAATTACAGCAACGATGAAGTAACCTATACTCCCCATGACATTGGAGAAAACTAGTCGAAGGAGAGGAGTCTATGCATACTCCCAAACCTTAATGTAAGTACATTTTCTTTCTGACAAGTAGATAATTGGAAACTCTTCCTCCATGTCGGAAAAATAATCATTAGACACTAGGTTACAAATTCATCACACATGGTTATGTTGCATATTCCAATCGAACTACTTAGTTGGAATGATAACATATTCTCCGGTGAGAGAGTGAATTTAAAGACGAAGTGAGTCTTCAGCCTCTAAACAAACACAAAAAAAAAAAGTTCAGCTATATTAAACACATTGTGAACGTAACGATCACATGGCTATGTTTGTTTCTAACAATGGGAACTTAGCATGTAAAAAAAAATGAAAAGTTAGTTCAAAAAACGATACAAGAAATCAAAAACAAAAAAGTATATATTAAAACACACTAGCCCATAGGTTTTGAGGCCCAAAACGCACTAGCCCCAGAAAAGCAAGACAGAAGTTTCACTAGAAACTTCCTTTAGTCAAAAAATTAGGTGAACCTCGAGAAAAGTCGCGATGGAGAGAGAAGAGAAAAGAAAGAGCGATCTGCGTGAAGAAAGGGGTGATCTTTGTGGAGGAGCTCTGGCGACGCTAGCGACAGTTGCAGCGGTGGGCAAAGTTGATCTACTAGTGGCAGAGAGGAAGTACACCGTGACAAAGGTAAGTAGAACTACGAAAAATTTCTTTGATTGAAAGAGTCTATTATTGTTGAATGTGATTTCTTTTTCTTACATCAAACAACACACTGGAACCTCTCTTATATAGAGTTCCAGTCAACAACATTAAAGAGACAGAACAAAAATAGTTAGAATCTTTAACTGAAAACATAAAATCCCTAATCTAAAAACCCTAAAAGACAAAAGATGCTTTTAGGAGCATTAATCACAAAACAGAAAACATTAATAATCTCAAGCTGGATGGTGGATATTCACTAATCCAAACTTGGGAAGATAGATTTAAAACGAGTTTGATGAGGAAATTTAGTGAACACGTCAGCGAACTGCTCTTCTAATCGAATGGGAAGAAGGTGTAAAAATTTGGCTCTAATCTTCTCATGAACCACGTGGAAGTCCAGCTTAATGTGTTTGGTCTGTTCATGGAAACTCTAGTTATGGGCGATGTGTCTGGCGGAATTGTTGTCACAGTAAAGGACAACAATAGTGGGCTGAATTTGAAGGTCCTCAAGTAGGTAGTGAAGCCACTACATCTCACAAACAGTGGCAGCAAGTGCTCGATACTCTCCTTCGGTAGAGGATTTTGACGCAGTGCTCTGTTTCTTTGACTTCCATGAAACTAATGAGGATCCTAGAAAAACACAGTAACCAGTCGTTGACCTCCTTGTGTTAGGGCAAGTGGCCCAATCCGAATCACTGAGTCCCTTAATTTGTATGTCAGAATTAGCTGCAAAGAAGAGTCCTTCTAAAGGGCTGGATTTAACATATCTCAGAACATGTTGCAAGGCTTGATAGTGATAATCAGTAGGCTCCTGCATAAATTGACTCATTAGGTTAACAGTAAAACACAAATTGGGTCTAATATTAGTTAGATAGAAAAGTTTTCCTATTAATATGTGATAAACACTAGGATTTGCCATATACTTCTCTATTTTATATAAAGAATCTGTGTTGCTCAAAAAGGGTGTAGAGCACGGTTTACTTTCCTTTGACAGAGATGTATCCCCTTCTTAGATCTAGCAACTTCAAATCCTGGGAAATACTTGAGCTCTCCCAGATCCTTTATTTGAAATTGACGATGTAAAAGAGCCTTTATGTGAGTGATCTTTTCCATAGAATTCCCTGCCAGAACAATGTCATCCACATACACAAGCAAAGCTGTAAAATCTGTAGGAGTTTTCTTGACAAAAAGAGAATGGTCAGATTTTGATTGAACATAATTAGCTTAGATAAGAAAAGGAGATAGCTTCTCAAACCACTGTCAGCTGGCCTGTTTTAGGCCATATAAAGACTTTGTTAGTTTGTAGACTTGTCCTTTGACGTTAGTGTCCAATCCAGGGGGCAGTTCCATGTAAACATCCTCCTTTAAATCTCCATGTAAGAAAGCATTGTCTACATCAAGCTGATGTAAAAACCAGTTTCTTGTTGCAGCAACAGCAAGTAAAAGTCTCACAGAAGTGAGTTTTGCGACAGGCGAAAAAGTATCCAAGAAGTTTATTCCTTCTTGTTGGGTGTAGCCCTTGGCTACCAGCCGGGCTTTATACCTTTCCATAGTACCATCAGCTTTGTGCTTTACCTTGTAAACCCATCTACATCCAATGGGTTTCTTTCCAGGAGGAAGTTAAGTCAAAAACCAGGTATTATTGTCTTGTGGAGCCTTGATTTCCCTCCGCATAGCTTCAGACCATTCAGGACTATCTTTAGCCTCCTTATAGGAATTAGGTTCTTTGCTAGCAGTCACAGTAAGAGTGTATTTTAAATGCTTTTTAGACAAAGACTCACAAGATAAAACATCAGTGACAAGATAAGGAGTTTTCAAACTGTTTTTGACACACAAGGATGCGGACGAGGGCTTTATGTAGTCCTTTAAGTACTCAGGAGTCTTCCTTATTCTGTTAGACTTTCTTTGGTTTACTCCTTGCGCTTCCTCTACAAGTTTATTGTCTTCATCAGTGGCATTAGCATCCTCAGTTGACCTTTCGTTGTCTCTTCCTTCTTCAATTAAGTCCCTTTTAAAACTGCAAGAAAAATTTTCAAGGAAAAACATATTGTCTTCTCTGTCATTGTTGTTATTTTTATTATCTTGGTCATTCTTATAGGGAAATATTTCCTCATAAAAGCTCACATTCTTACTAATAAAGATTTCCCTAGTATTGATGTCAAGGACAATATATCCTTTAACACCATTTTTGTAGCCTAGAAAAATACCCTTTTCTAGCTCTAAAGTCAAGTTTATTCCTGTTACTTTCTAAAGTAGAAGCAAAACATAAGCAACCAAAGACCTTTAGGTCAAGATAAGTAGGAGGATTATCATGCAAAATATTATAAGGACTTTTATCTTTAATAACCGAAGAAGGAAGTCTATTTATTAGATATATAGCATGAGACAAGGCATAAGACCAATAAGCATAGGGAACATTAGATTGAAAGATTAAGCTACGGGTAACATTTAATATGTGTTGGTGTTTACGTTCCACAATAGAATTTTGTTGTGGAGTTTCAACACAGCTTCTTTGGTGTTCAATCCAAAAAGGAATCATATATGCTGGGACAATTGAACTCAAGTCCATTGAAAGTTCTACCAGTTTTAATAGTTTTATTAAACTGGGTCTTGATTTTTATGTTAAAAGTTTGTAGAAGTTCCCTAGTTTGACCCTTATTATGCATGAGAAAAGCCCAAGTATGTCTACTACAATCATCAACAATGGTGAGGAAGTATCTATGCCCATGTACAGAAGGAATGGAAATAGGACCCCATATGTTACAGTATATCATATCAAAGCAATTGTCAGACATAGAATTATTTTTAGGAAAAGACAATCTATGTTGCTTAGCATAATGGTAAATATCACAAGCATTATCAGAAGTAGCTTGAACATAAGGAAAAGTTTTACATATTCTCTCAATAGTTTTATGTCCAGGATGGCCTAATCTATAGTGCCACAAATTTATATTTACATGTTCATATGAGAAAACAAAACTAGGTGTTGGGTTCCTTCCAAAAGACTGGAGATAGTAAAGTCTCTTACACATATTAGCACATCCAGTCATCCTCAATGTAGAGCTGTCCTGAATTTGACACATCTTAGAGGAAAAAGTCAGTGTGCATTTTATATCTTTAATTAGACTTTGGACAAATATAAGATTAAAGGTAAATTCAGGTATATACAAAACACTAAATATTACGAATTCATTTGAAAATTGCACAGTTCCTGCATAGTGCGCTGTAACAATGGAATTGTTTGGTAGTCTAACAGATAATGGCTTGATTTTACTGAATGTTGTGAATTGATTTTTGTCATGGGTCACATGATCAGTGGCCCCTGTGTCAATAATCCATTAGAACATACCTTGTTTGTTCTCTGCACTGTCTTTATGTATCTGGCTAACATTGTGAGAGGAGCTGTCAACCTTTTCAAGCATTTGCAGCAACTTTTGTATCTGTTCTGGAGTGAAAGAACTCTGAATAGAACTCTGAATAGGACTTTGTTGATTAGTCAGCGAAGCAGTGGATGTAGAGCAAGCATTGGCAGAACTCCATTCACCTTGTTCCACATTATTCTGACTATTGTTGTCATTTTTCTTGTACCATGGTGGATATCCATGTTTAGAATAACATTCATCAACTGTATGGTTCATTTTGTGACAATGGGAACATTGTTTCCCATAGTTTGGATTTCTGCCTCTCTCTATTCCTTGATTGCGAGGGCCATATCCACGTCCATTTCCTTTCCAGCTCTGGTCATTTTTCCACTGATTTTGTTTTTCAGTGGTGTTGGCCAAAACCTTGATGTCACTTTGGCTGGTGAGGTTGAAATCATGTTTTTCCTGTCTCTCTTGTTGCATAATGAGAGAAAACACACGGTTGATGTTGGGTAAGGGCTCCATCAATAATAACCGTGTCTTCACAGTGTTGTAACAATCATTTAATCCCTTTAGTAAACAGATAACATGTTCCATTTCTCTATATTTATGAGAAATTTTAGACAGTTCACAACTGCATGGAATCTTGCAGCTACAACTTGGAATGAGTTTGAGAAATTCCAACTCTTCCCATAAGATCTTCAGATTTGTAAAGTATTGACTTACACTCCTTTCTCCTTGTTTGATAGAGTGAATTTCTTGCAGCAGGTCTGAAAATTTAAAATAATCTCCTTTGGAAAACCTTTCCTTCAATTCTTCCCATAATTCTTGAGCATCTTCCACATATATAACACTTTCTGCTATTTAGGCAGAAAAAGTCTTGATGACCCAAGACAACACCATCATGTTGCATCTTTCCCAAGAATCAAAAAGAGGGTTATCTCTTGGAGGTTTCTTGATCCCTCAATCTATGAATTTCAATTTGTTCTTGGAGAAGAGGGCTCTCCCATATTTTTTCTCCAAGAAGTGTAGTTGGATTCATTAAGAGTCTGAGAAATAAGAGAAATCCTTGGGTTCTCTCCTGGGTGGAGATAAAATGGGCTGGAAGGGTTGTTAGATTGGTCCATATTTTCCATAATAGCAAGAAAGAATTATCTCCAAGAAAAGCAAGAATCAAACGAAGCAGAAACAGGGGTAGAAAAGGTGCAGGACCTGCTTTGGTACCATATTAAAACACACTTGCCCAAAGGTTTTGAGGCCCAAAACGTGTTGACCCAAGAAAAGTAAAATAGAAGTTTCACTAGAAACTTCCTTTAGTTAGAAAATTAGATGAACCTCGAGAAAAGTCGCGATCTGCGTGAAGAAAGGGGCGATCTTTATGGAGGAGCTTCGGCGACGCTGGCGGCGGTTGCAGCGGAGGGCAAAGTTGATCTATTGGTGGCGGAGAGGAAGTGCACCGTGACAAAGGTAAGTAGAACTACGAAAAATTTCTTTGATTGAAAGAGTCTATTATTGCTAAATGTGATTTCTTTTTCTTACATCAAACAACACACTGGAACCTCTCTTATATAGAGTTCCAGTCAACAACATTAATTAAGAGATAGAACAAAAACAGTTAGAATCTCTAACTGAAAACATAAAATCCCTAATCTAAAAACCCTAAAAGACAAAAGATGCTCTTAGGAGTATTAATCACAAAACAGAAAATATTAATAGTATATGCATCAAACTTTCCGCTTTTGTATGCAATGAAGAGGACACAAAGTGTGTTCTTTTGTAACTTTTACAATAATTTATACTTAAAAATTAATTTCAAAATTGATTAAATAAACAAAATCTAATTTATTAAAATGAAATAAAATATAATAAAACATTCATTCTTTTATTATTGTTGAATATAGTGAAAAACTATATTTGGGATTAATCTCTCTTGTGTTAAATACACACATAGGGTTCTCTATTTATAATAGAAGAAATATGGGCTAAACTCAAAATACAAATAAGAAATAATAACAAACTAACTAAAAGATAAAAGATAAAGATAAAATAAAGATATATAATATATCTAACACTCCCCGTCAAGCTGGTGCATACAAATCATATGTACCAAGCTTGTTACAAATATAATCAATTCTCGGTCCCCGTAAAGACTTGGTGAAAATATATGCTAATTGATCACTTGAATTGACGAATTCAGTCTTGATATCTCCAGATACAATCTTCTCTCGAATGAAATGACAATCAATTTCAATGTGTTTGGTCCTCTCATAAAAGACAGGAATTGAACTAATATGAAGAGCAGCCTGATTGTCACATATAAGTTTCATTTGCGTGACATCTCCAAATTGTAACTCTCTAAGAAATTGCTTAAGCCAAACAAGTTCACAAGTGGCTGAAGCCATAACTCTATATTCTGCTTTTGCACTAGATCTTGCCACAACACTTTGTTTCTTTCTTTTCCAAGAGATCAAGTTACCACCAATGGAGACACAATATCCAGATGTAGATCTTCTATCAGAAGGAGATCTTGCCCAATCAGCATCAGAATAACAAACCACTCTTGTATGGTTACGAGAACCATATAACAACCCTTTTCCAGGAGATCCTTTAATGTACTTTAATATATGAATAACTTCATTCCAATGATCTTCACATGGGGAATTAAGGAATTGGCTTACCATACTAACTGCAAAGGAAATATTAGGACGAGTAACTATAAGATAACTCAATTTTCCAACTAGTCTTCTATTTTTCTCGGGATCTGACATAGGCTCCCCCTATTTTGATAGAAGTTTAGTATTAGGATCCATGGGTGTGCCCACAGGTTTTGAATTCATCAACCCAGTTTCCTCTAAAATATCTAGTGCATATTTCCTTTGAGATATAACAATACCATCGTTGGATTGTGCCACCTCAATACCCAAGAAATATCTAAGTTTGCCAAGATCTTTGGTCTGAAAATGGTTGCAAAGATGTTGTTTCATCTAAGAGATGCCATGACTATCACTGCCTGTAAGAACAATCTTATCAACATATACTATCAAGTAAACAGATCCAACACTTGAGTGATGGTAAAAGACTGAATGATCTGCCTCACACCGAGTCATACCAAATTGTTGAACAACATTACTAAATTTTCCAAACCAGGCCCTAGAAGATTGTTTTAGGCCATATAAGAATTTGCAAAGACGACATACCAACCCATAGTCAGCGACGAAAACTCTAACAGTGACGACAGTTGTAGTTGGCAGGACCAACGGACAAAGAAATTTATGCTTTAGATACCATGTTGAATATAGTGAAAAGCTATATTTGGGATTGATCTCCCTTGTGTTAAATACACACATAGGGTTCTCTATTTATAATAGAAGAAATATGGACTAAGTCTAAAATACAAATAAGAAATAATAACAAACTAACTAAAAGATAAAAGATAAATTTAAAATAAAGATAATATATCTAACAATTATAATATAATAAATATGTAAAATATATAAATATAAATTATAAGTAAACTGTAAATAAATAAAATTATATTTTTATTTTGAAATATAATTAAAGTGAGTTAAAGTTAATCCAACTTTAACAATTAAATTTTGAAATATAATTAAAGTGAGTTAAAGTTAATTGAAATATAATTTTGAAATCCAATTAAATTTTTTCCATCATATCAATCTGGGTATATTAAAGTGAGTCAATCCAACTCACATAAGTTTGGCTCATAAGTTGAGCTAAAAATGAGTCAACTCAATATGACTCATTTTACTGAGTTAGAAATATTGTAATCAGGTTTTCATAGGTTGGAGTTAGTAGATTGACTTAGTTTATTTTTCTATAGTAATACAATCAAAGTATTAACTTATTTTACCAAATATTATTATAAAGATAGTGGTTGAAAGTTAAAATGTGGACATACATAATTTGGCAAACAAATTAATAAAACATTCAAATTATTCAAACATTATTTAACAACATTCTAGTATTTGAAAAGATAAAATTGTCAACCTGCATAATTAGAAGTAGTAAATAGTTATATTAAAAAAACTTGTGAAAAAAATGTAAAAAACTAATAAATGTTTGTTGTTGCTGGTTTAGAGGTCAATTCACTTTCAATCTAGCTCAAACTTGTTTAACTCCTAAATTAAGTGAGTCAGGTTTAATTTGATCCAAAAACACTTTCCATTTTCTTTTGATTCATTTCCTTCCTTTTCCACACCCTCAGATTCATTATTTAATTCAAACATAAAGTGACCATAAATAATATGTCCCAACACTACCCCTTGACCATAAAGTGACATTTTTCAAATTTAATACCATGTCAGTTTCAATTTACTTTTTCAAGACTTTTTCCAAATTTGACAAGTACTCATTGAATGAAGATCCAAATACCATGAAGTCATCCATAAAAACTTCCATACAACTTTCTATTAATTTAGAAAAAAAGGCTTAACATGCATCACTGGCAAGTTGCAGCGACATTACATAATCTAAATGCCATCCTAGTATAAGTGTAGGTACCGAATGGGCATGTAAATGTTGTTTTATGTTGTTCTTCAGGATGTATTTGAATATGCATGTAACTAGAAAATCCATCTAAAAAGCAATAATAGGGTTTACCTGCCAATCTCTCAATGAGTTGATCTATGAAGGGAAAAGGGAAACGATCTTTCTTTGTGGCTTGATTCAACTTGTAGTAGTCAATGTAGACCCTCCATTTGTTGGCAACCTTTGTGGGGACAAACTCTCCATCTTGATTTATAATAATTATCGTTCCAGACTTCTTTGGCATCAATTAGACTGGTGAGACCCAAGTACTGTCTGAAATGGGGAAAGTCATCCTTGCCTTCAAGAGCTTTCTAGCTTCCTCCTTCACCACATCTTGGATGCTTAGGTTCAACCTTTCTTGGGGCTATCTGACAAGAACTACATCGTTGTCTAGAAAAATCACGTGCATCCACAAGGCAAGACTAATTCCAGGAATGTCTTCCAAGGTCCACCTAATAACTTTCCTATGCTTCCTCAAGACTCCAACAACTGACTTTCCTGATTAGGCCTTAAAAATGCTGAAATGATGATTGGGAATTTATTGTCTTTTTATAGAAAGGCATACTTCAAATGTAGAAGAAACGACTTCAGATCAGATTTTTTTTGTTGTTATAGAGTGTTAGGTGTAGATTTTTCAATGTTTTCAATAGCACCTTTAGTGCCAACCTCCTCCTCATCTTCTAGTGCATATAATTCTGAGAGTTGACAACTTTTTTCACCCTACCAGACACAAAATTCAGTCTCCAAGTTTTCCTTTGCCTTGTCCAAATTAGGTTGCTCTAGAAGTTCTACATAATTACAACAAATCATGGTATGACTATATAAAGTTGAATGTCTCTCTAGAGGATGGTTCATGGCCAAAAAAATATTGAACTTGACTTGGTATCCCTAAATTCCATATTCAAAATCCCTTTATGCACGTTGATGATGGTTTTTTCCGTCATTAAAAATGGTCTTCCTAATATTAGCATAGGATTTTGCCTTGAATGGTCACCCTCTATTTCCAATCTGTAAAAATTGGCTAGAAACATCAATTGGTTCACCTAGACCAACACATCCTCCATAATGCCCAAAGGTTCAGTTGTATTATTGTTAGCTAGTTGAATAATGACAGTAATAGGCTTCAAGTCTCACATTTATGGATGCTCCTAGATCAATCAGAGCATTGACAATGGTGAATTTCCAAATTGTCCACGGGATAGAGAAATTCCTAAGGTCACCATATTTAGGAGGGAGCCCTAACTTGGAAATAGTAGAGATTCTTGATTTGTGGCCTTCTCAACCCTTTTTTATAGGTTCAAACCTATTTTAGGAATTAGTGTATTTGGGCACCTGCATTTTTTTCTCCAGTAAGGCATATCAATCTCCATCCTTTGAAAAATCTTCATCTGTTAGCATAAAGATGAAGTTTAGAAGTTTTGATGATGTCTCAAAGTCAAGTCTCAAGTGCTTAAGTTGCAAGAAGATCTTCATGAAAACTTGTTTTGTGTTAATGTTTTTGTAATTTAGTAGTTTCATGTATATGGTGTTATTTATCCTTTATTACATGTATTGTATGCTTTAAAATTCGTTTTGGAGTCAGAAAAACTCTACAATAATCGATTAACAGTTAAGATAATCGATTATCACAAAGAGGTATAGTTGCTAAAAACTCATTTTGTCTCTAGAATAATCGATTACCAACTAATGATAATCGATTATCCATAATTGATTATGACTTACCTTAATCAATTATCACGACTAGCCATTGAACTTTTTAGGCATGTTTTTGGAGGTATCCTTTTTGAGTGAGATCTTTATATACCGATTTAAGACTCTTGTTCTAATATCCAAGAAATACAAAAATCTTATTTGTTTGCTTGTGTGCTATAATAAGTATGTTCTAGGGTTTGTGTAACCCTTGTGGTGAGGCTTTAAGAACTTGGTGTTGGCATAGAGAAAGAACTTTCATTGGGTTTGTAATTGAGTATTGTTGTTGTTGTTGAGTGAAGCCTTGTCATCCTTTGTGAAGATTCAAAGGAGATGTTCATCCTTTGTGATTGATTGAACTTGGGTACCCAGGGGAGGTCATTTGGTTTCGGTCCGCCCCCCTTATCGCCACCGTCGAGCAGTTTTCTGCCATACTTCCACTCTCCTCCAACAAAGGGGATTACTGATGGGTTGTCGCAGCCCACACAAATTTAATGTGCAATTAGATATGCAGTATAACTAGGAAGTGACTCCTAAGTCGTCTCTCAAGGACCAAACTGTGGTTCGAGAATTAAGTCAAACACAAAGTGGGGGGGGGGTGTGAAAGGTTTTGTGAATGCAAATGAACTAAATTAAAATATGGATGCAAACAGAAATGTAAACACAAATGTAACCAGAAATGGAAACAAAAATGTAAAAATGGAATGTGAAAACGGTTGGTCATTAACTCAATTACTATGCTTCCTATCCCAGATTAACGACAAGTACACACTACTCTAATCCAAATCCAACACGAATCACCCAACTAAGTGAAGGCTAATTCGGTTTTCAAAATTGCAAACTAAGCCAATGCAATGCTCAAATCCAATCCGTCAGGCCCCATACAGTCTAATCAACTAAGCGAAGATTAAACACCGATTAGGAAACTAAGCGTATACCTAATCGCAAGCACACAACAGATTAAATATTGAACCAAATCAGAGCAGCAGTATGACAATTAAAGTGCACAGGTCTCATGAACAAACTACTCTAACCTCTAATCCAGCACAGCTAACCGACTAAGCGAAGGTTAATCATGCTATCATAATCACGAACTAAGCGAACGCAATACACCTATTCCATCCAATGTGTTCTATACAGATTGATCAACTAAGCGAAGATGCAATCACCAACTAGGCAACTAAGCGTATACCCATTGCAAGAACACGGTCAGATTTCATAGAATGTCAGGCACATCATAATAAACACAAGTACAGTCCGAGAATCTCAAAGAAGCAATGTAATATTGCTAACGACCAACCAACTAACCTAAGTTAACATCACAATTAAATTATCACTACCAAAAATACTAGACAACATTAAAATAAAAGAAAATATTAAATGCCTAACGCTGTAACACAAATATCTAGCACAGTTAAAATTATTAATATGCATCACTAAATTAAGAACATAAAAAAAACAACTCAAAATACAATGCAAAATAATTTACAGCAAAAGAAATAAGCAAATCTAATTTTTCTCTACCAAATCACGTGACCTCCCTTGCTTTTAAGGTAAAGAAAATGAATTCCTCATTTCTCCTAAAACCCAACATCAGACTTCACTTCTCAAGAGCAATTGGAAATTGAAAATACACCTAAAAATAAAACTCCCCTGCCATGGCACTCTCCCTCACGGAATAGTCAAGTGTTCCAAGGAAATTGAAAGAAAACACTACTACTACTCTAAGCCCAAATGAAACCGGAACTACTCAAGCTAGGATCTTTTCCTCCTTCAAGCCTAGAAGTAATATCTAAAGACTCTTTTTAGTTCCATTCCAAGATGATGTGACAACATGTTGGACAAAATCAAACCAAAGAAAAGGAAGGGACCGTGTTGTAATGCTACACCACCGTAACACCTCACACCCTTGTATCAAATCACCTCCTTCACTCTTCAAAAAAATAAAAAATAAAAACATTGCTACAACTAAAGCTACCAAACGTCCCATCATCATAGACTACCACCTAATCTACTCTCACTCCAACAAAGCAAAAGAAAAGCTAAAGAAATACTAACAAAAATTCACTCACATTACTTTTTCATTAAAGAAATCATCACTTCCAACATCATTTCCGTTCCATGAATAATAAAATGGTTCCAGCACTTTTCTCAAAAGCAATTGAATAACCCAAGATTTGGTGGCTGTGACCGTGTGTACACCAATTGCAAGCAATTAAAAATTAAAAGCAAACCTTGTTCTCCATTCAAAAAAAAAGAAATGAAATCAAGAAAAATGGACCGTGAATCACGTCTGCTGCAGCGGTGCACAACATTAAAAGAAAAGACAAGTTCTCCTTCATTCATCCAATGCCCATCAATGTGGAAACCATGTTTTCAAAGCCCTCCAAATGTGCAAAGAAAAGGTGCCAAGTTCCTCTCCCGTCAATCAAGTGTGTAACGGCTCCTCTTCATATGGCCGTGTGAGTGTGTCTTAAAAATAAGGGTGGGGACCACCCAAAAACCTTAGGCCATGTGTCCTACAATTTTGGGCCCTCATATTTTTGCCAACAATGGCCCATTGTGCACAAGTTTAATTAAAACAACCTAGACTACTAAGTTACAATATAATTAAATTTGAAATGTCTTTGTGTAGAGTCTTTAATTAATTTGTCTTCTTCCCAATGCTCCAAAATATATCTCTAAAATTTTCCCTGAAAATAATAATGCAAATAATTAGCTCAGAATATTCAAATTAATTAAAATTAGAATTTCCGGTCAAATTAAGCACAATTAGTAAAAACGAAAAAATATCGAACAATTAAGCACAATTCCCTGATTAATTCTAGCACAATAAACTAAGTGAAATCAATAAAATATCGACTCATCAATTACAACCTCCTCTTGTTTCCTTTTTTGAGAGGCTCACATCTCCTCTAAACGCATGAATTCGGCTGCCCGCTCCTGTAGCTCGTCCATGGTCTTGGGCAGCCTAACACAAAGGCTATCTACGAATAGTCCGACTTTAAGGGTCGTTGACAAGTTATTGAGGATGAATTCTTGACTAACATCTCTCTCCTGTTGAGCATTTTTTTGTATACAGGTCCATGAAGTCTTTCAGTGACTCATCCTTCCCTTTCTTAGTACTAATCAGCGCTAGGTGGGTTAGACTCTGTACGTATCTAGAAGCGTAGTGTCTATCGAATAAGAAACGAATGGTGGCAAAACAATCCACTGTGTTTGGAGGCAAGGTGTTGAACCACGCTAGCGCCTCCTCCTTCAATGACAAAGAAAATGCTTGGCACCACATGAGGTAACTAGATTAATAGAATGCCATGGTGTTTACAAACGAGCGAAGATGTTCGTCCGGATTAGTCGACCCATCATTTTTCTCGAACATCGGGGGTGTTAACTTCTCTAGCATCGGTGCCTCCGTCATAGTTGTGGTGAATGGTAACAGGCTCTTTGCCTGTACGGTTGGGATGGAAAGGGTTGTCCTAGCTAGAGCGCTACTCATCTCCTGAGCAGTTCGACTCGGTCCCTTTGCCTGATTGTTCTCCTTCGATGGTGTGGGAATGAGCGGCACTGAATGTTGGGCCGACTGCTCTTGCCGACCGGTAGCATGCTCGACCCTCAATGTAGCTATCCCAGAATCGTGCCTTTTTTACATCTCTTGCATCTATCGTTGCATTTCTCTAATAAACTCCATTGGGTCTTGTTGGTCTCTCATGTTTCTTGTGGTCACCATTTGGTGTCTTCTTTCATCCTTGGGCCCCACGGTGGGCGCCAAAATGTTTCGATTTTAAGGGTTCGAGGTTAATCCTTCTTACACAAATAATTTATGAACTCCAAGCTTAGGTAATGTTTAATCTTCTAGTCTCTTTCTATTGTTTGGTCTGATCAGGCGCTACCTGCAAAAAACATTCTGATGCTAAAGTCAATGTTTGTCCAAATATCTTAGCAATAAATGCATAGTAAAAAGTAACCAACTACCTGAATATCAAACTTGTATTTATAAAAATTCGAAATGAGTTTTGAATTAGTGTTGACCCAATTACAGTCCATACACTAATGATCTGACTTAGTTATTAACATAATTATTTTTATTCACTTGTTATAGTTTGACAAATCGATTTATCGATCGTTTTATTAAATTGAAGGTTCTGTTGATCTCTTTGTCCATGAATAACTGGGTAGTCATTCAAGAAGGAGAAGGACTAATAATATAGTGGAGGAGAAGGACTAATAATATAGTGGTGGAAAAAAGAGTGAGAATAAAGTGGTGGAAAAAAGAGTGAGAAGAAACATCTCTCAAGGTGTTTTTAATACCTACAGTAGAAAATTGAAACTGCATGTTTCGAACATTTTTTATGCATTATTTTTGTTTGAAAAGATCTTTACTATAATGTCATCTCTTGGTAAATTAGTTTTAAATTTATTTTAGTGGACTTTATCATTGCTAATTATGAATTTTACGTAATTTCATAAATTAAATCCTATTTTACGTCCTTATAATATCAACATCTCTACAACCAAGACTTTGATTTTTTCTGGACTTCTTGAAAAGTCTAGAGAGTACTATATTTTCTCAGTTGGATCTTCATGGACTTATTGGAAACCCAATCTGTTGAAACTGCTCAGCTCTAAAAACTTTCCAAAGCTTTCCAAATGGAGTGAAGAATACACCAACCACCCTGTTGTCAAAGAGAACCTTCCCCAAAGAGAGAGAGTTGTGGGTTTTTTCAAAGCGCGATATGCATCTATTATTGCTCCCAATTAGGTTATTATAAGTATGATGGAGACTCGTGACTCATGATTTACCAGAAACAAAGCAGCTAGCAACACTTTTCTTATGTTATTAACTCTTTTCTTTGCGTCCACTTTAAGCTCAATTGACCCACCCAAAGGTTTTAAATAAAAAGTTGTTAGCATTCTACTTTGGGTGGCTTCATTAAAGATCTTCTTGCTGAAATTTCTTGCAAATCAGTAGTGTTTTTCTTCCTATCGTGATAGAAAAAAAATGTATCATCATTATTATTATTTTGAAAATCACCGTACCACTAAAGAAATAAGATCATCATACCAAGAAATAAGATTTTGGAAACTTTAAATGTAGACTGATATTCTTTAAAGCAAGAATTTAATCCAAATTTTGCAACACTCTACTACAACGGAATAAGAAAAAGTTAAATATAAGTTTAAAGTATTAAATTAAATATATGTTTAAAGTTAATTCCCTTCACATGTGGTGGTGGAAGCTTTTCGATGACTTCCACTTTGGCTCTGTCTACTTCGATCTCCTTGGAAGAAATCTTATGTCTCAAAATAATACCTTCAGTTACCATAAAATGACATTCTTAATAAATTCACATATTCTGACATCCTCCTCAAGTTGAGGAATAGATATTGGTCATTCCCAGCTTGCTTATAAGATCCTGGAAGATAGGACTACTGAAACCTTTTGTTAACACATCAGCTACTTGTTACCTGGATGGGACATATGCCATGTATATTAAACCTTTGTCTACTTTTTCTTTGATGAAGTGTCTATCTATTTCAACGTGCTTTGTCCGATCATGTTGAACGGGATTGTGTGCAATTTCTATTGCTGATTTATTATCACAATACAGTTTCATGGGACCCTTCAAATCAACTTTCAAATCATCCAGAATAATTTTTATCCATAATAATTCACATATTGAGCAAGTGCTCTGAACTCTGATTCAGCTGATGATCTAGACACCACATTCTATTTTTTACTTCTCCACGTTACTAAATTTCCACCTAGAAAAGTGCAATATCCAGTAGTCGATCTTCTATCAATCAGAGATCCTGCATAGTCTGCGTCGGTGTAGGCTTCAAGGTTCAATCTTTCATTCTTCTTGAATAGGATTCCCTTTCCGAGGGTGCCTTTTAAGTAATGGAGAATCCTGTAGGCAGCTTGAAGGTGGGACTCCTTTGGTTCATGCATAAACTGACTTATTACACTTACCGAATGAGCAATATCTGGTCAGGTATGCGCCAAATATATTAATTTTCTAACCAGCCTCTGGTACATCCTTTTTTCTACTTCTGGTTCATCTCTAGATTTACTCAGTTTGTGATTGGGGTCCATTGGAGTGGTTGCGGGTCTGCATCCAATAGTCTTTGTCTCAAACAAATCGGTTATGTATTTTTATTGGGATATAAAGATTCCTTGGTTAGAGTATGCTACTTCAATTCCTAGAAAATATTTCAATTTTCCAAGCTCTTTGAGATCAAATTCTTGGACTAGTCTTTGTTTCAATTTTTCCTTTTCTTTTTCATCATTCCCAGTTACTATAATATCATCCACATACACCAAAAGAATTGTTACCTTCCCCTTTTCTGAATGTTTTATGAACAACGTATGGTCTCCTTGGCTTTGTTTGTAGCCAAATCCCTTCATAACTTTTGAGAACCTCCCAAACCATGCTCTAGGAGATTGTTTCAGTCCATATAATGCCTTTTTAAGTCTGCACACCTTATTTTGTCTTATCTCCTTCAACCCCCTGTGGGATATTCATGTAGATTTCTTCCTCTAGGTCTCTATGAAGAAAGGCATTTTTAACATCATACTGTAGTAGTTTCCAATCAAAATGAGCAGCTAAGGATAGAAGAATCCTTAGAGTATTCGTTTTAGCAACTGGTGCAAACGTCTCTTCATAGTCTATTCCATATGCTTGAGTGTATCCTTTGGCCACCAATCTTGCTTTGTATCATTCAAGTGACCCATCAACATTATATTTTACTGTGAATATCCACTTACAGTCAACAATATTCTTTTCTTTGGGTTTATCCACAATTTCCCAAGTGTTATTCTTCTCTAATGCTGTCATTTCCACTTGCATAACATCTCTCCACTATTTCTTTGCTAGTGCTTCAGTAATATTATTTGGTATAACCACAAAATTCAAGTTTACAATAAAGCTTTTATGGTTAGCTGATAATCTATCATAAGAAACATAATTTGAGAGAGGATAAAGAGGTTTTTTTTGTGCAATTTCTAGTACCCTTTTGGATGGCTATTAGAAGGTCAATCTCATTTTCTGGTTCAAGTATTTCTTCATTTTCTGGTGCAGCACTTGGATTGGATTCATGGACTTGCATCATATCTGGAATCTTCTTTCTCCTGGTGTAAACCTTGTCAACTTCTATTCGAGTTGCTTCAATGGGGAAATTTGTATCCATTTGAGCTTCTGATTCTCGTTCATAATTATGTTGTATAGTTGGAGGCTCAGATCTGTTGGTATATGGCAAAATTAAGAACTCAGTATTTTCATGAGGGTCTTCTAGACATTGTTCTGTAGGACTGGTTTTGTTAAAAAAAGGTTCAGTTTCAAGAAAAAGTGACATTAGTTGAGATCTACCACTTTTTAATGATAGGATCATAACATTTATACCCTTTTTGTGTTGCTGAATATCCTAAAAAAATACATCTAACAGTCCTGGGATCTAGTTTATCTCTGGCTTGAACAAGGACATGTGCAAAGGATGTACATCTAAATATTTTAGGAATCAATCCATTTGATTTCTTAAAGTGAGGAAAGAAATTATTTAGGACTTCTATTGGACTCTTATTACTTAGGCCATGTGAGGGAAGTCTATTAATAAGATAGGATGCAGTAAGAACAGCTTCTCCCCAATAATTTTTTGGAACATTCCCTTGAAAAAGAAGTGCCCAAGTTATATTGAGTATATGCCCATTTTTCCTTTCTGCCACTCCATTTTGTTGTGGGGTATAAACACATGAAGAATCATGGATGATCCCATTAGATTGGAAATACGAGGATATGGTTTGGTTGAAATAATCTCTAGCATTATCGGTCCTAAACCTTTTAATATTAACTCCAAATTGAGTTCTAATCATAGAGTGAAATATGGGAATGATAGTGCTTACATCAGATTTTTGTTTAAGCAAATAGAGCTAAGTAACTCTAGTGCAATCATCAATAAATGTTACAAACCAACGGGCCCCAGAGATATTAGGTACTGGAGATGGTCCCCATATATCACTATGAACCAATTGAAAAGGTTGAGAGCTTCTATTATTGCTGTTGGGAAAAGATGCACGAGTGTGCTTGGCTAATTCACAAGTTTCACAATGAAGTTTTGAGATATCTAAGTTTGCATACAGATGTGGAAACATAAACTGTAGCACCTTAAATGATGGATGTCCTAGACGATAGTGATACAACCATAGTTCATCCTTATTTGTTATACTGTGAAGGGATTTTGCTTGGTTGGTTTTGGATTCTTGAGATACTTCCAAGTAGTAAAGACCATCTTTTTCTTTAGCAAGTCCAATCCTCCTCCCCGAGTCCTGTTCCTGAAAAACACATAGAGATGGGGAAAAAATTGCAGAGCAATTGAGATCAAAGGTTAGTTTCTTTATGGAGAGAAGACTGGCTGAGAGTTTGGGAATATGGAGAACATTTTTAAGCATAAGGTTGGGGTTTACTTGGATATTACCATATCCTGCAACAGTAGCTACTGACCTATTGGCAACAATATTTTTTGTATTACTTGGTGAGGGTGT